>OZ024791.1:7324383-7543763 GCA_964017065.1 Haliclona indistincta
ACACTATGCCTCTCACCAGCAGGATGATAGATGGGTTTGGTCTTCCCCTGCAGTATGAGAGACAACATGACAGCCAGTCTTCCTACTATCTGTTCCTTGGCGTCTACTAGATACCACAGCTTAGTGTGGGTAGCCAGACTCTAGATAGAGAAGAGAAAGACATGTTCCTATTATGATGTGTACGATATCAGATATACTGTACCCGACTGAGTTTGCTGGCCATTTTTGCTCCACGTGAATTTGAAAATTATCTTATGTTGTTAATTAAGTCTTTAAAGTTTAAGAGACTGAACAAACTTACGGTAAGAGGGGAACCCTCCTCCGTCACACCTTCGGCATTTTGCGAACTCAGCATACAGCTTGATAGACCCGACGACCTCCCACAGAGGATCTGGAACATGTAGAAATTGTTCCGTTGTCAACTCGCTAAGGCTGCAAAATGGCGATTAGGCTACTAACAGTCCAACGAGTACCGCTCTATCCAGCAACTGTTCCGGTTGTGTCCCGATTCACTCCGGAGAGGCTGTTTAGCACAAGCCAACCAAACGAGCCAACGAGGGTTGATTTCAGCGATACATCTAAAGCCTACAAGACCAAGACAACCAGAGAACTACTCCGTGCCTTATTGGTATTAAAACTGTTCCAGTACGAGGCTATTGTCACCAACAGCAACAAGGTATGATAGGCACAAATGGGTGAATTTTGATGTACATTCAATCCATGCAGTTATTCAACTTGGGTAGGCGTTTACTAGGAGAGACGTTGCTCAAGCGACTAGTGAAGCCGACGATCTATGCTCAGTTTGTCGCAGGAGAGGACACGGATGAGATCAAACCAGTTGTCGCTAAACTAAGAAGTCAGGGTATTAGACCAATATTTGCCTATGCTGTTGAAGATGACATTGGGTGAGACATGCATAAACACATGTTACAAGCATGCACAAACATGTATGACAACTTGGAGAATGCATGATGAAGCCGGCATGTGATTTCCAATGAAACAAATTTGTCCTCAGATGATGCAATTTATTACACTACTAACCACTTCAAAGGGCATGCATAGTATCATTATGATTTCACTTTATCTTCTTGCAGTCACAGTAAACCAGGTAATGGTGATCCAGTTGAACTGACATGTGATAATAACACTGAATACACTATCGGATGCATAGAGACTGCAGGTCAGTATTATTCATGTCATGATGTCACATTCTATAGTCTCTCACTCACTCCCTCTCTCCATCTCTTACTTCCTCCCTCTCCCTCTCCCTCCCTCCCTCCCTCCCTCCCTCCCTCCCTCCCTCCCTCCCTCCCTCCCTCTCTCTCTCTCCCTCCCTCTCCCTCCCTCCCTCCCTCCCTCCCTCTCTCTCTTTAGCTGTTACTACTAGTAGTGGTAAGAACGATGCTTTCGCTGCATTCAAAATAACAGCTCTAGCGCCAGTTAAGCTACTGGTAAGGAATGAATCTTGTGCACTTGTCTTCGACTTCATTTTGCTTTTTAGGTCCAAATGAGCAATGCTGTTTTAGCTTCTCACAAGTTGTTTCCTGTTCTAGCTGACAAACCTAGTCTAACAGATGGATCCATTACACACCAGTCTCTTCATGAAGGACTTAGAAAGTCACAGGTATTGTTTGGTGTTAGTTCCTGTAGCAATGGAGGAAGTTATATACTCACAGGTCAATCTGAGTGAATCAGAGACAGAGAGATTGTTTAATATTATTGACACCACCAAGTCAGGGTATGTGAGAGTGTGTGTGTGTTGAGTATTTATTGTGAGGTTCTTTGCAGTAAAATTGGGCAATCATTGTGGACTGAACAATTCATGAACTGTCGTGAAGTACAAGATGCACTCAAGAACAATCAGGTTTGATAGAGTCCAATTGTGTGTGAGTTATTGGATGCAAGTTTGTTTTTCAGTTCATGGTCGTTCTGACTGAAGAAGAGAAGAAGCAGTTTGAGGCTGTCACTAGAAGGGTTAAGTCACTAGCTCAATGTGCTCAGGATAATGGAGTGAGACTGATGGTGGATGCTGAGCAGACCTACTATCAACCTGCCATCCGCCATATTGCTGTTGACATGCTGATGCCTCAATACAACACAAAGGATGCTATCATCTATGATACTCAACAGTGCTACCTTAAGGTAAACTAAACTGTGTACTATAGAATTGTAGCTACTGTAGTCATGGTTATGTAGGACGCCATGCACACTACCGATCTGAATATTGCAGCTGCTAAGTCCAGAGGATTCATTCTAGCAGTTAAAGCTGTCAGAGGAGCTTATTTAGATCAAGAGAGAGCCCTTGCTAAGGAGAAAGGTATACAAGTGTGTGTACCTGAGTGGTTCTATTGGTTGCTGTAGGTTACGAGGATCCAATATGGCCGACTAAAGAAGATACCGACAGCAGTTATCACAGAGTTGTAGGTGTGATGACAGAGCAAATAAAGGCAGGAAAAGCTAATCTAATGGTTGCCACACACAATGAAGCAACCGTCCACTTTGTTCTTAACAGGTATGTACAAGAAGCTTCATGGCCCAGTATGCATATATGTGGTTGGAAGCATAGCTCACAATGAGGTCGCAAATGTTTGCGTGCATTATAGCATACTCAGCATTAAACTCAGAGACGTATGGTGAACGGTTTGCCGCATTGCAATTTAACGTTGAATGACACAAAGGATTGAGAATAGTTATATTTCTTGCAACAAAATTCAATGCGACCCATTGTGAGCAATGAATGAGTGAGTGCTCTGTTATGCAGGATTCACAAACTTGGTCTCAACAAGGAAGACGGCAGTATAGTATTTGGTCAACTACTAGGCATGTCAGATCATATATCTTTTACACTGGGTTAGTGTGAAATTTAACCGTGTTGCACAAGTAAACTATTGGGTCATGTGCAGGCTCACTAGGTTACCAGGAGTACAAGTACATGCCGTATGGACCGGTAATAGAGGTGATCCCCTACCTCATTCGTAGAGCTGATGAAAATAAAGGAGTGATAGCAGGAGCTATTAGAGAAAGGTCACTGCTCAACAAGGAGCTGAGCAGGAGACGCAAGAGGAACTAGCTCGGTCAATACATTTATCGAACATTGTTATAAAAAATTCATTGCTTGTACAGTCCAAATTTTTATTCAAATTGCTGTGATATTTATTTTGTACATTGAATGTACCATCCTCATGTAATCAGTATTATTGACCATTGATGTTTTTATCCCCAAAAAATTGAAATTAAAGTTGTTACTGTTAGACAATCTATGTCCATTGCAGCTATAGTTATTCTACCTTACCATCGTCGAGTAACAAGGGAGTATATTCACAGCTCTTTACTCACCAAAGAAACAGAGAAACATGACTTAGTCTATAGCCTCCTGCACCTATCAGAGAATTACCTATAATTCACAGCTTGTTCTCAGCACTAACTCACCATCATCCAGCATTGAGAATACTATAGTTCCTGCAATGTATGCTCAACACTACCTGCTAGTCCATTCTTTGTACAAGAAATTAAAAAGATTTCTATCGAAATCAAAAGGATGTAGTGATGAAGAAATCTACCACTGGTTCACAAGGTAAACCAACAAGGAACAAGCATAGAATGGTAACACGATTGACTTGCTAACAGACCATAGATACATCAGTGGCTGCTGTGGCCAGACTATAGCTAGTTAAGCTATTTACTGTTGACTGTCACTTTGAATAGAATTCAGCTTGTGACAAAATATTGATCATCTTATGTGCAGCCACTGATGTAGGGATCTATGGTCTGTTAGCAAGTCAATCGTGTTACCATTCTATGCTTGTTCCTTGTTGGTTTACCTTGTGAACCAGTGGTAGATTTCTTCATCACTACATCCTTTTGATTTCGATAGAAATCTTTTTAATTTCTTGTTTGTGTCCTTTTTTCTTTTTAGTGAAGTGCAGTTCAATATCATGCATGTACGGAGAAGTCTTTGTTTCCACCATTAGTATAGTATTCCTGTTGTTGATGGCTTTTCTTAAATTTGTAGCTAAAATTGTTATTCAAGCTGTACGTAACGGGTCTGCCTAGTCGCCTACGCATGCATGCAGTGCATACGAGCCCCGCCCACACTTGTTGTAGACGTCCTAGACCTACACAGCGGTTATAATTATCTGGCAAATGCAGAATGGCGATCCTACACGAGCTTAACGTTCTTCGAAGACTCCAGACAAATGCCGGGTGTGTGTTCTCCGTGATAGTGATCCACATGGCGCAGCGATACTTTAGCTGCTTGGTCACGTGCGCTACCCATTGCTTGGTCACGTGCGTATTGCGTAATCACAACAATGGCGTCTAACACTAAGCTGACAATGGATCACGATCGAGAAATCGCGGAACTTAGATCGCCGTTACGCTAAAAACAAAGCTCAAAAGGCACATGCCAGGAGAATTTCACGACTGTTCGTGGATGTTTTGGTCTCGGCACTGCTCGCGTAAAGGCGCTAGGCGAGTGGAAGAAAGAAAGAAGAAAGAAAGAAGAAAGAAAGAAAGAAGAAAACGAAGACGACGAAACTCGATTTTCACCGTTTCCAGGTTCGTCACTTTAGTAACAATTTCGAGCAATCTCCTTGCTACTGTAAGATGGGGCAACGCCAGAGAGCAGATCTAAGTGTCTAAAGACGTATAAAATTCAACACCAGGCGAAATATCAGCGTTTGAACGCTAATACATTGTATGTAGCCGCCATCTTGTTTTCTCGTTCATCCCTACATAGGGAGACACTACCGTGTCTCCCTAATAAGTATAATAAAACAATTAACAAAGAGTAATAGAAATAATTTGTAATAACTTGAGCATAATATTTGAAGTGGGTGTGAGCAGAGATAATATATACTACGTATATATTATCTCTATATATTGTATATCTCTGGTGTGAGTCTTGCCTTTATGATATGTAGTGTTTGTGTTGTAATGGTTTAGTTTGCAACAACTGGAGTCCTTGTTGACACTTCAAGAAAGCAGTTTTGTAGGTGTCTGAAATTAATACCAGTAAAATATTTTACAATATTCAATACTTGCAGTAAAATGTAACACCTCATTCAATTAACGTGCAATTTTGGCAAAAGCCTTCTTCATAATACGATTTTCCTTCAAGTTCATCACAGCAATGACCAGGAGGAGCTGAGGGATTGAAAGGTTCCTCACACGAAGGGTCATTTACAAAGAAATCCTGCAAAAAAAATTATACTTAATAATTATTTGTAAGACAGACTGCATATGAATAGTGTACCTTCAGATGACTCTTGGTCACCTTGTGGCAGACAGTAGCAGCAACCAATGGTCACTGTCACTAGCATGAGAACCAGTGTAGCCTTCATGATGGGATAATGTGACAGTATAGAATAGGACTATTATTCGATACTCTTAGGACGATCACCGTCACCGATAATAGTCTGCCAACTATAGTCAGGTAGTGATGAACAGGAACAATACCTATTATAGTATTTGAATGGTGGTGAGTTAGTGTTGAGAACAAGCTGTGAATTATAGGTACTCTTGCATAACTCATACATACATGAATTCAAACCTTCACGAGTGAACCTCTTGCTACAGCTAGATAATGTGACCTAGCTGAGGGCATAGGACATAGCTAGCAACTAGTAGGTGCAATACAGCAAAATTACAATCATTGTCATTGCACTCACAAGAAGTTCAACTTAGCACAAAAAGTGTGGTCTCTGTCCTGCACACAAGCCATAATGCTATCAATATCCAAATGGAAAATTGTAGCAAAGTTGTTTGTACAAGCACAATCATAGGCTTCAAAGAGGTGTTCTCTGTCTTCAATTTTTTAAAGTAACTCACTAGTTATTTTGAGAATTATAGGCTATGTGAGCATAATTAGTTTTGTTGATGAAAAAATTAATGAGAGAAGCAATGTTGTCATCCCTATGTATACAAGTGAAGTGCATTTCATCATCCAAGAGCATTATTAATAATTATAGATGTTTTTTATCTGATTCCTTGCAAATCCATTATCAGCTGCGCAAGACATTGCTAATCACCATCCATTGTTAACTACTCCAAAGAAGCAGTTCTGACAGTTAGAGTCTGTGAGCAATCATTAACACTGCATGTTCTTGCTGGCTAGTCCATGACTATAGCCTCCAGCATCAAGATAGCATCAATTGTTCACAACTTGTTCACAGCACTAACTCACCACTATCCAACATCATTGTTCCTACATTGTTAGCTCATCACTACCTGATAGTTAATGTGGTAATAAATAGAGCATCCTAAGAGTGCTAGCTATATTCAATTCAGGACTCAAGTGTTCACTATCCTCTCATCATGAAGGCTACACTGGTTCTCATGCTAGTGGCAGTGACCATTGGTTGCTGCTACTGTCAATGGCCACTGGGTGACCAGGAATCACCAGAACGTATGTTAATTACATTCTGTCCAATTTTATATTTTAATTTTTCGCAGAATTGGTTTATTGTTACGTAAAGGATAGATTCTGTGCTGGGCCGTTTGTACCCACAGGTTCTCCTGGTCATTGCTGCTTTGAAACTGGTGGAAAAGCTTTTAGCTATGGCCACGACGAGTGCCACGGTATTACACTATTATTGCATGATAGCGAATGTGTCAACTTATCTTGACTCCACAAAAAAAATAATTCACTATAACATTTCTGTCTTACAGAATGCTGAAAGGAACTGCCATAATGGATTCATCAACATGGACCTGTAACAATAGAAATTTTCTGCATTCATCAAAATAATTATTATCAGTTCGATGTCACAACAGAATTAACGATGAAAAAGTGAACCTCTTGTTACAGCTCATAAGTGACCTAGCTGAAGGTGTAGCTAGTGAGTGGTGCATTGCTGTGAAATTACCATCACAGTCACACTCACATGAACAGTGCAATAAAGCTTGAGGGGAGCAAGTAGTATGAGCTTGAAAAGTACATGTAATGCATGTGTTGTGCTTCTTAGCTAAATTCATTCATCACAATCGCTGGATGACCTTTCAACATAAAATGTTCCAAAAATTTTATGTGATTGCGCAATCGCGTATCTCCACACGTGTAAAAATCAGCTGCTACAGCACTTCTTGCTACTGTGATGATCATTAGGACTATCAATTCAGTGAAGAAGCTGCAGAGAGTGTTTCCGTGGAGCGGTAAGACGGAAACAGGCGTGTTTTTGACGACACACATAGACGGACACAAACACAAAACCCTCCCGCATACTGCACACATAATCAGATAAAAAATTTAGCATCATAGCAATTTAATTCAATGTGAGTTGGTTTCTAGGTCTTAACTTAGCACAAAAAAATGTGATCTCTGTCCTGCACACAAGCTATGATTGTATTTATGCCAAGATGCTATCAATATCCTGAAATGGAAAAGTGTAGCAAAGTTGCATTGTACAAGCACAATCATAGGCTCAAAGAGGTGTTCTCTTTAGTAAAGTAACTCGGTAGTTATTTTGAGAATTATAGACTATGTGAGCATAATTATCCGGTAGTTTTGTTGATGAAAAAAATTAATAAGAATAGTAACAGAAGCAATGTCGTCATCCCTATGCACAAGTGAAGCGCATTTCTTCATTCAAGAGCATTATTAATAAAAATTATATGTTTTATGTGATCCCTTGCAAATCCATTATCAGTTGCGCAAGACATTGCTAATCACCATCCATTGTTAACTACGTACTCCAAAGAAGAAAGAAGCAGTTCTGACAGTTGAGGGTGTAGCTAGTGAGTGGTGCATTGTTGTGAAATTGCCATCACAAGAACGGTGCAATAATGCTTGAGGAGAGCAAGTAGTCTGAGCTCGAAAAGTCTCATAATGCATGTGTTGTGCCCCATAGCTAGATTCATTCATCATCGACGGGTTCTACTAGCCCACCCACCATTACATGTACACGAAACTGGTAAAACTGGTACCAGCATCATGTCACACCTCCGCTCGGCACAATGTTCAGTTACTCGCTAAGCCTCACAGGGCTGCAAATAAGTTGAAAATGGTGATGAGGCTACTAACAGTCCAACGAGTACCACTCTATCCAGCTACTGTTCCGGTTGTGTACCGATTCACTCCGGAAAGACTGTTTAGCACAAGCCCACCAAACGAGCCAACGAGGGTTGATTTCAGCGATACGTCTAAAGCCTACAAGACCAAGACAACCAGAGAACTACTCCGTGCCTTCTTTGTATTTAAACTGTTCCAATACGAGGCTATTGTCACCAACAGCAACAAGGTATGATAGGCACGAATGGGTAAATTTTGATCTAGCTACATTCAATCCATGCAGTTATTCAACTTGGGTAGGCGTTTACTAGGAGAGACGTTGCTCAAGCGACTAGTGAAGCCGACGATCTATGCTCAGTTTGTTGCAGGAGAGGACACGGATGAGATCAAACCAGTTGTCGCTAAACTGAGAAGTCAGGGCATTAGACCGATATTTGCCTATGCTGTTGAAGATGACATTGGGTGAGACATGCATAAACACATGTTACATATATGCACAAACATACATGACAAAATAACAAAAGCAAATCCAGCATCATTTGATCACTAATAATGCATTTTGTGCTTGTACTACAGTATATGATGCAGTTTTAGGTAACCAACCACTTCAAAGGTGTCAGTTGTGTTAAGATTATGATTTCACTTTATCTTCTTGCGGTCATAGTAAAGCAGGCAATGGTGATCCAGTTGAACTGACATGTGATAATAACACTGAATACACTATCGGATGCATAGAGACTGCAGGTCAGTATTATTTATAATGTCACATTCTATAGTCTCTCCCTCCCTCCCTCCCTCCCTCCCTCCCTCCCTCCCTCCCTCCCTCCCTCCCTCCCTCCCTCCCTCCCTCCCTCCCTCCCTCCCTCCCTCCTTCCCTCCCTCCCTCTCTCTCTCCCTCTCTCCCTTCCTCTCTCCCTCTCTCCCTTCCTCTCTCCCTCCCTGCTCCCTTCCTCTCTCTCCTCCCTTCCTTCCTCCCTCTTTCCTCCCTTCCTCTCTTTCCTCTTTAGCTGCTACTTCTACTAGTGGTAAAAACGATGCTTTTGCTGCATTCAAAATAACAGCTCTAGCGCCAGTTAAGCTACTGGTAAGGAATGAATCTTGTGCACTTGTCTTCGACTTCATTTTGCTGTTTAGGTCCAAATGAGCCATGCTGTTTTAGCTTCTCATAAGTTGTTTCCTGTTCTAGCTGACAAACCTAGTCTAACAGATGGATCCATTACACACCAGTCTCTTCATGAAGGACTTAGAAAGTCACATGTATTTTGTTTGGTGTTAGCAATGGAGGAAGTTATATATACTCACAGGTCAGGCTGAGTGAATCAGAGACAGAGAGATTGTTTAATATTATTGACACCACCAAGTCAGGGTATGTGAGAATGTGTGTATGTGTTGGGTTTATTGTGAGCTACTTTGCAGTAAAATTGGGCAGTCATTGTGGACTGAACAATTCATGAACTGTCGTGAAGTACAAGACGCACTCAAGAACAATCAGGTTGAATTTGGGATTGTGTGTGAGTTATTGGATGCAAGTCGGTTTTTCAGTTCATGGTTGTTCTGACTGAAGAAGAGAAGAAGCAGTTTGAGGCTGTCACTAGAAGGGTTAAGTCACTAGCTCAATGTGCTCAGGATAATGGAGTGAGACTGATGGTGGATGCTGAGCAGACCTACTATCAACCTGCCATCCGCCATATTGCTGTCGACATGCTGATGCCTCAATTCAATAAAGACAGAGCAGTCATATATGAAACTCAACAGTGCTACCTTAAGGTAAACAGAAGCTTGTATTTAAAGATGGTAGCATAGTTATTTTGTGATGGTTCTCTATAGGACGCCATGCACACCATTGGTCTAAATATTGCAGCTGCTAAGTCCAGAGGATTCCTTCTGGCAGTTAAAACTGTCAGAGGAGCTTACTTAGATCAAGAGAGAGCCCTTTCTAAGGAGAAAGGTATACAAGTGTGTGTACCTGAGTGGTTCTATTAGTTGTTGTAGGTTACGAGGATCCAATATGGCCGACTAAAGAAGATACCGACAGCAGTTATCACAGAGTTGTAGGTGTGATGACAGAGCAAATAAAGGCAGGAAAAGCTAATCTAATGGTTGCCACACACAATGAAGCAACCGTCCACTTTGCTCTTAACAGGTACGAAAAATTGCATGCCCACATGAATGAGTGTGTTCACTGTTATGCAGGATTCACAAACTTGGTCTCAACAAAGAAGACGGCAGTATAGTATTTGGTCAACAACTAGGCATGTCAGATCATATATCTCTTACACTGGGTTAGTGTGAAATGTGACTGATGTCATGTACAATGTAATTTGTATTGATCAGGCTCACTAGGTTACCAGGAGTACAAGTACATGCCGTATGGACCGGTAATAGAGGTGATCCCCTACCTCATTCGTAGAGCTAATGAGAATAAAGGAGTACTAGCAGGAGCTATTAGAGAGAGGTCATTGCTCAGCAAGGAGCTGAGCAGGAGATGCAAGAGGAAATAGCTCAATAATTCGAACGTGAAGTCATTGTTTGTACATTTAAAATTTTTATTCCTATTGTAATAGCTAGCCGTGTATCATTGACATTTTTTATCGTAAATATAATTTCCATTCCACCAGTATAAATACAAGAAATGCAGAATAACAATATGAATGAATGACATAATTATTGTCATAATTATTATGAAAATAAGAGTTTCTCTAAACCGGTTTGTTATAGTACTATTCTTTTGGTGGTTCTATAGCAGCTGCCATTCCGTTCTCAGCTGCTGCAAGTTGACGCAGCACAAGGCGCTTATAGACGCCATCCATTGCTAGCAGCTCATCGTGTGTGCCTTGTTCTACCACTCTACCCTTGTCGAGAACTATTACCTGCACAAAATAAGCATCGTCAACTTTGGACTTTTTGTAACTTTTGTCTCTTACTTTCGAAGCAGTTCTGACAGTGGAGAGTCTGTGGGCAATCACTAACACTGTTCTTCCCTTCATGGCTCTGTCGATAGCCTCCTGCACCAGGTGCTCGCTCTCTGCATCAAGAGCACTAGTCGCCTAGAGAAGAGAAATAAATAAAAGGAAGGTCTTTGATGCAACGCTCACCTCATCTAGAAGGAGAATGGTGGGGTTAAGCAGCAATGCTCTGGCAATGGCTACTCTCTGCTTCTGTCCTCCAGACAATCGAATTCCTCTCTCTCCCACAAGAGTATCGTATCCTTCCTGTAAGCAAATGTAACAAGTTTATGTGTCAGTCTTTAGCGGATGTCTACCTCAAATGAAGTGATGAAGTCATGAGCATTAGCTTGACGGGCTGCTGCTTCCACCTGAAAAGAACAAGAACAAGGTGATGGAACATCAAGGAGATTGTTTCTGCACACACCTCTTCTTGTGTGGCTCTCTCTCTGCCAAAGGCAATGTTATCTCGTATGGAACTGGCAAACAGTATGGGCTCTTGGCTGACTATGCCAATATGACTCCTATACCACTGTGGGTCCAGATCTCTCACATCAATACCACCTACAAGACACCATTAGAACAATCTCCTCCTCCTCCACTCATCCTTCCTCACCAATTAACACTTGTCCAGCGTCAACATTATAGAAATGCTCTATTAGATTGACAACAGTTGATTTGCCTCCTCCTGAAGGACCTACTAAAGCGACTACTTGTCCACTAGAGACCCTGAGACTCACACCCTACAATACACACACTTGTGACTAAACTGTTTGAGTTCACAATAGCTCGATACCTTGAGCACAACCTCATCTTGACGTGATGGGTAGTTGAACTCAACGTCACGAAACTCAATTTCTAAGATAAGAACAAAAAATGAATCAAATTTGTGTCATTTTGTACATGTACTCACCTCCTTTAAATTGTGTGTCTAAGTCATGCCCATCCAGCACTTTTGACTGTCTATCCATCAATTCAAACAGTCTTACGCTAGCACCAACTGCCTATTAAAATCACACAAAGAGAGTGTCAATAACAAGCACTCTAATTCATACCTGCATGAACTCTCCATAAACGTTGGCTAAAAATGCAAAAGATGTCGCCAGAGTGAGCGTGTACAACATCAAAGCTGAGAATTGAAAAAGAGAGAGAGAGATGTGAAATGATACCATTGTGATGTTGTTGCATACAGGTTAGTTTTCCAGGAGAGAGTTCGCCATGGTGGACTAGGAAACCACCATACCACAGGACGAGAGTAGCTGCTCCCTATGCACAGAGAGAGGAAGCTGTAATCGTGTACAGACAGTGATCATAGCACTTACATAAATCAATGGAAACACCACACCCATGAATCCACCTGAATGAACAATCGAATATCATTAGCACTCATCAAAACACTCCACAACCAAATATTCACTTCAATCAACTGTCATTTGCAGACCCACCTTGTAGGAAAGCTATTTTTCTTCCTAGGAAGTAACTGGAGTTGATGTCCTTGTCATAGAGTCCCTTCATTTTCTCCTCATTCGTGAATGCTCTCACAGTCCGCATATTACTGATGGTCTCTTCAGCTGTGTTGTTAGCCAGCGCCAGCTTGTCTTGAAACCTTTTACGCAAGCTCTTCAAAAACCGGCCTAGCAGATAAGAAGAAAAGCTTAAACTCGCACATTAGACAGTATCACCACTAAAAATTAATCGTAGGTTCAGTTTATTTTTGAACCAAGTATCTTACCATACTGTACAGCCCCCACTGCTATTATCGGTACCACTGCTAGTAGCACGGCTGTCAGTTTTGGACTGATCCAGAACATTATTCCGAGCGAGAGAATGATCTGCAACAGCTGACGGATCAATATAGAGACGTTCTCAGTCACTGCGCTCTGAATGACCTGGGTGTCTGACGCCAGACGATTGGTGAGCTCTCCTGTCCTGTAAGAGACAAAAAAAACATGTGACATACATGCTCTAAAAGCTAACAGAAATACCTATTCATATCAAAGAAGCCCATTTCTTGTCTGACAATAGCTCCAAACAGCTGTACAAGTGTCGACTCACACACTTTTATGTCACAGCACTAATAACTCACATTCTTTCTCAGTCTTGCTACAAATCTCTCTCCAGCCAGACTGAATGCTACGTTGCGTATCATGGCAGCTATCGAGGCACCCATGAACAGAGCAACCAGTATCAATACCTCACGATTCATGGGATCTGCCAAGACAACAATTCAAGCGGTGTGAAAGATAGCAATCCAATCATCACTCACCCAATGTACAGTGACCTTTATCACTCGCATCAGAAGCATTCACCTTGCCCTCATCAATCATTTGACTAAAGAGAGAGCGATCGAGCAAAAAGAGTATAAAAATAGATAAGGTATAGGTGTAGTGAGGCTGTCTCACCATAACGTGGTGTTCTTCACAGCTAGATCAATCACTGATCCAAAGAAGTAAGGAAAGCCGGCTTGACCTCCAGCGGACAACAGCAGCATAATGAACCCCAGAAAAATAATCGGATACTCCTAGAAACACATAACAACCAAGAACTAATAGCTGCGAACAACAAAACTCGAAAGTGTGAAGAAAGTAGGAGAAGGCGTGATACACACCACAAGTAGTGGATATGATACTGTGTGTGTGTACTTACAGGAACAGCCAACAAGGCGATCCTCCTGAGATTAGCTTTGCTCTTCTTCTGTTCACCGTCTGTGCCTTCCACTTCGTTCAAGTTGAGTGCTGTCAGTCTCAGTTTCAGCACATGAGTCAGTCGCCACATGAAGTAGATGCTGCTGATGGAAACAGCTACCTCCAGCAAAGGAACAGCCACTGCTACCACACACAGTATCTTGTACGTGATGTGGAGCTGATTGGTGACCTCGCTAAGATTGGCTAGAATGAATGACCCCTTCACCACAGCATAGGCAAAACTGATGAGAGAAAGGATGAGGAGAAATGCATGACAGAAATTGGCTAGTTTTCTGCTGCTCAATGACTTCTTTTCAAGTTTAGATGAAGCAGCAACCAGTGTGTGGTGTTCAAGATAATAGAGGCAAGCTATGAACAAGACACCTCTTACAACAGCCAGACAGACCAGGTCAAATGTCGACGTTATAAAAGAGAAATCTTCCACACTCTCCTCCAGATACTGAGAGCTGCCTCCAGCCAGCCATAACCCGATGGTGACGAGTGAATCGAGTGCGACAAGCAGAGTCGCTAGGGTAGTGAAACGAACCACCGGGAGACTGCTTAGTTGCTTTCCTTGGGACTTGGTCTGTATGTCCAGCAGGGGATCCATCTTCGATTGCTGTTTCTTTAGAGAATGAAAAACTGCAGTGAGTGCAGTCGTCGCCTGCAGCTGCCGTTCAGATTTTGTGCCGCGTTGTATACATGCACTCAGCTGGTAATTACATGAACAAGTAAGGGCGTGGATTAGCCAGGATGAGGCCACGTCATCATTAGCTGTTAGGAATTTAATTAGTGAGTCACCTTTGAACTGTGAACAGGTTTGATACAATAATGATAATGTGAGTTTATAACATACAACGTTAAAAATGACATAAAAACAAAAAATTTGCACTAATCGTCATCATCCTCTGATTCATTGTCACTTATAAGCGCACCAGAACTGTCGGTTATAAACTGGGGTACGTCTGTTTCTGTTGATCTTGACTGTGTACTGCCGACAACCTTATGCACAAAGTCATCTCTGGTCCAACCATACACAATAGCATTGAGAAACCCTTGCAGAGGTAACGTGATTGACTAAAAGTAGTGAGATATCGAAATGAAAAATAACAAGCATCCTAAACTCACCTGTGCATACAGCAAGTCTCTTTCTACTTCAACAAGAGTATTAAGTCTTTCTTGATTTCTTGATGTCCGCGGAACAATATACTCATAGGTCAGAAAGAATACCAAGTAGAGAATAATTACTAAATCTACAAAAAAACATGCAATACAATTTGACAGAATTTAAAAGTAGCCTACTAATGAATCCGCTTAACACAAAGACAGAGAGAAACATGACTATTCTCTTCCGGGCCTGCGACTGTCGTTTCTCAGCTAGTGATTTCAGAGGTCCTGCTGCTCCATAAGCACCTTGAAGAACATTCAACCATTGCGCTATTAAAACACTAACATTTCACACTATTGAACTGTACATACAAACCGTGAGATTGTTTTAATTGCCGAACTTTTTTCAGTATTCTCCAGTAAAGAATCTGATTGGGCACAATTTTTTGTAACCGGTAGTAAAATTTGCTGTAACTCACAACAAGAATGATGAATCCGATAATATAGCTTGCTGCTAAAAATATGACTAGGGCTAATAAAAATGGAGATTCCTTGCTGATAAAAATGTGTGTGCCCTTCAAAAAAAGGAAATAATTTTACGTTATTTCAATCAAAACTGCTCACATTGATAACTGCTGAAGGCAGCACATTAAAAATACTCGGAAAACACCTATATAGACAAAAAGATAGAATGAGAAGTAGGTTTACAGCTGTCGTACCAGCATGAACAGTCCTTTATGTTCTGCAATAAGCCAGTAGCAACTGCAGTAGCTCCGAAAATCACCACAATCACAAAGAATGGGAAGATCCTACAGTAAGCATCAGACCACAATTTATGGTAGCACTATAATAACATGTACATGTATTGCAGCATGGTTCGTGAAACAGTTTGTTTAAGAGTTTACTAACCATGACAGCGTATACACTGCTGTGATAAAACATGGTCCAACACTAGACGTCTTGTTTCCCTTTGAGAATAATAACACATAACGCTAATGAATGACAAGAACAAACTCACTGATAGTACTGTAGATCTGGTCTGGTTGATTCTGAAGTAAGCGAACACTCCGTAAACAATGGTCAGATTAATCACTACACACTCCAGCATCTGGATGAGTAAGTCTTACGATGATTTTTTAGCTATGTTTCAACTCACTGCTGTGCCGAGTGTCAGAGCGTAACACCAGACGTGGTTGTATGCATTGTAGGGAAGAAACCACAATATGGCGCCGACAATCCACAGCAGGCCCAGCATGCAGTCGGCGAGAGAGAGCATGAAGATTGGATGAACCTCTGAACTAGACACTCGTCGACGAACCAATGCAGAAACTATGATGGACAGTGCTCCCAGTATGCTGTGATGGTACAGTATGAGTGATGAACGAGTGGTAATGCTACATACCCAAGGAACGATGTTATCATGCGTATAGCTGAAATGGAGTAGGCCCTTGTCTCCTGCACTCAATTCAGAGATTAGTGTCGTTTATATTGTACCAACTTACAACTTCGCTTGTGAGAGAACATCTTTCATCTCTACTGACCGTGGACAGTGAATGAAAGTCACTACAGAAGTTCCCAGACTGAGAGAAGTTATGAAGACTCAGAGCGAGATCCATCGTGCTGTGCTGTGGTGTGCAGCGCAAAGGTCACGCAGCCCCGCCCATTTCGGCACTTGTCAGAGTGCGTGGGCGAGGTTCAACTGAGAGCAATGGCAGCTGCACCACGTGTACAGAAGAAAGGAAAAAAGGAGCTCGATAAGGAGGTTCAAAAGCAAGGCATACTCGCTGACCGAGTTACGTTTCCTCGTTTTTCTCGTCTTCCACGTGAGAACAATTTTCCCTTGGAACATTATCGCTTTACTTCGGATGGTTCCTGTGTTCGTTCTCGCACGTGGTGTTTCGTTGGCGAAATTGCACTAGACGTGTCGTTATGGCGTCGTTCTTTGTTGATCAAGGACAGAGCTGGATACAAAATACCTCTACATTTCTATCCTGAAACGGGCTCGTTTGATTACAGCAGCTTAAAAGAAGGACGCACCGTTGTCATCATGCTTGCTAAAATCCATCTTTTCATGGATGGTACAATTGGAATACGACTCGAGAATCTTGAAACAATTATTGTGGTCAAGTGCAATTTGGACGACCTCTTCGAGATGTCTAAATGTTATGCTAAGCGAGGAGAGAAGCAATGCTGGAACGAAGACTGTGAAGAAGAGACACTCCACCCTGAGTCACTGATGAAGTGCTCATCTTGTAAATTTGCTTTCTACTGTGACAGAAAGTGTCAGAGTGCTGACTGGAAGGAGAGGCACAGCAGATGGTGTAAGGCTCTTCCTACCTTCGTGAAAATAGCCTCTTTAGACTACAACAAGATCCATTCAAGTTGGAAATAAGTATTATCCCTCTATGGTTTCAGTATTATAACAATGCTGAAGTATCAGACTAACATAACTATTGTTGTTGTTCATGCACTTCTATAATTATAAGTCAAGAGCGTCTGATGTGTTGAGTCTCAAAACAATCTCTTATTGTTAAATTACATACAGCCAAAATACATGAGAGACTCAGTTTATAAATCAGAGTGCACAATAGCTTGTAAAAATAAATACAAGAGTTTGTAGACTCAGAGTCTACGACATTCCTCCCTCCTTAGTTGCTTAGTTGGGAATGTACCAGTCGGGCGGTCCACGCTTACGAACTGGATAACGTCTTTGAGGAGGATCTGTAGGAGTAGGATCTGATGGAGGGGTCACCACTTGATCCTCTGGTGGAGACATTGCATCATCTGATGGAGACATTGCATCATCTGATGGAGACGGGATTGTTACAGGTGGAGGGGTGGTGTCCCAATCAAACTGTGGTGATGCCAAGCGCTTACGCACATGATCCATGTGACGGCGAACTGTTCTCCCATCTGAGAGCTTGATCAGAATAGATCTTGTTCCTAATAGTTCGATCACTTCTCCTGGTAACCATGGATTGGTACCTTTGTCCCGACTGAAATTTCGAGCATAGACTGCATCTCCAGTCTCCACTCCTTGAATGTCATTTGACTGCATCACGTGCTTGTCTTGCTTCTCCTCGACCTTGCGCTGAAGATCTGGATGTATCACATCTAGTGGAGATCTCATCTTTCTCCCTAAGAGAAGCTGTGAAGGAGTTTCTTCAGTGGTGCTTTGTGGTGTATTGCGATAGCGAAACAGGAAACGTGACAATTTGTCCTGTAGAGTACCAGACTTCATCTTCTTGAGACCTTTTTTTACTGTCTGGACGGCTCGTTCAGCAAGACCATTGGTGGCAGGATGATAGGGAGGTGAGGTCTTGTGACGAATAGAGTTCTTCTTTAGGAACTGTTCAAACTCAGCACTCACAAAACTTGGGCCATTGTCAGTGACCAGCACTTCAGGAACTCCAAAAGTTGCAAATAGTTTGCGGCAACTCTGAATAGTAGCAGTGGAAGTGATGGTTGACATAGGAAATACTTCGATCCATTTGGAATGCGCGTCAACCAAAAGTAGGAGCATGTGTCCTTGTATCGGTCCAGCAAAATCGGCATGTAGTCTAGCCCATGGTCTGGTCGGCCATCTCCAAGGTTGTACAGGAGCTGCTGGCGGTAGATTCTGTTGACTCTGACATGTTGTACATGACTGCACAGTTCGTTCAATGTCCTTATCGATTCCACTCCACCACACCATAGTTCGAGCAATCTGTTTCATCTGTGATGATCCAGGATGAGCAATATGTAACTCCTCCAATACACTCGCTTGACCTGCTGCTGGAACGACAACTCTATTTCCCCACAGAAGGCATCCATCATGCGATGATAACTCAAGGCGTTTGTGCCAGTAGGGTTTGAGATCTTTCTCGATAGCACCGGTGGGCCATCCTTTGAGAACAAACTGCTGAACTCTTGAGAGTACAGGATCTCGTCTTGTCCATAACTTGATTTGCTCAGCAGTCACTGGTCCCTTCTGAAGTTCCTCGAATAGCAATACCATCTCAGCTGGTTGTGGGGTTTCTTCTGATGCACTCCCAGGAAGAGGTAAGCGACTCAAAGCATCGGCATTTCCATGAGTAGCTCCTGACTTGTGGATCAACTCATACTCATACATTCCCAATGTTAACGCCCATCGTTGAATTCTGGCAGATGCTTGAGCTGGAACTGTCTTGTCTTTTGCGAACAGAGAGGCGAGTGGCTTGTGATCCGAACTGAGGATAAATGATCTTCCAAAAATATAGCAGTGAAATCTTTTGACGCCGAAAACACATGCCAGTCCCTCTTTTTCAATCTGAGAATAATTCTGTTCAGCCTTGGACAGTGTCCTTGAGGCATATCCAACTGGTCTCTCTTCTCCATTTGGATACCGTTGTGACAACACAGCACCAAGACCGTACTGAGAAGCATCACACGCTAGGACAAGTTGTAGCTCAGGGTTATAGTGTGTCAAAACTTGAGATGACAATAGTAGCTTCTTTGATGCTTCGAAAGCCTTCTTTTCTTTGTCATTCCACCTCCACTTGGTTGATTCTTGAAGTAGGTTGTACAAGGGTTTCAAGGTGGTAGCTAGGTTTGGCATAAATTTGCCATAGTAGTTCAACAGGCCTAGGAACGCTTTCAGCTCGGTGACATTCTTTGGAGTAGGAGCTTGCTGTACAGCTTGGACTTTGTCTGGAGTAGGATGAATACCATCTCGATCAATTGTGTGTCCAAGATAGGTTACTGATGTTGAGGCGAAGACACATTTTTCTTTCTTGAGAGTCAGACCCGCAGACTCCAGACGTTCCAGCACTTTACTCAACGTCTGTAGGTGTTCTGCCTCGGTAGCTCCAGTTATCAGGATATCGTCGATATAGACCACTACTGAAGGTATGTCTTGTAGTAGTGACTCCATTGCTCGTTGGAAGATTCCTGGAGCCGACGATACTCCAAAAGGCAAACGGTTAAATCTGTACAGACCCTTGTGAGTGTTCACCACGACATATTGCTTCGATTCTTCATCCAAAGACAACTGCTGGTATGCTTGACTCATGTCTAACTTGGTGAAGACAACTCCTCCTTGCAACTTAGCAAATAGGTCCTCCACCTTTGGAATGGGGTAGTTGTCGAGACGAGATGCTTTGTTGACTGTAGTTGAGAAGTCTCCGCAGATTCTCACTGATTTCTTATCAGCCTTGAGTACTGGCACGATAGGTGCTGCCCAGTCCGAATAAGTCACTGGTTCGATCACTCCTTGAGACACGAGCTTCTCTAGCTCCTCTTCTACCAGTGGTCTCATAGAGTAGGGAACTGAGCGAGCACTACAGAACATGGGAACAGAATGTGGGTTAACATGAATTTTAGCCTGGAAACCATGCAAGGTCCCCAGCTCCTCTCTGAACAGTCTGGAATGCTTCTTCAGCAACTCTCCCAGTGGTCCATCATGAAGATAGTGTAGCGTGCTCCAGTCCAGAGTCAGTTTGTTTAACCAGTTCCTTCCGAGAAGGCTAGGTCCATCCATGTCCACTATCATCAGTTCCAGTTCTGCAGAGTTCTCTCCGTGTGTGACTTGAACTTGCGCAGTTCCAAGCACATCAATAGTCTCTCCAGTGTAGGTCGTCAGCTTCCTTGTGGTAGGCTCTAACGGTCGACTTGGCCAATGTTTACGAAATGTGTTCTTTGACATGATAGAGAGCGAGGCACCTGTGTCCAACTCCATGCTGAGTGGTACATCATCTATCTTCAACTCCACGATAAATGGTTTTCTACTGCTCTCCTCTCCAAGAGAAAAAAGTGTGTACTCCTCTGGTGACTGACTATCTCTTTCCTCCTTCAATTTCTTTACTGAATCTCTTCTGTCCTTCTTCACTGGTTGCTGACAGACAGTTTTCAGATGACCGGTTTTTCCGCAATTGTGACATTTTGCTGACTTGAAACGACAGTTACTAGCTTTGTGATTCGTTTTTCCACATCTGTAGCACTTCTGGTAGGTTGGCGTGCCGGTGTCATCTTTGCGCGGATTCACTGGTCGCCAGTTGCGTGGCTTGCTGTCCAGCTTCTGTACTACTGGTTCAGGTTCCAACTTCCGTTCGTCTCTCTCCGCAACTTCTAGTGCTTGCGCAATCTCTAGTGCTCTCTTGAAGTCCAGGTCTTTCTCCTGAAGCAAACGTTTCCGTACACGACTGTCGTTAATTCCTCCTACCAAGCGGTCTCTCAACATTTTCTCGAGCGTCGTCCCAAAATTACAGTACACAGCTAGCGACCTTAGCTCAGCAACGTACATGGAGACGGACTCCCCAGGCTTGCGGTCCCTGGCGTAGAACTGCAGTCGCTGGATAACTTCAGACGGCTCAGGATTGTGGTGCGTCTTCAAAACGGCGATAAGTTCTTCATACGTCTTCTTTCCAGGTGTATCCGGTACCACGAGGTTTGTTAGCAGCTTGAAGGTAGCAGGACCAACCATAGCGAGGAGTATCTCTTTCTTCTTTGTTTCGTCCTCGACACCATTCGCGGCAAAGAAATGGGTCAGCCTTTGAGCGTACTGAGACCATTCCTCTCTTTCTGGGTCAAACTCGCTGATTCGCCCGAACAACGCCGCCATTCCAAGGTGTTCACCAGTCTCGTCGCCAGTGTTGAGTCTCAAAACAATCTCTTATTGTTAAATTACATACAGCCAAAATACATGAGAGACTCAGTTTATAAATCAGAGTGCACAATAGCTTGTAAAAATAAATACAAGAGTTTGTAGACTCAGAGTCTACGACATGATGCTTCTCATGCACCCACTATGCGCAGAGGGTACGACAAGCTGATCTATTGCTGACATAGCTGCACATAGGCAATACTTCTGCTACGTCTTTAGAAGACAATTTGACTGGTAAGTATGTTGCTAAAATTCATACCACTGCCCAAGAGCTTTCATTTAAGCTACCTTACCCCACCCCTACCCCTTTTAGTTTTTGCAGTACAGAGAGTTGAAGGTAGATAGGGATTGGTTGGCAAAAATATTCACCCAGGAAAGATCAAAACGGGATTGTTATCAATTAGTCGGTTAATAATGTAAAGAAGTTGCAGCTGTGGTGCACGAACTCCGGCTCAGTGCAATACGCACAAATGTCATCCAATCATTGACATTTTTTTTTTTTTTTTTTTTAACTGTTAAAATTTTAATGGAAAAGTACAATAAAAATAATACACATAAAAGGCAGCGCCAGAGGGCCGCGACAAACAAAAGTTCTAAGTTAATAAATGGTTAGTGTAGACAGAATCAAAAAAGGAAGAAGCAAAATTCAAAGTGGGAGACAAGGAGTGCAGTCTGAATAATATCATTTTGGCATTGAAAGACCATAACTTGATGGAGAGCTGCTGGATGAGATTGGAGTATGCCAGACTTTTCGAGATGTTAGCTGAAAGGGCCACCCTACCAGCGATGGATTTCAGAAGTTTGATACTGTGAGCCGTCCAAAGGCCAAAGGATTCGACCACCAGCGGAAAGAAAAGAGCCCCGAGTGATTCTACTGTTGCCCGATAGTGAGAATCTTTTTCCAATTCCCCGGCAATCCCAGCTGAGCCGGCTTGCGAAGCAGAAGCGGCAATAAAGGGAGGTATAAAGGAATTTCGAACTGAAACATCGAAGAAAGCTGGTTTCCCGAGAATGAAATCTGGGTGGAGGATGTCACCTGGTCTAGAGTTGGAACTGTCACATCTCTGTTCCTTAGATGTTTGAGGATTGTCAAGAATAAGAGACTGCCAGATGATATCTCTTATAGAGTCATGACGTTTGATACGGAGAGGGCCTTGACCACAGCCAAGGAGATGGTCACCATAACAGTCAATCACTTGACCGCAAGGGCAGCGGACAGATTGGGGGGTAGAGGGGAAAAGTTTGATGCCAAGCCAGAGCCTAACAGCAATTACAAACTCCTGTGGGAGCATGGCGAGGCCGAGGTTTGGGTTGGGGATTGCCCGCAACCAGGAACCCACAGAAGAGGAGATAGTGTTGAGACGTGCTTGGTCCCTCAGAGGTAGTGAACCTTTGAGAGAGTGAAAAGAATGAAGATCAAGGGCTCTCTGAATAGATTTTTGGGAGGCGCAAGGATCTGTATCGTGCAGAATGTCGTGCAGTTGAGCAATGGCGACAGTTTCCTCTTGATCAAAGGAAGAGGGACACTTTGAATGTAACAGCAGATAAGATGTTTTCAGTAGATTGTTCTGGAATATTACTTGCCTTGATCTGGAGTGTAAACAATGCACACTTGAGCTCGATACAATGACAGACGTTCTCGACTCATATGAACAACAACAACAATAGTTATGATAGTCAAATACTTCAGTATACCAAGATGATGATACTGCGTACGCAAAAACAGCTCCACCCATTGTAATCTTGGGCGCGGTCGCAATTGTCAGCAGATTGTTAATCACATAATGGCAGTTGCACTGGTGGAAGAAGATCAGGATATACTGGCAGACTGTATAACTTTTCCTCCTTTCCCTCATCTTCCTAACGATGTCGACATTTCAGATTCATTGGGTCGCTACTATCGCTTTACTTCAGACCAAACGTGCGTGCGCTCACGTACGTGGTGTTTTGTCAGCGAAATTCTGCAAGACACGTCTTTTATTCGTCGTTCATTTTTGATGAAAGACAGAGCTGGATACGAATTTCCCCTATATTTTTATCCTGAATGTGGCTCGTTTGATTATACTACCTTGAAGGAAGGATACACTGTTGCAGTCATGCTTGCAGAAAGTCATTGTTTCTTAGACGGCTCAATTGGTATACGACTAGAGAATCTGGACACAATTATAGTCATCAAGTGCAGTTTGGATGATCTCTTCGAAATGTCTAAATGCTATGCCAAAAGAGGAGGCAAAAAATGCTGGAATGAGGAATGTGAGCGGCAGGCAGAAACATACAATGCTAAGTCACTGATGAAATGTGAGGCTTGCAAATGTGCTCTCTACTGTAACAAAAAGTGTCAGCATGCTGACTGGAAGAAGAGGCATCGTAGATGGTGCAAGGCTCTTCCTACCTTCATCAAAATAGCCTCTTTAGACTACAGCAATATACACTCAAGTTGGGAATAAAAATAACAGCTTCATCACAATGCCACAGTAAAGTAAAGCTTCAAGTCAATCGCTATCATCTGCATATTATTATTAATTATAGTGCCTGTTGTGTTATGAGACAGAGTTGCTAATTAATAATAATAATAATTTTTATTTGCTATTATTTTTGGTTCAACCCCACCCATTGAGAGTGAGAGTCCGTGTTATTCTTAGTATACGGACTTACCCACGTGTACAATGGCCTCGACAATGGCTCCCTTGCTCTTACAGGACATGTGCATGATCCACTTACTGCTGCGAGTAGAGGACTTTCCGGTTCAGTCTTTACCTCTACTCAGCCACACCGTTCGACGAAAGCTATTCTTCGGTCTCTCCTACGTGGACATTCTTCATCTCGGTGACAGTCTCGTCGAACCTTCCGACAGACCGGCTGATGTCGCGGCTCGGATGATTGACGCCCGTCGTTATCTTTTGGACGCTCTTTTCAGTGGATCATCCGCTTGCCCGGGCTTGTCTCTTAACATTGGGAGTGCGCTGAGTGATCACCATGATGATCCCGTCATTCATGCCCACGTTTGTGAAAGTTATCCTTCTCTCGAGCCGACAAGTATCTATGGATTTCTCTTTCCAAAACGGTCTCTCCCATTTATTGATCTGCAATCGCGATTGAATGACCCCTTGTTGCGTTTCTCATTAGTATGTCCTCCGCTCATCTACTGCAACATGCAGTCTGTTCCAACTGAGCGGCTGAAGATAGACATCCACGACTTCAAAACAACAGCCATCTGGAAGGAGTTTGAGAAATATATGACGGGTATAAGAAACGATACGCTTGTCAGCGTCGTATCTAATCCTAAGATATATCTCGCTATTCCTTGTCTCCAAGAGTTCCTCAGTAATGTAGAGGTGCTTGAAATAGGTACTTACACCACTGAGTATCAATCGCCTAGTTTAGTGGAGGATACATATATTATCACGTATGTTATCTTGTACAACATCCTCGCAAGCAGTCAACCTCGTCTCAAACACATCAAGGTGTACGGAATTCCTGACACTATTCAACGAGTGATAAGCACAGTAGTGGAGCTGGTTAATGCTACCTGTACAACACCTTCCAAGTCAACATTGCTTATGCATGCTGGCTTGGAGCCGCCATTGTCTCTTCCAACAACTCCACACGTACTGGAAGGCATCTCCATCTTACCTTATGATGAATACTCACAAAATTATGATTTTGAATTTACGACAGCTTCTTGTTCTTCCAGCATATCACGTGATCTGATGAGTGTGCTAGAACTCCACATGCTAAAGCTCAAGAGTGTGACTGTTAATGATCTTGGTTACTGCTGTGACTTGGATCGTATGACTATTGTGGATGGGCACGTCACAAGCGGCAAAACCAACATAAATGTTCCCGAGTATAGAGCATTCCTAGCTTTACTGGTTGAGTTTATCAAACAGCCTCAACTTGCTCAGCTTACTGTAATATCGTCTCCTTTGCCAGAGGGATTCGAGTTGATCTTGACGTTTTTGTGTACTCCAGCAAGTCACGAACAGTCACTGACGATTGAAGCAAGTGCCAAGAGATCAGTTGAAGAGGCTGAGGAGGTCGAAGATAATGATAATGAAGAGGAGGAAGATGAAGAAAACTGGGTAGTGAATGAGAAAGACGATGAAGTTCAGGAAGGAAGCACTGGAAAGAGAAGTAATACATGTGAGACCCCGCCAAAGAAGAAATTCAAGTATGATTTGCCAATGAAGCCACCATGTTTTCCTAGTCAGCCTCTTCCTCTGACCAATGCTCAGTACAAGTGTCTCAGTCTTGGTCGGTCTTCTGATTGTGTTTATTCCTGGTTGTTCCATCAGCTTCCCGAGCTGAAACTGAAGAGTCTCAAAGTGAGACCACTGGACATGGCTCTTGTTCCTGCCAATGTGGTTATCCAGACGGAGCATGTTGCTTTCGATCTTTTTTATTCACACAAGTTTGGCAATCCTACCATATCCGAAGCTCATTTGGAGAAGTTTGTCATCTCAAATTCTGCCCTCAGGCGACTCGAATTTGCAAAGGACAGGGATGAAGAGAATACTGAGAGTATCCTTCCAGTGCTGAACCACTGTCTGCTTAAACTCGACCAACAAGGTAGAGGATTGGAGAAGCTGATACTGACCTTTGTTCAGCTTGAAAAGTTCGACAGAGCCCAATTGAGAGAATTCTTCGTTCATGTGAGAGATCATTCTCATCGTTATAACACAACTCTTGTGCTGTCACTATACCGGTTTTGTAAAATTGCAGAAAGCGATTTTTTCACAGGCCTCAGCGAAGAGTTTCAAGCGAAGAAAATTAAAAAGATTGTTTGTAAGACTCCAGATGTTGATCCTACTCCTCAACTTGAGCTAGTAGCAGAAGCTGTGACTGTCAAACCTTGTGAACCACCTGATGTCTACTATTGGTAACAAACTGCTCGTAATTCTCTGTTTATTTTTCAGGCTATGACAATTCATTTTATCACTTTTATTCCCCATCATCAATTTTCATCATTTTATTCCCCAGTGAGTATTATCATTGATCATAACTTGAAACTGCGTAATCATCAACATATTATGGACAGTAATTTATATCATCAATAATTTTCAGATTTTGTATAACGCTCTTTCCCCATCATGTATTGTAACTGCATCTTTAACATGTATCAATTATATTTGTTGTGGATTTTGTGTTAAGCTCTCCCGACGTTCGTGCATGACCTTATACTGGAGCAAGTTTGGAATAAGCACTAAATAAAACAGTATCATCACAGTTGAAGTAAAGCTTGAATATGCAATCTAGTTAATATCATCTGTAACTATATACAATAGCTCTTGTTGTTGTTATTGTTAAGGTTACTGTTATGAGACAGAGTTGCTGAATATACCCCAGAGTGTCTATTACTTCTGCCGTGTTCTTCAATGTAGCTGGTAGTTAACGATTGTGATAGGTCATCGTCACCACTGTAATCATCGTTAGCGAGGATTTCGTCACAGGGTGGAGCTGATTCCACTACATGCTGGGTCGTTAGATGAAGTGCATTGACAAAATCCTCTCTAGTCCATCCATAGACAATAGCGTTTAGAAAGCCTTGAAGAGGCAATGTCACTGACTATAAGCAGAAACAGTCAGTTATAGTGAGCTATAGTAGAATTTGTTTACCTGTGCATAAAGCAGTGATAGGTAGATGAACCATCCTGCACTATTGACGGTTTGATACGGATCCAAAGGTGGTCCAAAGTTACGATAAAGCGTTACAGGAAAACTGACTATCACTAGTATCAGCGTAAGTATAGCATCTGGGGAAAAACGTTTGAGATAAATTTCCTAGTCTTTACTGTTGACTCACTGAATGATCCACTGATAATAAAAACTGTGATGAAGAGAATCACTCTCTTTCTTGCTTGATACTGGCCTCGAATTACTCTAGCGCCGTAAGTATCGTGAATAGATACTAGATCAGATTCTGAAAGTATGTGCATATCATGTTTATGCGTATTGCGAATCATTTTGACTCACCATAATTATCACGGAATATTCTGATTTTTCTCAGCATCTTGAAGTACAATACCTAATCGTTTCAAGTCAGTGTCAGCATAGATAATACTCAATACAAACCCACCAAAAGAGTTGAGAACACAATGATATAATTGATCAAAATAAAACTCCATAACCCGATTAAAAATCCAAGCTGCTTGCCCACGAACTCCCTGGTTTGCTGTAGAAGCACTGGATATTAAGCTAAGGAAAATTATAGGACAGCTTACATTGGTAGAAGCTCGAGCGAGTGGAATGATATTTACAATGGTTGGGATACACCTGAATAAAGGACATGAAGTATTAACAAATTTGGGCTGATCATTTTACAGAAATAATTTTCACAAATCAAGCGTTAGCATTTTCACAGCTTTAATTGTTCCAATGGGCCCAATATACACATTTGCCTAAGATTCACACTTAGGCTCAAACAAAAATGTGAAAAACACAACAATTCACTAAACTAACAGTATATAAATCACTTTGCATGATCTTACCAACAAGAGCAACTTTTTGTGTCAGGTATCAGATCGGACAGACCAATGACAAACCCGAATACTGTCATTATGATCACTGTTGGAGCCAACCTGCATAAGGAATAATTCACCAGTCAACAAACCTTAAAGATTACGAAATACACACCCTCCAGCAATGTTTGTTTAACATTTTAAACACACACAGTTGATGCAACATTAACTTCACCGTCTCTGCACAGTACTACTGAGTTTACATAGACAGTATTACAAGGATGTAATAGTTAACCTTAGCTTACATATACTGATTATGGCTATCAGATAGTGTACTACTACCATGTGCTCAGGCGCTATATTATGCAACGAACCAGGACACTGCATAGACAACAACTGACAGCTTTCCATTGACTTCATTCTTCACTTGATTCCACTAAAAAGGTGGATTTTTCCATGGATGTAACATGACTAGTAAAAAACCTGTTTTACCATGAAACTGCCCAGCTCGACTTTTTGGAAATTCACATATGCAAACAAGGCATATGCAACTGTGAGATTGATGGACACGCATTCCAGAATCTAGTTAACATGTGCAGTCAACCAGTGTTTAAAAAATAATTGTAGTATAACTTACAGCAGTCATCAGCGTGATTGCATAACACCATGTATGGCTATACGTCTCAGGCTTACTCAGCCAGAGTGATGCTCCTGCTATCCACTGCACAGCTAGCATGCAGTCTGCCAGTGCAATCATGAAGATGGGGTGCACCTCGGACTTTAGCACTCGACGCTTTACCAACGAAGAGATCAGTATTGTAACGGAACCAAGAAGACTGCAAATACCACAATTGAAGTATTTTGCTGTACGGCATTTAGCAACTCACCTGAGCAAAGTTGCAACGAGTCGTATACCCACCACAGTGTCTAATCTGCCGAGCTACGAACAGCAGAGAAGCGATCTTGATCAACAGACAAACGGTAATCCGATCACTCACGTCTACTGTAGTAAAATGACAGCTAGGTCGTAGTGCTCGCGTCGTGTTGAGAGCAGAACACAGCCCGTGATCTCGCTGATCCGGTGCAAACAGTGATTCCATGATGCCCTTGGAAATCTGCAACTTGAGAGTACACACACGCCCACGAATATAGCTAGCTAGCCACACCCTTGTAACCACACCTCTCATTGTTACAATGGCGACCTCGGCGGTATCTCCCCGTGGCTCTGCTCTCCGCCATCCTTCCGGATATAGCCATCCTCCTCCATGGAAAGACTCCAGTGAGAGTAGTTCTACGTGTTACTCTACTAAAAACTTCTTCTGTATAACTCTACGCCTAAGAGTACTGGGATACATAATTCAACAACCGCCACCTTTTCTATTTGTGGCGTCTTTATTGATCATAGCAACAGTTATACCGTTCATAGGAGTGTATATTGAGAATGTACCGCAACTACCTGACACTGACAAGATGAAGGTACCAAATAACGAATAGAAACTGAATAGAAATGTCATTTTATGTCACGGTTTGATCTCTGTAGGAATGGAATGCCTTTCTTGGAAAGTTAAAGGATACTCGATTGTGTCTAACTGAGTATAACTCATCGATCAATGCTTCACTTGATGCTGACATGATGGACAGCGCGTGTGTTCGTCTTCCTTTCTTAATCAAACTTGACTCTAATGATGCTAAAACCTACAATGGAACAATGGCCGGGCTCACTGGAGCTCTGTCAGGCTCTATGCTCAAAACTAAGATAACAGGTGAAAAAATTGGAGGGAAATTTTAAATTTAAAAAGAGTTGATTTTCTGTAGATTCTTTTAGTGGAGAGAGAATTGATGATGATGTCATAGTCAGTTTGTTTCTTGATATACCAAGTATGAGTGGGATTTCACAGCTGTGCAGTTCTTATGTTTTATGATTTTTTTCAGAAATTGGCTGTTCTAAGGAGCCTTGTACTGTCAATGCATCGGTTATAATATCGGTGCCTCACAACTCTACTTCTTACTTCGGGAGTTTCTCTGATCTGTGAGTCTGTTAATGCATGCAGTAGAGTCAACATCAAAAGTGAGAGATTGTGATGTCTTGAAAGAGTTAGTCTAGTCTATTGTTGTTTTTGAGTGGGTTACTGTGAAGGGTATTTTTTGTTGGATTCACTGTGTAATCTCGTTTTTAGAGACCCAACAAAGGTTCAACTGCCTTGTAATCACACTCCTAGTGCGTCGCATTCTCAGCATCTACCGTCACTCGCTCTTGTTGGTGATTCAAAGTGTAGAAGCTCGTCCACTTCAGCAGTTTGGCCGGCACCTGAACAGTACCGACATCGCGGATTAATAGTAGTCTACCTCACCAAGGTAATAAATGATACAGCAATGTTCTGAGGCAACCATTCCATGGACAGTGCTCACTCTGCCCAGGGATGGTTGACTGAGATGTTTTGTGTCTGTTGATTCATGCAACCATAATTTTTGTTTGCAGGATGAGCAGAATACTGGAGCATTTCGATTGAAACTGAGCACCATCATAGTGATAGGAGTGGTGATAGCGTTTGTGATAGGCATTGGATGTACAGACAGACCTGCTAAACCAAAAACTAGTCAATCTTAGTTAATATTCTCATCATGTATTATACTATCATATTTTCCTGCAATTTGAAATAAAGTTAGGTGCTAATTTACACCAAAGGATCATGTTTCAGTGATAACTAGAGGAATCACTATTAGTTACAACATTCGTGATACGTCACTACCCCAGTCAGTGTCACAGCTAGTGATCCGAGGATGAACATCACCTGTGACTTGAGCAGCAATGGCACTGACTGTTCTCATGTATTCGACGGAGTGCACATATCGATTACTATTTTTCAAGCTATCTTCGCTGTTGTCATCTTCTTGTTGGCTTTTCCGATGAATGTTCTATTGATTACAGCAATGATAATCTACCGAAAGATGTTGGACAAGACCATGCTTGTTACAATCTCCTTCCTGATTTCAAACACCATCCTCGTTTTAGCATCTATTCAAATCTTCATAACATCGATGCTGCGAGCTTGGATATTTGGTTACTGGGGCTGCCAGTTCTTTTCTGTTGTTACAATAGTTGCAAGTATGTCTCGATATACTGTTGTTGGTGTTGTATGCATTGCTCGTTTCGTCAAAGTGTTCTTTCCTTATTTTTCTCACCATTTGAAGCTCCAAGCTGGACTACTAACTGGATCGTGGGTATTTGCTTTTTTGTTAGGTTTGCTGAAATTCACTTCTGGTAGTACTGGATTTGATGCAGCAATCCCTGGCTGTGGATTTGCTACAGTCTTTGATAACTTAAGCGATGCATATAAGGCTTTACTCGTAATGTTATTGATTTGTGGAACTATTTTTGGCGTCGTTCTTCCTATTATTCTGTACACTATTATGTATTTCAAGGCAAGGCAGCTCCGCAAGATTGTTCCAACTACTCAGCAAGTCCAAGCAACAGATCCTCAAACTACCAACCTGCACAAGAGATGGAGAAGAGCTGACATCACTTACTTGTTCCTCTTAGTTAGCTTTACCTGTATCTCTCTTGTGATATTTGCAGATATTATCTTCAAAGAGGTCATTTTTCAAAAATATGATGTCTCTAGGTCAGCTGTAATGGGAACTCTGTTCATAAACAGTGACATTGCTGGGCTGTATATTCTAACAGACATTGTTATCTTGATGATCAATAAATACGAAAGAGTGGTGTTTCTCAAGCTCATCAAGAAAATCTACAACTATTTTAAGTAACATGTCGTAGTGGTACTGTGTAACAGACTAAGAAATCAAAATCAGTTATTCTGCCGTAATAATGTGTTGTATTGTTCTTGTGATTAATGAACTTGTGAAATTCTCTCATTTTTGTTATCAATATTGCATGCACTAGTGCACGAAGTTTGGTAATTATTGTGTACTTCATCACAGCCTAGTCTTTCGATATGTAGCAAAATTATGTCAGAAAATAGTGGGAGTGGTCTCGGCAGATTTTCTGTCCTAATTTACACTCAAGAGGTATTGATAGGGTCATACTAAGCAGTGCTTCAAGTGCATTGACGTCACTACCTCAGTCAGTGTCACAGTCATCCGAGGATGAACATCACCTGTGACTTCAGTAGCAATGGCACCGACTGTTCCTATCTTTTTGAGGGAGTGCACATCTCGATTACTATTTTTCAAGCTATCTTCGCTGTTGTCATCTTCATGTTGACTTTTCCGATGAATGTTCTATTGATTACAGCAATGATAATCTACCGAAAGATGTTGGACAAGACCATGCTTGTTACGATCTCCTTCCTGATTTCAAACACCATCCTCGCTTTTGGTTCCAGTCAAATCTTTATAACATCAATGCTGCGAGCTTGGATATTTGGTTACTGGGGCTGCCAGTTCTTTGCTGTTTTAACAATAGTTGCAAAAGTGTCTCGGTATACCACTGGTGGTTTAATGTGCATTGGCCGTTTCGTCAAAGTGTTCTTTCATCGTTTTTCTCACCATTTGAAGCTCCAAGTTGGACTACTGACTGCAGCATGGATCTTTGCTTTTATTGCTGGTTTGCTGAAATTCTTTTCCGGTAGTACTGGATTTGATGTTTCAAATCCTGGCTGTGGGTTTACGTCAAATTTTGATACCCTAAGCAATGCTTATCGTGGTGTGTTTGTGTTATTGTTGATTTGTATTACTATTGTTGGTGCTATCCTTCCCGTTATTCTGTATACTATTATGTACTTCAAATCAAGGCAGCTCCGCAAGACCGTTCCAATCACTGTGGAAGTTAGAGAAACTGATCCTAAAATTATCAACCTCCACAAGAGATGGAGAAGAGTTGATATCACTTACATACTTCTTGTGATAAGCTTTTCTTGCTTCTCGCTTGTTATATTTGCAAATATTGGTGTTAAAGCGATTTTTCGAAAATTCGATCCCCCTCAGTCAGTTGTGGTAGGAATTTTGTTCCTATTAAGTGACACTGGAGAGCTGTACATCCTTTTCGATGTTGTCATTTTGCTTATCAATAAGGATGAGAGGAAGGTTCTTTTCAAACTCGTCAAGAAAATCTACAGCTACTTCAATAAAAGGAACTGATAGATCTATGATAATGCTGCATGAGCATTTGCATTCAACATTGATTTTTCTATAAAATTGTGCTCTTGTGCAATAGTAGTGATTGTTATGATCTCTTTGATAGCATACATTGCCTATAAAAATGGTTTAAACCTCATTTGGTATCTATTCTATTGTGTAGAGGATTCGGAACCATCGTCTGGATACAAACGTGCCTCCTGTGCTGTCCTGTTCGATATACAGTCCAATTTTTTTAACAACAATTAATGTGTTTTCATAGCGCCAAGAGACAAATTCCTAGACAGAAGTACTATATAGGTGGAGCAAACTATGACCTAGCTTAACCTACTTATTCTGGTCCCGGTTGATTGTCTTATGAATTGTACAAAAATCATTTGTATGAGAACTACGGTATGTGGTGCTCGTGAAGACTTAATCAGACAATAATCTTGTTCTCTGACCTGATGAAGCAATCACCGATATGCAACCCTAATTTTCAAAGCTACAAGGTAAAAACACCATTAGGCAAAGATGTGAAAGAACCTTCAGTGCATTGGTGGATGTACTGTTTTTTTTTGTAATGCTGAGTGCTGTGTTGACACAAATCATGATATGCTCCTCGTCATGTGACTCATCACTGGAGCTATTTAAGGGACAGTGCAATGATCACACTACGGATTGTCTTCGACCAAGATAATTCCAACCTGTAACACCAGCTGTGAAGGACAATTTCACTGCTCTTCTATGTTTGAAGGTGCACCACTGCCAATTTCTATCAATTCTTGCTTTGAATAATAGGGATTGCTAGAATGTGACAACCACTATTATAAGAAATTTCCAAAATTTGAAGTGCTCGTGATCATCCAGCTGAATAAGTTATTTCATCAATTTGTTACGCATGCAACCTTATTTTTGCATAATTACACTTCAACAGAGATATTAGTTAAAAACACCATTAAGTACTAATGTGAAAGAAGCTTCAGCATTAGTTTTTCATGTCTGAGAAGTTGATACTTGTTTTGACGAGTGCCACCTTGGTAACAATCATGATGTCACACTGTTACTGTGGTAACAAGGATCACAGTATGCTCCTCATCATGTGACTCATCACTGGCACTATTTAAGGGACAGTGCAATGATCACACTACGGATTGCCTTCAACCAAGATGAATCTAACCTGTAACACCAGTGAAGGTCAATTTGACTGCTCTTCTATGATTCCAACCTGCAACACCAGTGAAGGTCAATTTGACTGCTCTTCTGTGTTTGAAGGTGTACCACTGCCAATCTCTATTATTCAAGCGATTCTTGCTTTTATTATTCTGGTGGTGTCTGTCTTTTTCAACATCCTACTGTCAGTGGCTATCATTATCTACCGTCGTTTTCTTGACAAGTCTCTCATTATCTCTGTCTCAATCTTGATTTCAAACACAGCTGCATCGGTATTTCTCAATGGAGGTGTCTTTCTAACAACAGTTTCGCAAACATGGCTGCTTGGATACTGGGGTTGCCAGGTATTTGGTTTGATGGCAATTGGTGGAGCTATTTCTCGCTGGATTTTAGTTGGACTCCTTTCTGTGGATAGATTCTGTCGAGTGTTTTATCCTTTTCGATATACTCTACAAGAGAAAAAGGTGTTGATTTGTCTACTGGTGGGCTCATGGACAGCCGCATTGGTACTTACTGGTATATATGGTGGCTTAGGATTAATCGGGTTTGACGTAACTAAACCATGCTGTTTTATTAACCAAGATTTTCCGTTATTGACCAACGGTCGGAAAGCTGCAGTCGTGATCTCTCTTCTGTTCACCACTACCACTGGTGCTGTCCTGCCATGTATTCTGTACATTGGTATGTATAGGAAAGCAAAGAATCTCCTCAGACATGAACCAAAAGTGGTACACGACCCAGCAAATAGAGGTGAAGTTTCATTGGTTGAGATTTTGAAGAAGAACCAGAAAGCCACTATTACATTCTTTGGACTCGTTATAACTTTTATCTTCTTTTCTTCAGTTATCATTGTGAATATTGTGGCTAAGGTATTTTTGTATCGCTACGATTTATCTCCTGCTTTACGTGCCTCAATTTTCTACATATTGAGTTCAGTTTATCGATGCTTTGTGATTGCAGATTTTGCTGTGATATTGTCTAATGCCGATGTACGAAAAGTTCTTGGTAAGATGAAGAAAGCAGTCATGGACAAGTTCAAGAAAGATTTTTGAATACAATTGAAATGACCTGTTATTTAGTTAGATTGCTGACTATAATGTTGTGTAGTGCATAGTGTGTGTAGTGTAGACAGCAACCCCTGTTCTTTACGCTAATAATATTTTGAGTGAAAATGACAGTATACGCTGCTAACATAATTATAATTATAATAGTGCGGCCTTCAACAAAGAACAAGTATAAAATAATACATACAAGTAGTCTGCTCAGAATGTGAAATTTCCGTAATTCATGATCATCCAGCTGAATAAGTTATTTAATCAACCTGTTACACATGCAACCTTATTTTTGCGCAATTACACTTCAACAGAGATATTAGTTAAAAACACCATTAAGTACTAATGTGAAAGAAGCTTCAGCATTAGTGTTTCATGTCTAAGGGATTGATTCTTGTTTTAACGAGTGCCACCTTGGTAACAATCATGATGTCACACTGTTACTGTGGTAACAGGGATCACTGTATGCTCCTCATCATGTGACTCACCACTGGCACTATTTAAGGGACAGTGCAATGATCACACTACGGATTGCCTTCAACCAAGATGATTCCAACCTGTAACACCAGTGAAGGTCAATTTGACTGCTCTTCTATGATTCCAACCTGCAACACCAGTGAAGGTCAATTTGACTGCTCTTCTGTGTTTGAAGGTGTACCACTGCCAATCTCTATTATTCAAGCGATTCTTGCTTTTGTTATTCTGGGGGTGTCTGTCTTTTTCAACATCCTACTGTCAGTGGCTATCATTATCTACCGTCGTTTTCTTGACAAGTCTCTCATTATCTCTGTCTCAATCTTGATTTCAAACACAGCTGCATCGGTATTTCTCAATGGAGGTGTCTTTCTAACAACAGTTTCGCAAACATGGCTGCTTGGATACTGGGGTTGCCAGGTATTTGGTTTGATGGCATTTGGTGGAGCTATTTCTCGCTGGATTTTAGTTGGACTCCTTTCTGTGGATAGATTCTGTCGTGTGTTTTATCCTTTTCGATATGGTCGACACGAGAATAAGGTGCTGATCAGTCTACTGGTGGGCTCATGGACAGCCTCACTAGTGATTACTGGTATATATGGCGGCCTTGGACTAGCAGGGTTTGACTTTGCTCTCCCAGGATGTTCCATTGGTTTGTATTTTCCAGCTTTGAGTAATGGTCAAAAAGCTACTGTTGTGATCACTCTTTTGTTCACCACTATCACTAGTGCTGTTCTGCCGTGTGTTCTGTACATTGCTATGTATAGGAAAGCAAAGAAGCTTTTTAAAGGTGAACCGGTTGTAGTATGTGACTCAGCTACAAAAGAAGAAATTTCCTTGTTTGAGTTTTTCAAGCAAAACAAGAAAGCCACTATTACATTCTTTGGACTCGTTATAACTTTTGCCTTCTTCACTTCAATTGTCTTTGTAAAAATTCTGGCCCAGGCACTACTGTACAGTTACGATATATCTACTGCTATACGTGCCATTGTTCTGTACATTTTGACTTCATTTTACCGGTGTTTTGTGATTGCAGATTTCGCTGTGATACTGTCTAATGCTGATGTACGAAAAGTCCTGGGCAAGATGAAGAAAGCAGTCATGGACAAGTTCAAGAAAGATTTTTGAACACAACATAAGATTTGGACTATACCCTTGCATTTTGTTTAGCTAGATTGCTGAATATCAGTGAACATCATACATTAGTAGTGCTGTAACTTTAGGTAGTAACCCTCCTTGTTATTGTACCCTTGTTGCATTTTGCAAACTATAATTGAATTATAATAATAATTATGAAGACAGGAGTCTTAGTGCGCATACCTTTGCAGATGACACGAACAAACATCTTTCACAAACAGTAGGTGATAATGTGACAAGATTTTAGGTTTCTACTGAGAATGTGACAACCATAGATCAGATCGTATTGTACACAGACGGTACAAACATACATAGACTCGCGATGTCTATGTACTGTACTCTAAGCGAGAATGACAGCAACTGTTCCTCGGCTTTCGAAGGAGTGGACATCTCTATTACTGCTGTTCAAGCTACTTATGCTGTCTTTGTCATCCTTGTAACAGTACCCATGAATATACTGGTCATTGCAGCTTTCATCCGATCAAGACATCTTCTGGAAAAATCTTTTACATTGATTATTTCCTTCTTGGTATCAAATACGGTTACTTGTTTGTTTCTTAGTGGACAAGTTTTTGTTACAACAGTTATGCGAGCTTGGATGATTGGTTACTGGGGTTGTCAGGTTTTTGCTTTCATTTCGATTGTTGGAACATACTCTCGATACATTGCTGTTGGATTTTTGGCTCTAGATCGATTTTGTCACGTTTTCTTTCCCTTTACTTATGAGCGACTTGAAAACAAGGCTATCGTACTATTTCAAATATTCACATGGGGTTTCTCTATTTTTATTCCATGTGTCTTGTATATATTTAGTGGGCTAGGCTTCAATAAATCTTACCCTGCCTGCAGCTATTCCATCGATCTTAAAACATCAAATATGAGCTTCTTGGCTGTCTTTATCGTGATTGCAGTCATATTCGACACCGTACTGCCCATTATCTTGTATACTGCTATGTACTGCAAGGCAAGAAAAATAGCTCGCTCACAACCAGTCATTGCTCAGGGAGGATCAACTGCACGTACAAACAGCAGAAACATCACATATGGCTTGCTGATTCTAACTTACGGACTTCAATGTGGGACATACGTTGTCAAATATGGAATTCTACCATATTGCAAGTTATCTCACGGAGTGGTTGCAGCTTTGTTCTATGTCGCCAGCAGCTTGTGCCAATCCTCTATGATTGCTGACCTCTGCATAATCTTACGGAACCGGTACGACCGCAAGATATTTTTGGATTTCATTCGCAAGGATTTGAAGAAGCTTGTGTGTGGAGAAGACAAATTGATCATCAAACGCAGCACAGCAAGAGTTGTTGTAGTATCTGCATGAAGTACATTTTGTACATGTACTCACAAAATTTTGTTATGTAACAATTATTTTTGTGCAAATTGCTCATTTTTTTCGATAGTTTAGTAAGGCGTGTTCATGGTCCCAACCGATAAAGAACTTAGGCTGGTTCAGTTTCTGTTTTATTATACTCTTCTCTTGTGATTGACTGACATGGCAACTCGTCTCAAGGCTCCTACTACTACTCGGCTAGCCCGGCCAGGTGGAATAAGAACCTCTGGCGCAGGGTCTGGGATAGCCACGCCGCCAACAGCCGGTTCCGCCATTGGTCAACGACCCAGCCTATCTAGTACTACCAGACGAGCTCCCGCTCACGCTCCCTCTCCTCAGCAGCAAGCTCCTGTACCGGCTCCATCACAACCCGTGACTCAACTTGAAGTAGGGGACCGTGTTCTGGTTGGTGGCACGAAGCCAGGTACTGTGGCGTTTGTTGGGACCACACAGTTCGCCAAGGGCATCTGGGCCGGCCTAGTGCTCGACACTCCTGAGGGAAAGAATGATGGAAGCGTTGCCGGGGTCTCCTATTTTCAGTGCCCACCTAACCACGGTCTCTTCTCTAGACCAGAGAAGCTTACACGAGTTCAGAAGCAACCAGCTGCCAAACCTGCTCCAGCTCAAAATGAAGAAGGCTTTGCTATTGGTGATAGAATATTGGTTGATGGTGTCAAGTCAGGTGTGGTGGAGTTCGTAGGACCGACACAGTTTGCCAAGGGTATGTGGGTAGGCATAGCTCTAGATGCTCCTGAGGGCAAGAACAGCGGCCAGGTAGCCGGGGTGCAGTACTTCGAGTGTGCTCCTCTACACGGCATCTTCACTAGACCAGCAAAACTGTCTCTAGTTGAGAGACCACCTCCGCAGAGACGGTTACCACCGGCCGCTAGACCACCAGCTGGTCAGCGGAATAGTCTCACTGGTGGGAATGTGGATGAGCTCAGAGCTAAAGCTGAGGAAATGAGTCCCGGAGACCGAGTGATTGTGAGTGGAGTGAAGGTCGGTACTATACGCTACCTGGGACCGACTGACTTCGCCAAGGGAGTGTGGGTTGGTGTGGAACTGGATGCACCCGAGGGAAAGAATGATGGCTCAGTTTCAGGAAGAAGGTGAGTTAGAGGGCTGCATGTTATTCCTGGAATCTGGCTACTATTGTTGATATATGGTTTGAAAACAATTCCAACAGTAGTTTTAATAAGTGTTTGTTTATGTTACTATAGCGATCCATTATGTACATACTTCACATTGTCAATGTTATGTAGTAATGTTTTCGATATAGTGTGTTCATGTTGTTGTTTTGTCTACAGATACTTTGAGTGTCTACCAAGTCACGGACTATTTGCTCCTCTTCCTAAAGTGGAGAAACTCGCAGGTCACGCTCAACAATGCACACGACCACACATAGAATCATAATTTTGCATTGCAATCAAAATGCATGAAGTTGAGTGTTCAAACACAGGAGTGTACAATTCCAATGCTGTACAAACATTTAGAGCATTTCAAATTTCCAAATAAGGGTAGAAGCTTCTAAATAATGTGTGAAATCATTGTGTGCAAATGCACTGCTAATAATGTATTCTCCCTGGAATTATATTAAAAGTTGCGCTCCTACTTCAAAGCATTGTTTTTTCTCTGTTTGAAGTGTCTGTTTTTCTGTTGTTGTAGAGGACGACATACATTATCCTCCCCCTGCTCGTATGGGTGGAGCTTTCAGGAACTCATCTCTGAGCTCACCTGCGATGCTCATGGCGGCACCTACACACAGCCTAGTAATGATGCAGGTGATAAGAGTAACCACTATCCTTATCACTTTATACTAACCACTCACAGGACCCAGAGCCAATGCTTGTACCTCAATCACCACTGGGGTCGGATCAAATGGGCAGTAGCAACAGCTTGTCTCACATCATGTTTGAAAAGGATCACCAGATAGCTACTCTCCAGTCATCAGTGGAGCAGGCGGAAGAGGAGAAACACTCTCTTCTAGAGCAAGTGACTAGCCTGCAAAGGTGCGGAGAAAACAGCCATCATGAACTAGTCTTTCCTCATCTTTGCCTCTTTGTATAGACGTGTCGATGATCTCCAGTTTCAGCTGGAAGAGCAAGCTATTATTAGTCACGATGAACTCGAAGCTGCTTCGTCACAAGACAAGGAAGAGCTAGCCAGGCTCAGAACTGACCTGGACCAAGAAAAGGAGAAGAATTCATCACTAAACGAACAGGTAATGCTTACATCGAAAATTCTCACAACGCATAACATCAAACTATTGTAGCTTAAGCAACAGCAACAATATATTCTGAACCAAGCTGACGGCAGCAGTGGTTCTGATGAGGTGAGAAGAGAGCTCATGAAGCAGCTGACAGAGAAGGATACAGAGATGGAACAAGTGAGGCAGGATTGTGAGCAGGTGAGGCAAGGTCATGAACAAGCAAAACTGGAGTGTGAACAAGTGAGAGAAGAGTGTCGACAAGTGAAAGAGACTAACACTTCATTGACCAGTCAACTCTCGGGTGAGTACAGCAACACAATCGCCGTGTTATGACATCACGCTCTTTCTTTTTGTTCAGACACAAGGGAACAGCTCACAGCAGCTGAGAAGAAAACAGACTCGCTCTCGGCTAAGATAACTGATCTTGAGAACCAAGTCTCTATGATGTCAGCTGACTCCTCTGAACAGACTGTCATCATACAACAACGGTTACAAGACAAAGAAAAGTAACGTGACGATATAAAGTGTGACATTACCGTCTACTATGTGTTTCACAGGTCTTTAGTAGAAAGTCGTGAAGAAGTTGATAGATTGTCTTCAACCGTGCAGCAACTCACTACCCAACTGCAAACAGTCAAGGTAAAAAAGCGATTTAACTGCTGTACATTGAGGCCTGTTGTATTCAAACAGACCGAGTTGCAATCAACTGAGGGGGCGGCAGGAGGGATACAGAGCGAGTTAGAGGCGAACAGACTGAAGCTCCAAGATGCACTTGAGCTGTGTGCTCAGCGAGGTGACCTCCTAGACCAGAGAAACTCACAACTACAAACAATGGATGAACAGAAGAGGTGTGTATACATATGCTTTCATCATTATCTCATTTTATAATTTTTTTGTCAGACACTTGGAACAGGAAGTGCAGACTCTTACCAGCGAGCAAGCTAGGCTGGAGGAGACGGCACAGCAGCTGACTAGCGAGAGAGATGACGCTCTTGCTCGCTGTGACCGGCTTATGGTGGAGACCTCATCGGCATCCAGTGAACAAGAGATGCTTGCCCAGCAGAGGAAGGAGGTCATGTCTGAGAGAGATCAGTATCGCAGTGACTACAGCGCTGCACAGATGGAGCTGGAGAGGGTAAGACGCATGTGACGTTTTGGTATAAAGTGGTTGATTTTGCTGTAGGTGACTCACGAGAGAGATGAGTTGCAGAGGAGACTGACTGAAGTGGAGAATGATCTGAGAGGGCACTCTGCAGAGATTTCACTCAAATACGACAACGTTCAGGAACAAGTCCGTTATCTCACCATGGCACCACTTGAATGCTTATTCTTATTTTGATCCTATTTTCTTCAGTTGGACGAGGCCCAGTCTAAGGTTGTTAGGTTCAGGGAACAAGTATCTCAGCTGCAGAATCAACTGGACCAGCAGAATATCAGTCATGAGCAGCAAATGTTAGTTGCACTTTACCACACTTCTATCGTGCTACTGTTGTTCTGTTGTTTGCAGCGAGTTAGCTCAAGACACTTGTCTTGAGTTGCGAGGACGACTCAACACTGCGGTAGAGGAGAGAGAGACCACCATGCAACAAGCACAAGAGCTGTCTGACCAGTTAGGGAAAGCCAACAAGGATAGAGAACAGTTGCAAGACAATCTCATATCATCGGCTAACCAGGTTGATGAGTTACACAGACAGCTGGATGAACTGATGACTAGGTTAGCCCTGATGGAGTTATAGAGGAGGTTTAATGGTTCTTTCTTCTTGTAGTCATCAGTCGCTACAGCAGGCGAGTGTGAGTGAGTCCTCTCTGGTCCAGCAGGAACTCGAACAAACACAAGAGCTACTGGAGAGCAGGGAGAGAGAGCTGCAGGCAGCTCTAGAGAAGGTGTGTGTGTTTGTAGTGACACCATGTGTGTATGGTCTCCTCTCCTTCTGATCAGAACAATGAACTCTCAGAGGAACTATTCATCAAATCATCCTCATCCGACACTAAGGTCAGCCTTGTGTGTATACTATTTTTAGAATTGTATTGATGACAACATAGTTACTAAAAATAGAACATAATTTTTGCATTGAGTTGTAAAAAAGTGACAGTAATGGTAATGTACTGTCTTTGCAGAGAATGGAGGCATTGGAAGAAGAGAAACTGACTCTTGAAGAAGAGAAGATTATGCTAGAGGAGGACAAGGTGGCGCTGGAGGAGAGAGTGCAGGATCTCAACTCGCAGCTCAGTGCAGCAAAGGTGAGCAATGTGACTTCGATATGCTGTGTACAGTTATCAGGTTGGGGAACTTTCTGGTAGTGTTTTTCGTTTTAATGTTAGTTTAATAAGAGAAACAACATTCACTATTTTTGCTGTTTTGTAACAAGTGATTATTTTTGTGTGTATAATTCTATGTACTATGTATAATGTACACTATACTATGTATAATTATTTTGTGTACTATGTATTATTCTATGTGTACTATGTATAATTATTCCTCATTGCTATTGTAGGCAGCAGTCAATGCAGGTCCCGTGACAGGTGAGTCAGTCTTCACTGGAGGTACGTGTGATGCTAAGATGGGTTCATTTTGCTGTAGTCACTGAAGAAATAACAAGACTGCACGAGACCGTTACAGCTAAAGAACAAGAGGTTGCTTTCCTCAATTCAGTGATTGTGGATCTCCAAGCTAAAGTGGAGGCGCTAGAAGCTCTTAATGGTCTCGGAGACCAGCAGGATGTGCTTGAGTGAGTTCAGGACATGAGTAGAGTGTACGAATGAGCCGGTTATACTCTCCAGGTACATTGACCAAGATGTTGATGATCTACCACCTCCAAGGCTCTTCTGTGATATATGCGATGAGTTTGATCTTCACGACACAGACGACTGCCCATTGCAGGCACAGTCTGACTCACCTCCTCCTTCCATGCACCACGGACTAAGAGGATCAGAGAGACCTTACTGTGATAAGTGCGAGGGTGAGCAAGCACTGTTTGATTGTTACTATGTATGGTTTTAAACGTCTCATGTTTAATCGGATTTTGTTTTTTAGTGTTCGGGCACTTGACGGAGGATTGTGAATATGAAGAGGTAACAGCTCCTTGTTGTGCTATTTTTATTCTTTGTCCCTTTCTTTCTCTCCTGCAGACATATTGATCAGAGACACACTAGTAGAGATGTTGGCAATACTTCATGATATGGCTGCTGCTTAGTTTCAAACTCCACCCCTCTAGAACAATCAAATATTAATTACCTATTATTATTAATTGCATGTCAGCAGCGATTTTGCTGGCTAGAGTAATGAGTTGACAGTATAATTACTCAAAGTTTTCCATTGACACAGTTGGAAGAATGTTTAGGGTGATACAGGGTAATGATAATTTGCACAATAAAGATGTTGATTATTTTCCCACGTTGACTAATGATAACATCAGCTATTGTTGTTGTTTTATGATAAATCTGTGTATCTTTCTCATTGCTATTGTTGGCAGCTGCCAATGCAGGTCCTGTGACAGGTGAGTAATACTTACTGGGTGTGTGATGCTCAGCTGGTGTCTATTTTGCTGTAGTCACTGATGAAACAACAAGCATGCATGAGACTGTTACAGCTAAAGAACAAAAGGTGTGTTGATATTGCGTGGGGTGAGGTTGCTTTCTCAATTCAGTTATTGTGCTAAAGTGGAGGCATTAGAAGCTCTCATTGATCCCAGAGACCAGCAAGATTGTGCTTGAGTGAGATGAAAGAGCAGAGAGTGTGTTTGCATGATCATGCATTCACACTCTCTATTCTAGTGAGCCAGTTATCCTAGCTAATATTGATTTACCACCACCGACCCACCACGACTCTTCTGTGATATATGCAATGAGTTCGATCTACATGACACTGACGACTGCCCAATACAGGCACAGTCAGACTCACCTCCTCCTTCCATGCACCACGGACTGAGAGGATCAGAGAGACCTTACTGTGATAAGTGCGAGGGTGAGCAAGCACTGTGTTGTTCAGTATGGTATGGTCATGTTGTTGATATTGGTCACTGTTAGTATGCATGATTTTGTAAACTCTTATGTTGAATCTGACATTTGTTTTTCAATGTTTGGGCACTGGACGTAGGATTGTGAATACGAAGAGGTAAACAAGTTGCTTTTTATGCTAATTTTTTTTGTCTTTGTCCCTTTCTCTGTTGTAGACTTATTGATCAGAAACACACTAGTAGAGATGATACTTCATGATAATGGATGCTGCTTAAGTTTCAAACTCCACCCCTCTAGAACAATCAAAATTAATAGTAATTACCTATTATTAATTGCATGCCAGCAGTGACTCAAGAGTAATGAGTTGACAGTATTTTCGTTGACGTAGTTGGAAGCAATTGTGCGTCATGTTTACAGTAATATTTGCACAACAATATTCACTCCCACGTTGACTAATAATAACTGGAGCAATTTTAAAGGGCGAGTTTAAATTTCTACTGCAAATGTGCATTTTCAACAGCAGATTGAGACGGATAACTGCACTGACGAAGACTCGAAATGCTGGTTGTACCTCTGCTATACTGTAGTCTGCTGCTGGTCGTTCTCTGTCCTGCAGCAGCAACGTCATATCGTGTTGTTGTCAGCAGCTCTCCCCAGTCACCTGTACCGTTCAGTGCTGGATCAGTGCAGCTGAACTGCTCCATCACCCCGCTACCACCAGAACCAGTGACGTATAGCTGGACAGCTGTTCCCAACTTACCGTACACAAGCAATCCTTCCTCATCAAATCCTACTCTACCAACAGCAACGGCTAGTATCAGCTTCAGGACTGCTCGCCATCCAATGTACTATTGTCATGTGCACTCAAATGGAAGCAAAGTAGCTACTGGGAAGATTACACTCACTATACAAGGTTGCCTAGTTATTTATTATCAATGTCAATAAGTAATGTACTCCACCACAGGACTCCTCCAGTATGAAAGTTCCCCTACAGTCACTTTATCATCTGAAGCGGCTCCAGGAACAAATGTAACACTGCAGTTCAGTATAAGTAGCTATACATATGCTCCTTCAATCCATACTACTAACTGGTTCTATAATGGAATGTGTATTGACTGTAATTCATCATCCACTAGTGATCGTTATCTATTCAGCAGCACTAGTCTCACTATCCTCAATGCTAGTGAGAATGATCTTGGTCAATATGAAGTACGAGTCACTAAAATAGTTCCATACCCGTATTCTAACACTCACACATGTCCATTGATACTCAATATACTCAACCACACTGCTGTATACAGCCCTGTTGTCTTCTGCTTAACATCAGAAGGTATGCATACCAATAGACTGTTGTTGTTATTTTCTTTTTTAGTAAGTGTAATTTCTGATTATTTTTCAGGGAACAATATATCTTGTCAAAACAATGAAATTAACAAGATCACAACTTTGTATGGTATTACAAACAAGACTCTATCATTCACTAAGGAATATACATCATTGTATTCGAGCTCACCAGATTTGTATTATTCTGATGGTATACAAGCATCATATTTAGATGATTCTGGGCAACCATTCCATGGAACTAATGGGTCACATATAGTGATCAATATTCCTCAGTATAATGAGAGTTGGGCTGGAGAGTATACTATTGTATTTTATACTCAATGTTATGTGATTTACTACTTAGGATGCGGTTATTATTTTGAAGAATTACTATGTTATGATTTGAATCTTCACACAATTTTAGACCAGGTACTGCAGATAAAGATTAATACTCTTGGTTAGCTATTAATAACATCATACTCATAAAAATTAACTTATGTACACAGAAACACCACTACTTGAAATCCAAGTAGAGCACACTGTTGTTAAGAGTGGTCGAAGTATGATGGTCACTCTCAACTGTTCAGTAGAGGGTGGTAATCCAATGGACTACACTGTTCAGTGGATGAAGGATGGACAGCAGCTAGCCAGCACTACTAGTGTACCAGGTGTACTGGTCTACACCTCACCTCACTACCAGCAGCAGTTTGGAGTGTTCACATGTAGCGCCATCAACCAGTACTACCATATCAACAAGACTGTGCTCATACAAGAGAGAGGTAAGGGATTGCTGGATATATTATGTTCCTGTTTTTATTGTAGTAATGCAGATTCCTTCCAAGGATTGTGGAGGTTTAGTAATCCTGATAAGGTTTTAGTCAACGATATTTCGGTTAGCAATAATAACATAAATACATCTTTTATGTTTATTCATTGTTGTAGGAAATGCACAATACTCTCAACTATATCAACAATGCTATCATCAATGTCATGAATTCACTATCTGTTTCCTGGTCTCTAGTGGATTATAATCTTCATAACTGCAGTCTGCACCTCACCTCACTAGCTGGTGGTCTCTACTATAGATGTGATCTAGTGTACTCTGATCCATCTGGAGTCAACACAGCCTCTACAATACTGACCCGTACACAGGAATGGCTGATGAAGAATAACAATAGCGCTACTGTCAATGGAGATAAGCTGGAGTTGAGCAAGCTATGCACACTACGACTTGATGACAGCAGTATGGCTACATGCTTTAGTGTGATAGAACACTTAGCTATGACTACATGTGACACACAGCCTAGTATCAGTCCAGTGACGAGTCCTGGCTGCCCAATACTATCAGAGACAGCTAGTAACAGTGTTGGTGCAATCACTGGTGGATTTATTGGAGGGCTGCTGCTAGGAGTACTGACATGTGCAGCTGGTATTGCTGTGTAAGTAGACATCTTTACTATAGCATTATTATCATTCTATTTCTACAGGATTTTATTCTGTCGTTTTCTACTGACACGAAAGAAGAGTAACACCGATGGTCAGGATGGTATAGAGCTGAATGTCAACACAGCTTATGACACAGTGAAGTATGGGCAATCACCATTTCAACAAAGACCACCTGAACCAGACACAGATCAGAACCCATATGAGAATTGGGTAATGAGCTGACTTGAACTTGACTTCTATATACGTACTTGATGAATAAACAAAGTGTGTTATGTAAGGCACCATTAGATATTGTAATATCATTCAAATAACTATAAGTCTACAATGTACTTGTACACAAACACATAACTCTTCATCATTCATGCATGCATCATCATGGGTGAGAGGTGAGGGAGGTCAGTATATGTTTTGTAACCATGATTATTAACCAGTATTCATGTTGACTGGCTGTTGATTGAGTAAATTTTCAGTGCATGCAGTGTTTAAACATACCAGAAGGCTGATCTCTGATAAATGTGTTGGAGAACTAGAAAGTCAACAGTACTCAAGCTTATAATTGCGAATTGAAAGCCAACTGAAACATTTTTTCAAAATGCTATTAGCTTTGTTTTAAAGCCTGCTAGGTCTCTATCCTGCAGCAGCAGTAGCATCCTATCGTGTTGTTGTCAGCAGCTCTTCCCAGTCACCTGTACCGTTCAGTGCTGGCTCAGTGCAGCTGAACTGCTCCATCACTCCGCTACCACCTAGACCAGTGACATATAGCTGGACAGCTGTTCCCAACATATTGTACACAAGAAATCCTTCCTCATCAAATCCTTCTCTACCAACAGCAACGGCTAGTATCAGCTACAGGACTGCTCGCCATCCAGCATACTATTGTCATGTGCACTCAAATGGAACCAAAGTAGCTACTGGGAAGATAACACTCACTATACAAGGTAATTTCAATTATGAATCAGTTGACTAAAATTGTGTCTCAATAACAGGGTTCTTACAATATGTCAGTTCTCATGTGGCTATGTTCTCACCTGGAGACAATGTAACACTGCAGTTCACTATCTCCAATCACTACTATGCAACTTCATCGATCAAGACCACTCATTGGTATTACAATGGGCAGTGCATTGACTACTATTCTTATGATCACTATATACTGGAACTCAACAACACTCGTCTCACTATCCTCAATGCTAGTGAGAGTGATGTTGGTCAGTATGAGGTACGAGTTACTGAACTAAACACCAACGATCCTCCAAAGTGTGACTCAATGACACTTGTTGCACTGCAACATACTGCTGTGTTTACTCCAGTGATTTACTGCTTAACATTGACAGAAGGTACATTGTGATCTTTACCACATGTTTTTTTTTTACTGTGTATACTATTAGAAAACAATCCATCATGTTTGAGTAAGATTGGATCCAAAACTAAAGCTTTTTATGGTGCTGTCAACCAGACTCTATCAGTTACAGAAAAGCATGAAATAGCTGCATTCTATTGGAGATTATAATACTGATGGCATACAAACTTCATATTTGGATGATGCTGGACAACTATTCTACGGCATTAATGGGTCACATTTATTGGTAAACATTCCACAGTACAACGAGAGCTGGGCTGGAGAGTATACTATTGTATTATTGGCTGATTGCTATAGAGATTTTCAAGAATGTATTTACAGCCGCTCTTTTGCGTGTAATTTTAATTCTTATTTTATGTTTTTGGAGTCAGTGAATATTACTACCCTAGGTAAAGAATACGATGTTTATCAGTGATTTATTATAATTCTTGAATTTTGAATAGAATTTCCTGCAATTGAAATTGAAGTAGAACGGACAGTTGTCTGGAGAGGAGGCACAGTGACTCTCAACTGTTCAGTAGAGGGTGGTAATCCAATGGACTACACTGTTCAGTGGATGAAGGATGGACAGCAGCTAGCCAGCACTACTAGTGTACCAGGTGTACTGGTCTACACCTCACCTCACTACCAGCAGCAGTTTGGAGTGTTCACATGTAGCGCCATCAACCAGTACTACCATATCAACAAGACTGTGCTCATACAAGAGAGAGGTAAGAGATTATTGGATATATGTTCTGTTTTTATTGTAGTAATGCAGACTCCTTCCAAGGATTGTGGATGTTTAGTAATCCTGGTAAGAGTTTAGTCAACGATATTTCGGTTAGTAATAATAACATAAATACATCTTTTATGTTTATTCATTGTTGTAGGAAATGCACAATACTCTCAACTATATCAACAATGCAGTCATCGATGTCATGAATTCAATCTCTGTTTCCTGGTCTCTAGTGGATTATAATCCTCATAACTGCAGTCTACACCTTACCTCACTAGCTGGTGGTCTCTACTATAGATGTGATCTAGTGTACTCTGATCCATCTGGAGTCAACACAGCCTCTACAATACTGACCAGTACACAGGAATGGCTGATGAAGAATAACATTAGCGCTACTGTCAATGGAGATAAGCTGGAGTTGAGCAAGCTATGCACACTACGACTTGATGACAGCAGTATGGCTACATGCTTTAGTGTGATAGAACACTTAGCTAAGACTACATGTGACACACAGCCTAGTATCAGTCCAGTGACGAGTCCTGGCTGCCCAATACTATCAGAGACAGCTAGTAACAGTGTTGGTGCAATCACTGGTGGATTTATTGGAGGGCTGCTGGTAGGAGTACTGACATGTGCAGCTGGTATTGCTGTGTAAGTAGACATCTTTACTATAGCATTATTATCATTCTATTTCTACAGGATTTTATTCTGTCGTTTTCTACTGACTCGAAAGAAGAGTAACACAGATGGTCAGGATGGTATAGAGCTGAATGTCAACACAGCTTATGACACAGTGAAGTATGGGCAATCACCATTTCAACAAAGACCACCTGAACCAGACACAGATCAGAACCCATATGAGAATTGGGTTATGAGCTGACTTGAACATTGTTACATGTACATGTAACTTGACAATAATTTTTTTAGTGACATTGTTTTGTAGTTGTGCAGCGAAAGGTAATTTTGTTTACAAAATTTTATGAGGGAAGGGTGCCGTGAAAAGGTTATAGTGACCTGTGTTTATGATGCCTAGTTTTGTGTACTGAAGTTGTTATCTGTTTGCAGCCTATAATTGAGCATACACAATTATTCATGTTGTTGATCAAGTAGTAGCACAGTGCTTGAAGCAAACCTATAAAGCAATTGATGCTAGGAGTCTCTGGTTATTTAAAAATATCATTGGTTGAAGTACTTGCACGACTGGTGTATAAACATATTTCGTAGTCGAAAATGCTAGTGGCTCCATCAGTTCTGTTGTTTTGCAGCCTGCTAAATTTATATTGTGGAGCTAGCTCAACAACCTATCGTGTTGTTGTCAGTAGCTCCTTGGATTCACCAGTATCATACACTGTTCATACAGTGCAGCTAAACTGCTCCATCACTCCTTTGCCTCCTGGATTAGTAAAATACAGCTGGATAGCTGTTCCAAATATACTGGTACGGTTCATAACTCCATACCAAAACTCAGCTCTACCAACAGTAACAGCAAGGATTAGGTATAGTACTTTCCGCCATCAAATGTGCTATTGTCATGTGCACTCTAATGGAAACAAAGTGGCTACTGGGTATATTACACTCACTATACAAGGTAATTTAAAACATTAGCATTTGAAGACTAAGGTACTAAAATTATTGCCTCTACTATGCCAAGAGTATGCTTACTGTATAATTATGCCTCGGTGGGCGGAGCCACGGGGCATACGGTAGTCTGTTTGTGTATCTGTGTATGTATGTATGTATGTATGTGTCTGTCTGTCGGCAGGATTTCTCGTCGCTCGATGAAAACTAAGCGCTGAAACGTGCAACACAAGCTAAAGTCGATATTTGCTTGGAAATGAATTGTAAGGATTTTGATTATAAGGCTCTGTTCGTGAGATTGCTTACCTCGCGAACGCCGTCTGGCGATCTAGTTGCTGATGTAAATACAAAATTGTCTATTGCTGGCTGCCTTACAGCTAGTGAGTTCGCCCTTTACTTCAGAACAGCACGGCAGACTTGTATATGAAGCTACGTTCTAGAGTTATGGCGTAGCTTTGGTTACCTCGCGATCGATGGCCGTTGCTGGCGATCTAGAGTTCTCCGTAGACAAAACTATCCACAGTTGACTGCCTAGAAGGTTACAGGATAGCAGCGTATGTCTAAAGAAATTGTGTAAGCAAGCTATGGACGCTATCTACGTGCTGTGCCCTGAACATTATAGACACGCCCAGTTGAATTAGCGGTCAGCACTGATTGGCTTCTGATTGCATAACATTATGCTGCCTAAACACTGTAGACACGTCCAGTTGAATTGTGGTTAGCACTGATTGGCTTCTGATTGCACAACTAAAGCACTGCATTGTGATTGCTGTACAGAAATCCTGTATACATGCATCTGCAGTTGCTGTGTTTGTGGAATGGTGGATAGTTACTGTACAGGAATTGTGCTATAGCTTGTATAATAGGTGGAGTTTACTGTAGCTAGTCCTGCTGTGTACAATGGAATTCCACCGAGGCATCAGCACCTTTGGTGCTTATATTATTATACAGGCTTCTTACAATATGTCAGTCCTCCTGTGGCTATGTTCTCACCCGGAGACAATGTAACACTGCAGTTCAATATCTCAAATCACTACCTTGCAGCTTCATTGATCAAGACCACTCATTGGTTCTACAATGGATGGTGTATTGACTGTTACTCTTATGATCACTATATACTGGAACTCAACAACACTCGTCTCACTATCCTCAATGCTAGTGAGAGTGATGTCGGTCAATATGAGGTACGAGTTACAGAACTAAACCATCATACCAGTGTTCCTCCAAAGTGTGACTCAATGACACTTGATCTACTGCAACATTATGCTTTATATGCTCCTGCTATCTACTGCTTGACGTTAACAGAAGGTACATATAGTGTAATCTTGATTATGTAAGTATTTTTAATTTATATACACTTAGAAAACAATTTATCATGTTTGAGCAAAAGTTCAAGCTTCAGAGTCAAAGCTCTTTATGGAACTATTAATCAAAGCCTGTCAGTTACCATAAAGAACAAAGCAGCTGTCCCATTCCTTACACGAATATTTTTTTATTCTAATGGTGTACGAGCTTCATATTTGGATGATGCCGGGCAACCTTTCTATGGCACTAATAGGTCACATCTATTGATCAACATTCCTCAGTACAACCAGAGCTGGGCTGGAGAGTATACTATTGTATTTTATACTCGTTGCTACAGCGGATGCGTTAATTCTGCATGTTTCTTAATTAAACGACCGCGGTTGTTGGAGTCAGTATTGCAAGTAAAGATCACTACTCTCAGTAAGAAAACAGATAAAGTTATTATAATTGCCATGTTTTTGTTTAGAATTTCCTGAACTTGAAATCCAAGCAAACCACATGATTGTCTGGAGAAGAGGAAGCACAGTGACTCTCAACTGTTCAGTAGAGGGTGGTAATCCAATGGACTACACTGTTCAGTGGATGAAGGATGGACAGCAGCTAGCCAGCACTACTAGTGTACCAGGTGTACTGGTCTACACCTCACCTCACTACCAGCAGCAGTTTGGAGTGTTCACATGTAGCGCCATCAACCAGTACTACCATATCAACAAGACTGTGCTCATACAAGAGAGAGGTAAGAGATTGTATAATGCTGTGATTCAGGATGTGAAGGTTTTCTATATAGATTCCTTTCAAGAATTGTGGCTGTTTCATGCATCTACTGCAATGGATAACATTACTGTTAGTTAACATGAGCATAATTTGACTTACACATACCCATTATTACAGAAAGTACAACTTTCTCTTTCCGATGCTGTCATCAATGTCATGAATTCACTATCTTCTTCCTGGTCTCTAGCTGATGATAATCTTCATAACTGCAGTCTGCACCTCACCTCACTAGCTGGTGGTCTCTACTATAGATGTGATCTAGTGTACTCTGATCCATCTGGAGTCAACACAGCCTCTACAATACTGACCAGTACACAGGAATGGCTGATGGACGATAGCATCGCTATCACCATCAATGGTACTAAACTGGAGTTGAGCAAGCTATGCACACTACGACTTGATGACAGCAGTATGGCTACATGCTTTAGTGTGATGGAACACTTAGCTGAGACTACATGTGACACACAGCCCTCTTCCAGTATCAGACCAATGATGAGTCCTGGCTGCCCAGTACTTTCAGAGACAGGTGGATTTATTGGAGGGCTTCTGCTAGGAGTACTGACATGTGCAGCTGGTATTGCTGTGTAAGTGTATAGACCTGATTACTGACTTACTGCATACAACATTAATCTATTTTGCACAGAATTTTATTTTGCCGTTTTCTACTAAAACGAAAAAGTAACACGGATGGTCAGGATGGTATAGAGCTGGATGTCAACACAGCTTATGACACAGTGAAGTATGGGCAATCACCATTTCAGCAAAGATCACCTGAACCAGACACAACTAGTGAGAGCCCATATGAGACAGTGACATGAAAATCAGTTTGAGAAGCACCAGCAAACAAGCAAGAGTGTTTACGTATCACTATTTTTTGACTGAGTGCATGTTTCACAAACTCTGTTCATTTAGAAAACAACCACCCATTATTCTCTAAATTAATTTTAGTTATTCTCTTTTCAGTCGTTTTAAGTCAAAACATAATTTAACATGGAGTGTAAATTTATGAATTCTGTAGTACAGAGGACGGACAGAGATGTAGCATGCAGCACACGTCCAGTTGCTAACAGCTAGTTAACTGTGACCACATTCTATCACTGCAAGTAGATGTAATAGAACTTTTGCCATTTTCTACTAAACTGAAAGTGCAGCACAGATGGTCAAGATGGTCAACACAGCTTATGATTATGACATTTCAACAAAGACCATCAGACACAAATCAAAACCCATACGAGAATTGGGTATTGAAAATCGAGCAACACTGTAAATACTTGTGAGGCAAGGAAGTACAAGCACCATTATTTGCTGTATTATGATATGACTGAGTCAAGTTATGATACACTCCCACTGTGCTATTTATGCATGTATCGTCGCTGAGAAGTGCTGTGAGAGTGATGGAGTATAGTTTAACTGGTTTGTCTGTTTTCCAAGTCACTAAATACATGTTGACTACACAACACAGCTATTCAGTTGACTTATTGAATAGTTTTTGAATAACAATTATTATAAACATGGATGAGGTTCCTGTTCAAATTAAAGGTGCTTCTTTTTCTTGATCTTCAGTACTCTTGTGTTCATTTTTCAAAATGCTATTAGTTCTGTTGCTCTGCAGTCTGCTGGGTATCTATCCTGTAACAACGTCCTATCATGTTGTTGTCAGCAGTTCTCCCCAGTCACCTGTACCATTTACTGTTCACAAAGTACAACTAAACTGCTCCATCGCTCCGCTACCTCCTGGACCAGTGACATATGCCTGGAGGGGTATCTATATATATACAGGCAAATATTCATCCCCAACTGCAACAGCTTACATTTACCATGACATAGCTCGCCATCCAACATACTATTGTCATGTGCACTCTAATGGAACCAAAGTAGCTACTGGGAAGATAACACTCACTATACAAGGTAATTTAAATTATGCATCAGTTGACTAAAATTGTGTCTCAACCATAGGCTTCTTACAATATGTCAGTCCTCCTGTGGCTATGTTCTCACCCGGAGACAATGTAACACTGCAGTTCAATATCTCCAATCACTACCATGCAGATTCATCAATTAAGACCACTCATTGGTATTACAATGGGCAGTGCATTGACTACTGTTCCTATGATCACTATATACTGGAACTCAACAACACTCGTCTCACTATCCTCAATGCTAGTGAGAGTGATGTTGGTCAATATGAGGTACGAGTAGCTGAACTAAACCAGTTTACCAATGATTCTTCCAAATGTACTGCACTCACACTTAATCTACTACAACACTATCCCTTTTATAGTCCAGTCATTTATTGCTTAACATTGACTGAAGGTACAGTCTGTTCTTGATCAAATCTCTTTATATTGTTCATTCTGTTGTCATTAGAAAACAATCCATTATGTTTGAACAACATTGCACCCAAAGTGAAAGCTTTTTATGGAACTGTTAATCAGAAACTGCTAGTTGCTGAGGAGTACAAAGCAGTTGACTCATTCTTTACACAAATATATATTTTTTCAAATGGTGTATGGGCTTCATATTTGGATGATGCCGGGCAACCTTTCAATGGCACTAATCGGTCACATCTATCGATCAACATTCCTCAGTACAACCAGAGCTGGGCTGGAGAGTATACTGTTGTATTCTATTCTTATTGTCATGATGTGGTTTACACTCTTCTTCAAGGATGTAGTTATAATCAATACTTTATATGTCATAACTTGTTATATGCTTGGGAGTCAGTATTGCAAGTAAATATTACAACTCTTGGTAAGAAATAAACATTTTATTCCTTATACATGAGTTTTGCTTAGAATTTCCTGAACTTGAAACCCAAGCAGAACAGACTGTCATCTGGAGAGGAGTCACAGTGTCTCTCAACTGTTCAGTAGAGGGTGGTAATCCAATGGACTACACTGTTCAGTGGATGAAGGATGGACAGCAGCTAGCCAGCACTACTAGTGTACCAGGTGTACTGGTCTACACCTCACCTCACTACCAGCAGCAGTTTGGAGTGTTCACATGTAGCGCCATCAACCAGTACTACCATATCAACAAGACTGTGCTCATACAAGAGAGAGGTAAGGGATTGTATAATGCTGTGATTTAGGTTGTGAAGGTTTTCCATTTAGATTCCTTTCAAGGATTGTGGCTGCTTCATGCATCTATTGCAATGGATGAGATTGCAGTTAGTGATGAAACTAAAATGACAACATTATCGATTTGCACATGTAATTTTTTTGCAGAAAATACAACTTTCTCTCACCAATGCTATCATCAATGTCATGAATTCACTATCTTCTTCCTGGTCTCTAGTGGACGATAATCTTCATAACTGCAGTCTGCACCTCACCTCACTAGCTGGTGGTCTCTACTATAGATGTGATCTAGTGTACTCTGATCCATCTGGAGCCAACACAGCCTCTACAATACTGACCCGTACGCAGGAATGGCTGATGGACGATAGCATCGCTATCACCATCAATGGTACTGAACTGGAGTTGAGCAAGCTATGCACACTACGACTTGATGACAGCAGTATGGCCACATGCTTTAGTGTGATAGAACACTTGGCTGAGACTACAAATACTGGTTTCAATATTGGTATTATTGCTGGCGTCTTTTGTGGAGGGCTTGCTGTAGGAGCACTGACAGGCATTGTTGTGTAAGTACCCTAACTCTAGTTGTTGTACTTTATTACTCAGTTACATACACAGAATTTCATGTTGCTGTTGTTTTCTGATGAGAAAGAAGAGCACCAGTGACAACAGTGCTCAAGATGAAATAGAACTGGACACCAACACAGCTTATGACAGTCACTCAGTGAGGTATGAGCCATTTCAACCAGAAACAGATGCGAAACAAAGTCCATACGAGAACTGGTAAAGAAAGACCTACCAATAACATCACTATACACATACTTTATAGTTTGAACAACTTGTCAGGTATATAAATTGTGTGTATCAATTTTTTCAAAATAGATTAAACATCTACAAACACACATTAATGTTTCAATTGACTTGTCATTCAGTTTCTGACATCAGTTTTGTATACAAAATGTACTATACAAAATGAGTGTATACGCACACACTCACACACACAGTCTGGATTCAAAAAGGCTAAAATCTTCTAGATCTTCCTACCGCAGTGCTGGAAGAGGATGAGTGAGTCGGTTTTGGAGAGCTTTGCTGGGGGTCCCAGCGACTAGCTAGATGAGCACACGGTGTCTCTTTCAGTATACCATTGATAAGCATGTTAGCAGTAGTGATATGAGTGGTGCCTATAATATAGTCCGTGACAGCTGCAGGATAAAGGGCAAGAGTGGGTAGAATGGAGAAAGAACATTATTGTAAATAAATGATGAAAATAGCAGATCATTGCTAGGCGGCATATCGCATGTTGCTATACCTTCCTCTCGCTGTGTCAGGTAGCGCAGGGCTGATATCTCAGCGTATGAACATCCTCCGAGGAAGAAGACCAGCACAACTTGAGGCTGGTCAGGCGTCGGCTTCTCTATACAGGAGGAAAGAGAGACGTCACATGCAACACACCGTCTATCAGCTCACTTCTTCTCTCATAGCCCTTAGCCACTGGTTGGGATCGTATGACAGTTGGTCCAGGGATGAGACGCATTAGCTAAGCAACATATACAATTGATACACACATAAGTGTCTTGGTGCTTACATCTTCACTGGTCTGCCAGCCCATTCCTAGTGGTCTATCAACCAGCTCTACTAGTCGGATACTGACAGGAGCATAACCTGAGAATACGTATGACGTGTCCTTAGGATTCTGAACAACCAGAAACAAGGGATGGGTTAGGGAAGAATCAAAGACTTACTCACCAATTCATCTACAGCTACATTTAGATTAAGTGCTTTCTTTACGTAAGGAAATCCCTTGCTATCCTGCACTTTGAGCAGTCCTGTCTTCTCCAAGTGATGCAGTGAAATGAGGTGATGAGCTCCATATCGCTGTGAAAACAACAAGCAGTAGAATTTTAATTCCGATTTGAATGAATGACAAACCTGTACAATCTCCTGACGATACCTTTCCATCAGTTTGGGTTTCAGACCTCCGTTAGACTGAGACTGGAGGCACATCAACCGAAGCACCTGCAAACAGTGAAATATGCACAAATGTGTAGATTTGTCAGTGTGTGTAGTCCTACTCGAGCGGAATCATCATTGAGTCGACCTAGACACTTCTCAATGAACTCATCAGCTCTGTCACTACCATCCTCCACTCTCAGCCCTAGTGCGATGGAAGTGATCAACCTCACAACCACAGCACATGTTCTGTACCTTGTTCACAGTAGATGGTCTCTCTGAAAGCCTTGCTGTCTGTTGTTGCCTTCACTAACTCCGCTATCGTGGTGTCTGTACAGAGAGACGGTTACATGTATCTGGTGTCGCTGCGTGTGTTAGTGTGTGTGTGTGTGTTAGTGTGTGTGTTAGTGTGTGTGTGTGTGTGTGTGTGCGTGCGTGTGTGTATCACATACGTTTACTGATAGATAGTTTCTCTTGCTGCATGTGGGGCAGGTTCTGTACAAACTGCTTCAGCTGTTGCACAGTCTTTGCGTCATGGCGCTCCTAGTAAAGAAAACACATCAAGTACACTCCCTTATTCATTCACAGAATATTTCTACCTGAAAAGCTGCACTGATTTCTTTAGCCTTCTTGGCGAGGAATCCACCCACAGCTCTAAAGTTTAAATCTCTCATGTGACCGAAAGTGTTGTCATCAGAGTTCAGTGTGACGGAGAGAGGGCCTGTGGGGGCAGGGGCCTTCTTGTTGGGTTGCTGCACTTCCTCAGAGAACGTCTCACGAGGAAATTTGGCTGAAGCTAAGAAGACACCAAAATAGAGTCTAGCTCAGAAAGTATAGACCAGCTTACTGTATTTAATTCCAAACACCTCGTCAATCAATCCCTCGTAGGTCAACTGAGTACAAAGAGGGGTCATGAAGTCAACGGATCGATCCAACAAGATGATGGCGTCAATCTGAGGAGCTGATCCACTGTTACCCAAGTCTCTTCCTTGCTGTAACTGACGACGAGTCTTCTCCATCAGATCAGCAACAGCCTGGTAGAAAAAAAGGAGTAGACATAAGCCGATGTTTTGTTGTCTTTCTCACTTTTGCGTATCTTCCCTTAGCATAGATTCGAGGAATGATACCAAACAAGATCTGTAGCTTTGCAATGGATCTAGCTGCTTGATGGAGAGGACTGGGGTCACCATCTAGGTACAGATCCTGCAGGAAGACAGAAACAACACTCACTATCCTGCACCACATTGTGCTTGTCTAAACTGACACACTATTATCATCACTCACTGTGAATGCGGTTTCAATATTGAGTGAAATGACATCATTTTCCAGAGGCAGCATGTCTAAATGAAACTCCTTTATTTTGAAATTGACAAGCGGACTAATCTCAGACAGTTTCTGATGCTGTGATAAAGGAATAATTAGTGTTGGGTGTGCGAGAGAGAGAGAGAGAGAGAGAGAGAGAGAGAGAGAGAGAGAGGGAGAGAGAGAGAGAGAAAGAGAGAGAGAGTAGGAGCTCACTTCAAGCATGTTGACACAGAAAACAGACTTTTGGGGCACAAACACGACAGTGAACTGCTTTGACTTAGGTGGGTGTGGTCTGATGAGAAGAAGAGCAATGGGAGTTATCGTTATACTAAATATCATACTCACAGAATAGCTTCAATGATGTCTTGCATTACACCCAGCTGCGGGCGGACAATGAACACATACTCCTGGGCCTCCTTGTACTGGTCTATTCGTGCTATTTCTTTCACAGGGAGACGGATCATTTTTGACACACCCAGGCTGAGAAGGAAAGGGACCTCAGCTATCAAGCCAATTGGACCAATGAGAGGTTCGTCCCATATTATCACCTATAAGGGGAGTGGCTAGTTAGCTGGCGACTGGTCTCCGCTAGCTGAACGAATAGTAAAGTCACCTTTTGTACTGAGGAGTCGCCAAGTATCTCCTTGAGCTCAGCGCGAGCAGCTTCTCGTACAAGGGTCAGGTTTAGTCGCCCTCCCAGCAGATGTGTTCCACCCGTCGCCATTTTACTGGAACCTCTAGAAGAAGGCGGGGCAAGTTTGTTAAATAACAACAGTCACGCCCACTCAGCATGGTGTTCAGACAGCAATGGAGGATTGCCCAGGCTGGCAGCAGGCTACAGACCAATGGGGGAACCCTGCAGTGCTGGAAGTGTGACCAGATAGTAGACATTCCCTCTGATCGCGCCATGGTGTACTGTCCCTGTGAGAAGACGGCTCTCCTTCCTCCAACCTGCAGCAACTACTTCACTATCTTGAACTGCGCCGTCTCGTTTCAGGTGGACGTAAAGCAGATCCAGCGACGTTTCCACAAACTGCAGTCAGTATTGCATCCTGACAAATGGGTCAACAGCACCACCGTGAGCTCGAATATCAAAGCACTTTGACACTAGCTCTCTCTCTCTCTCTCTCTCTCTCTCTCTCTCTCTCTCTCTCTCACTCTCCCTCCCTCCCTCCCTCCCCTCCCTCCCTCCCTCCCTCCCTCCCTCCCTCTCCCCTCCCTCCCTCCTCCCTCCCTCCCTCCCTCCCTCCCTCCCTCCCTCCTCCCCCTCCCTCCCTCCCCTCTCTCTCTCACACAGGCTGAACAGACCCATGCTGCTGCTCATTCCTCTCTCATTAACAAGTCATACTCCACACTCTCAAATCCATACTCTAGAGGGCTATACCTAGTGAGTGGTCGCCGGGGTAGGTGTGATGATGTAGTCATGTCTTCTCTCTGCTAGCTTGCTCGGAATGGTATGAGTATTGACGAGAAGGACAACATGTCAACAGACACCGAGTTTCTTGAGCACATGATGGAGCTGAATGAAGGAGATCAGCTCTGAGCCTTCACCTGATCGGCTCCTGGAGATCAGACAGGATATGATGGTCAAACATCCAAAACACGCTCTCATGAAAGACTATGAGTATTTCCTATTTACTGCAGCTGTTCTTACTGACTGTGTGGAGGAAGTTAGACAAAGCTTTGAAAATGGTCAGCAATGTTTGCGCTATTATTATTTTTCTGATGTAATGTTTTGTGTTATTGCAGGTGATTTTATCAAGGCTAAGAGTGGGTTGGCTAAAATGAAGTACATTTTAAATATATTGTCAGAACTGTCATCAAGAATAGCAGTTGAATAAAATTAATTAAAATTTTAACAAACCTGTGTGCCGAAGATTTGTGCATTTGCTAATGGACCATTATACTATATCATACAGAGTGTGATCACATCACATACATGCATTAGCTCGATCGAGCTGGTCTGAGAGATTAGAGCATGCATGCATAGGAACGAGGCTAGCAGTTGAGCTAGCTACATGTACGTATGTATGGGTACGGGCTCAAATGCGGACCGGACCGGACCGCGCGGACCAGCTCACGTGATCATTGGCCAGCGGCGCGCGGCAAAGTATGCGCATAGCGCGCCTAGCCGTGCTGCAATTTTCAAGCTACTGCGTGCTGAAGACCATGATGACATCACAGTTTCAATAAGTGTACATGCACTAATTATTAACAATCATTGATGTCAGCTTCTGAAGTTAGATATTCAACAAGCCAGGTACTGTAGCAGTGCTGTTGCAACACAAGGCAGCAGTATAGCAACACTAAGTAACAGTGTTACAGCACAAAGCAACAGTACTGGTAAGCAGCGTAAATAAACCTGCATCTGCATTCATGGAGCAACTTGTAATTATACTAAAATTGGGAGGAAGGTGCTTGCAGTGCCAGGGCTGCTTACACCCATGGATGTGCAAGGCCACTAGAAGATTCGGTGGTCCTGGTAGAAAGAAGAAAGTGCGCATGAAGAGAAAGTGTACTAGTCAATTACAGCAGGTATAAATATTAAATAACTGCACATGCAGTTCAACTTCTTCAGTTTCAAATGCACATGCATGCACTTACAGATGCAGTCTCTGAATGCTCATGTGCCAAAGATCATCTCTGGTCTTAACAGTACAGCAGCTACACTGAGCTCACTATCTGTTGCAGTCCACACTCACACTCTAAGCTCATGTGCAGTGGACAACTTTCTGCATGACCATTCACGTTGCAGGCATGCTATTATTGGTGATGGCAACTGCCTGTTTTGAAGTCAAGTTTCTATTTCATCTTGGTGCATGTATGAACAAAAGAAAATCACCAATCTGTAAGGGCATTCATTGATCGTGGATTTTATTGAGAAGAACTCCAGACCTTTCATTCCTTTGTGCCACCCATCTACTGTAGTGAAACATGTTGACAGAATGAAGAAAAACTACACTTGGCTGGTGAACAGATGTTGAGTTCTGCTGAACTTATGCTTACTTGTATCATTAGCTCAGTTTGGCATTTAAAAAAATCTTTGCCAAAGGCAGGTGTGACAAACTAGCGAAAGCTAATACAAAGGCCAACCAGTGAAAAACAGGACACACAAAAGGAACAAAGACAGATAACCAAAGAATTGTAAACAGTAAAGTCAGTGGAAATAATAATAAAAAATATAGCACCAAAGATGCAGATGCCTCGGTGCAGTAGCATGTATGCTAGCATGCAATTAGCAGATGCATAATTACGACAGCACGTATGCATGCAGTAGATCTATGGAAGCATCAAAACAGTATCATGGAAGCATGCAAGCAGCAGAACCATGGTAGCATGCAAGCAGCAGAACTATGGAAACAGCAGCAGATCACGAACTGCCATCACATGACGTGTCATCCGCTCTGCAATACGACCGGCTCAGCTCATGCTCAGCAGGCTGTCGAACGGCCAATGATCACGTGAGCTGGTCCGCGCGGTCCGGTCCGGTCCGCATTTGAGTCCGTACCACGTATATAGTCATGTGCAGCGCATGCGCAAGTTTGGAAAGTCGAGCGCCAATTTTCAAATGCTATAAAGACAAGTAAAGAAAAGCGGGAGGTCACTCTTGCTGGATCTCACTGTCTCGAGAAACTAGAGCTACCGATGAGAAGGAACTATCGTGTTAGAGCCGAACAAACTTCGCAATGGCTGTCACAAGCGTCTCTCTGCCTCACTGTTAGCCTCTCCAGTGCTGTGGTGTGATTATTTCCCGCACTCCTATATACAACACTTTCACAACTAAGTGCTGCCAGTAACTCTATCGGCGCTAGCAACGGACACAGCTAACCTGACAACCAACAATAAGTGAGTCTTTAACCAATAATCTGACTCAGGGCTTTACTCATTGCTATAGTACTTGTTCTACCCTCTGTTACTGGGTCTACCCTCTGCTACTGGCTCTACTCTCTGTTACTGGCTCTACCCTCTGCTACTGGCTCTACTCTCCGCTACTGGCTCTACTCTCTGCTACTGGCTCTACTCTCTGCCACTGGCTCTACCCTCTGCTACTGGCTCTACCCTCTGCTACTGGCTCTACTCTCTACTATTGCTGGTAATACATTATCTACCCAAGAAGACCTCACGGTACCAGTAATGTATAGTCTAAGGGTGTGTAAGGTAGTATTGATGCATAATAGGTTAACTTAGTCACACTCACAGTAGCAATGATAATATGTATGGTAGCAATGATAGAGTGTATTTGTCACGTGTCACCTCATGGATCCAACAAGGTTAGTGCTGGCGCAACGCAACATAATATACACAGAGTTCACTTTAGTATGTACTTGCTGGCGCAGCGCAACATAATAAAATGCACAATGGTATTTATGATGCATGTTAGCAATGGTAGAATGTATGTATCTGTAGCTAGCGCAACGTGACGCACCATAAGTGAGTAAGTCAGTGGGAGTGTATTATTAAAGATGTTGAATTTCTGTGTCATTTCATTAATGTATTTATGTATGTTAGCTAGTGTAGTCAAAGCATTAGGATGAACATTGTGTAGTATAGGTAGAGTAACCAAGCCTTAGATAGGTAGTGGAATCAAGCTAAAGAACATGAAGAGGAGCTGACTGACGACTTGGGCTTGATACAGTCTCATTCCCAATCCTATGGAATCAGTGTATGAGGTCAGTACCACACCACTGTATGCTAGCAGCATTGATCACTCAATCCACTACAGGGTCCCGTGTATAAACTCCTAACGTCAACTGGAGTTTAGGAATGAGACTAATCGTGAAACACACTGGACTGAAGGTAACGACTTATTTAACAATCACTAGATGCACATTAATTTTACACACTACAGATAAAACTCTTCTACTTGCTCTACTCTCTGCTACTGGCTCCACTCTCTACTACTGGCTCCACTGTCTGCTACTGGCTCTACTCTCTGCTACTGGCTCTACTCTCTGCCACTGGCTCTACCCTCTGCTACTGGCTCTACCCTCTGCTACTGGCTCTACTCTCTACTATTGCTGGTAATACATTATCTACCCAAGAAGACCTCACGGTACCAGTAATGTATAGTCTAAGGGTGTGTAAGGTAGTATTGATGCATAATAGGTTAACTTAGTCACACTCACAGTAGCAATGATAATATGTATGGTAGCAATGATAGAGTGTATTTGTCACGTGTCACCTCATGGATCCAACAAGGTTAGTGCTGGCGCAACGCAACATAATATATTATACAGAGTCCACTTTAGTATGTACTTGCTGGCGCAACGCAACATAATAAAATGCACAATGGTTTTTATGATGCATGTTAGCAATATTAGAATGTATGTATCTGCAGCTAGCGCAACACATCGTACAATGAGTGAGTAAGTCAGTGGGAGTGTATTTTATGAAGGATGTTGAAAAATTTTTTAAATGTATTTCATTGATATTTCATTGATGTATTGATGTATGTTAGCTAGTCAAAACCTCAGGATGAATATTGTGTAGTATAATAGATTGTGTAGTCAAGCCTTAGATAGGTAGTGGAGTCAAGCCTTAGATAGGTAGTGGAGTCAAGCCTTAGATAGGTAGTGGAGTCAAGCCTTAGATAGGTAGTGGAGTCAAGCCTTAGATAGGTAGTGGAGTCAAGCTGAAGAACATGAAGAGGAGCTGACTGACGACTTGGGCTTAATACAGTCTCATTCCCAATCCTATGGAACCAGTGTATGAGGTCAGTGCCACACCACTGTATGCTACATGTAGCAGCATTGATCACTCAATCCACTACAGGGTCCCGTGTATAAACTCCTAACGTCAACTGGAGTTTAGGAATGAGACTAATCGTGAAACACACTGGACTGAAGGTAACAATTTATTTAATAATCACTAGACGCACATTAATTCTACACACTACAGATACAACTCTGCTACTGGCTCTACCCTCTTCTACTGGCTCTACCCTCTGCTACTGGCTCTACTCTCTGCTACTGGCTCTACCCTCTGCTACTGGCTCTACTCTCTGCTACTGGTTCTACACCGCTGGTAATACGTTATCTACCCAAGACCTCACGGTACCAGTAATGTATAATCTAAGGGTATGTAAGGTAGTATTGATGCATAATAGGTTAACTTAGTCACACTCACAGTAGCAATGATAATATGTATGGTAGCAATGATAGAGTGTATTTGTCACGTGTCACCTCATGGATCCAACAAGGTTAGTGCTGGCGCAACGCAACATAATATACACAGAGTTCACTTTAGTATGTACTTGCTGGCGCAACGCAACATAATAAAATGCACAATGGTTTTTATGATGCATGATAGCAATGTTAGAATGTATGTATCTGTAGCTAGCGCAACACAACATACCATGAGTAATTCAGTCAATTGGCGCTTATTATGATAAAATTAATGTTGAATTCTGTGTTTTATGATGTTTGTTGTGCATTGATGTATGTTAGCTAGTTTAGTCAAAAGCCTCAATATGAACATTGTGTAGTGTAGGTAGTGTAGTCAAGCCTTAGCCAGGTAGATAGTGTACAAGATCAAGGTGGATCAAGGCAACTGGAGCAAGATTACAAGGAGGAGGATCAAGGCAACTGAACATACAAGATTCATTGTCACGGTGAACTCAATATCTAATTCTTGTGTTCACAATGCGTTTTCTTCTGTAGGAGTAACCGTGGATACCTGAATACTATGCTGGTTGTGTATCATTTTGTTGTGTTTTCCACTACAGATTAACCAAGATATAACTGGTCTAATGTACTGGTTCAATGTAGCTCACCCCTCACTGGTCTAAAGTACTGGTTCAATGTAGCTCACCCCTCACTGGTCTAATGCACTGGTTCAATGTAGCTCACCCCTCACTGGTCTAATGCACTGGTTCAATGTAGCTCACCCCTCACTGGTCTAATGCACAGGTTCAATGTAGCTTCCTCTCACTGGTCTAATGTACTGGTTCAATGTAGCTCACCCCTCACTGGTCTAATGCACTGGTTCAATGTAGCTCACCCCTCACTGGTCTAATGCACAGGTTCAATCTAGCTTCCTCTCACTGGTCTAATGTACTGGTTCAATGTAGCTCACCCCTCACTGGTCTAATGTACTAGTTCAATGTAGCTCACTCCTCACTGGTCTAATGTACAGGTTCAATGTAGCTCACCCCTCACTGGTCTAATGTACTGGTTCAATGTAGCTCACCCCTCACTGGTCCACTGGTCTACTGGTTCAATGTAGCTCACCCCTCACTGGTCTAATGTACTGGTTCAATGTAGCTCACCCCTCACTGGTCTAATGTACTGGTTCAATGTAACTCACCCCTCACTGGTCTAATGTACTGGTTCAATGTAGCTCACCCCCACTGGTCTAATGTACTGGTTCAATGTAACTCACCCTTCACTGGTCTAATGTACTGGTTCAATGTAGCTCACTCCTCACTGGTCTAATGTACTGGTTCAATGTAACTCACCCCTCATTAACTACAGGTGTATTTCACAACCTTGTGTATCAGGTATAATGTACTACTGGTCTAATGTACTCTTATCAACTGCAAACACACATGACATCATCGATCCGATCACATCATCGATATTACAACCACCGATCCGATCACATGATCGATATTGCAACCATCGATCCGATCACATGATCGATATTACAACCACCGATCCGATCACATCATCGATATTACAACCATCGATCCGATCACATCATCGATATTACAACCACCGATCCGATCACATCATCGATATTACAACCACCGATCCGATCACATCATCGATATTACAACCATCGATCCGATCACATCATCGATATTACAACCACCGATCCGATCACATCATCGATATTACAACCACCGATCCGATCACATCATCGATATTACAACCATCGATCCGATCACATCATCGATATTACAACCACCGATCCGATCACATCATCGATATTACAACCACCGATCCGATCACATCATCGATATTACAACCATCGATTCGATTACACATCAATTTCACAATTATTATTTATAATTATTAATGATCTCACTATTATTTTTATCCACAGACAGGTCTCACACATGAAGCAACACAAACTTCTAATGACGGTACGTATTTTTTTGTTTATCCACATGTCCTTTTCACTACAGACTACAGTGTTTGAAAAATATCCTTGTAATTATTTGTCATGCCTAATTAATTTCCCCAGCAGGAAGAAAATATATCCTTATGACAATAATTATGATATTATTAATTCACATGTCAGTTTCTCCATAGATAAAACAGCAGCTGTATGTGCCACAGGTATCGTTGCTGTTTATTAACATGCTATTTTTCCTAGCCTCGTTCCCACACTCCACTTCTCTCAGAAGGAGTGGAGCCTTGGAACGAGGCTAATTTCTTTCTATAGATAGATCAAAGACCTGTGTGAAAGCTACCAGGTATATTGTTGTATGCTGCTTTATATTTATTTACTACGCACAGCTCAAGAACTTTACACATCTACCAGGTATATTGTATTACTGTCTTACCTTCTTTTCACTACAGCTCAAGAACTGAGAGAGATGCTACCAGGTATATCGTATTACTGTCTTACCTTCTTTTCACTACAGCTCAAGAACTGAGAGAGATGCTACCAGGTATATCGTATTACTGTCTTACCTTCTTTTCACTACAGCTCAAGAACTGAGAGAGATGCTACCAGGTATATCGTATTACTGTCTTACCTTCTTTTCACTACAGCTCAAGAACTGAGAGAGAAGCTACCAGGTATATTGTATTACTGTCTTACCTTCTTTTTACTACAGCTCAATAACTGAGAGAGATGCTACCAGGTATATTGTATTACTGTCTTACCTTCTTTTCACTACAGCTCAAGAACTGAGAGAGATGCTACCAGGTATATTGTATTACTGTCTTACCTTCTTTTCACTACAGCTCAAGAACTGAGAGAGATGCTACCAGGTATATTGTATTTCTGTCTTACCTTCTTTTCACTACAGCTCAAGAACTGAGAGAGATGCTACCAGGTATATTGTATTACTGTCTTACCTTCTTTTCACTACAGCTCAAGAACTGAGAGAGATGCTACCAGGTATATTGTATTACTGTCTTACCTTCTTTTCACTACAGCTCAAGAACTGAGAGAGATGCTACCAGGTATATTGTATTACTGTCTTACATTCTTATTACTACAGCTCAATTTAATAATACCACTCGATCAAGAGATGCTATCAGGTATATTTTGCGTATTGTCTTAATCCTTTTTTACTGCAGGTCAAGCAAGACCCATTACATTTTTTCTCATAATTGTTATTCTGAGCTGTTGCACTGGGTTTTTCCAGAGAGGGTTTCATCCCAACTGGGTTTTACTTCTCTGGTTTTTTCCCTTGGATGGTGATGGGCCTATGCCATCCATAAATTTGAACTTCTGGCCCCAGCTCTGTAATATCATTTTTTTGTGACTTAAAAATTTTTTTATTAAAGCAATAATGCGGCAATGCAGAGGAGATTGCGGGTACATGTACTATCCTAGCATGTGGTGTTGCAGCTGGTTGCAATGGAAATAGGCCTATGATGCATAATGTGTCACACAACAACTAAACTCTAATAGTCATACAGTGACAGCATACAACATGACTGGCTTCTTGCTGCAACTTTGCAAGTAAAAATCACGCAGCAAAGTGCGTAATGGTTGTATGTGTTCTATAGAATAATTATTTATGGGCGGGACTTTACACATGTACATGCAGGGCCCGAGCTACTCGGTAGGCTAATAAGATGAACGCCCCAGCAGCATTCGAGTCTTTCCTCTTGTTAGATGGAGAAAAGAAGTAAGTCTAGTTGTAGTTATTCGTCCTACTGTACTGTTTTGCATAGGATCACGATAGCTAAGGATACCAAAGTCCCCAACGCCGCCATTTTTACTGTGAATAAGGAAGATCACACTTTAGGGAACATGTTGATGCAGTAAGAGAGATACGGTTGTATCTGCTTTCATCATAATGTTTTTATTTTCAATTTTCAAGTCAACTATTGAATGATCCTCTAGTGCTGTTTGCTGGCTACAAGGTACCTCATCCTCTGGAGCACAAGTTTGTGTTGCGTGTTCAGACGACGGCTGACTACAGCCCACAGGAAGCACTGTCCAGCGCCATCACTGAAATGATTAGTGTCGTCACTACTTTGGAAACGAAATTCAAGGTCAGCGTCCCTCAATGAATCATTACCGTAACATGATTGTGACTCAGTTGCTCCTTAATACAATCTGCAGAGGCCTGGTTATGGTTTTGTGATTGTCTGATTGTGCAGAAGCTATGTAGGAAGCTACATGAGTGATAAAGCTGCTTGTGACATAGATACAGCTTTGAATATGGGGACCATGCTCGTAGAAAGCTAGGGACTCAGCTGTAAGATAGTGCCCACAAGCAAAATTGCAAAGGCTATAGACCATTTTAGTCGCTAATCATTTTCCCGTGCGCGCCCGTACAACACCGGACATGACCGTGTCGACGCCACCATTTTGTCGGTATTGTGCTGCAGGCAAAACACAAGGTTTCGTCTTTTTGCGTGCTTAGCTAGGTACTTTGCACACACAAGCGAAAGTATATTGCTTATATGAGTCACTAGAGCTTGAAAACGCGCGTTTCAATCTCTCGAACAGCCAGCAAAGCGGGAAATATGGAACGAAACTACTGACATTTTGTTCGATTTTACTGGCACACTGTGTCTACGCGCAACTACATCATGGTAGCAAACAATACTGGATAGCGGCCTTGATCGAACAGTCAAATCGATAATAGCTTGGCTGATACAGAACAGCAGCAAAACTGGGCCAGTTTCTAGCAGTCAACTGCTTGTTAACGTCGCTTTCTTGACCGAGATTGTGGCAGTAATGTTCGTTTGTAAACTCTTAAGCTTGCAATGTAATACTCTATCGCTTGCAAGTGGAATGTAGCCTGCCAAGCGCGCAAAGAAACGAATATCTTGTGTTTTACCAGCAGCACCGACAATATGGCGGTCCTAAGATTCGTGTCTATTAGCGCCTAAAATGGTCTATTCCTAGCTCTGCTAGGCACTGATGTCCTAGTACATGTATCTAAAGCGTACAGTGGAACCTCTCTAAGACGGACACCATTGGGACCAACAAAAATCATCCATTATAGAGATGGTGTCTTCTGGTCAGGGGTTTATTGTACATTATGTGGGGATTCAGTAAGTGTCCATTACTGAGGGACGAAGGGTGTCCTCTAAGAGAGGTTCCACTGTAGTACATAAGTTGTGTTTACATGTGTATGTGAGCATTTATTACTTTCGAATCCAGGAGTCTGTCAGAGAAAGAAGAGAAAGAGCAGACTAATGACCTTATCACTCGAACATACAATTCTCACATTTGATGTACACATTCTTATACAAACAAAAATCACTGATATTCATTGATAGCTGGACATTATGGTGGTCGTGTGACCGACTATGAATAAAAATTACATTCACAAGTACAGTAAACACTCGATCGACTGAGGTCTTGCAGTTTTTTTGCTGCGTCGTGCGCTATGGCAGCTCCCCAGAACTTAGGAGACGAAGTGTGTCAGCGACTGCTAGCCGAGCCTAACGGGTACGATGATCAGAGCGATCTGGCCTCGGAACCAGAAGACTTACAACAGCAGCACTACCAGCAGCAGCCAGCTTTCTACGGGACCTTTGTCGCTCCTCCGTCTCATCCCATCGCTGGTCAGGCGCACCTAGCCGCTAACCAGATACACACTCGCGATTCATCGAGCAGCAGTGAGCCGGTGAAGACCCTGACTCGACCTAAGCGGTATCGATTGGTGCTGCTGATCACATTGGGATTCGATGTGGGGCTAGTTATCTTCCTATCCATCATCAGCTTTGTGGTGTGTCATAATACTCAAACATTGTGAATGTAAATACACTGTTGGTCTTTTTGCTTAGAACACAGGACAAACGGGCATTGAAGTCTATTTCCAACTAGATCTTTACGATTCTCTTTTCGATCTAGTGGTAAGTGGTGCATATCAGTTGATAACAAGCCCTAGCTGTGTGCTGATCACCACTAGGTGTTGTCCTTGCTGCGTTTTGTGCTCAACTCTCTCTTCTACTTGATACTCGGCTGGGTTACCAGGATCGTGATAACAGTGAGCTATGCTAGATTGCACAGACACTATTCTTATCTGCATTCTTGTGTATAGTGTAATCACTTCAATTTACATACACAAGTATAGGTTGTTATGATGCATTTCGGTGTAATCGTAATACTGATGCATTCGTCAAATTAAAACTCATTTTTGTTGCACAAGGTGTATGCTTTTCGGGACACAGTGTTACCACAACACGTTATTGACGCAGAGCTGTGAATTGCATAGAGGCTGTCTAATATGTTCAGTAGCTTGTGCTTGAACAAGCCCAGATCAATAATACACACAACTAACATCAATCTCATGTAAAAACACAGTCACATGCCTGCCTCTACTGTCATAATTCAATCCATTTTCAGTTTCTTTTCTAAATTTCACATGCTGTGTGTTTTCCTTTTCGATTCAGATTACTGTTGTAGGATCAACATTTTACGTGCCCGTCAAAGGCTATTTTGTAAGCAAATAATTCAAACACCGGACACCGTCTGAATAAACTGATATCATTTTTGTTGTGTTTTCCTAGTATTGGAGCCATATGGTCAATAACGTCGAAAAATCACCAGAGATACAATCCATCATAGTGCTGCTCCTACTCTTTGCCTCATTCGTTGTACCTTGGTTCGAGGCTTTCTTCTTTGAGTTCAAGGTGAGATTGATTTGCACACAACTAACAATAATACAATCTGTTTGACTAACCCTTTTTGCTTTGACTGTTTTTCATTGCCTCAGTATCTTCCATCTGAGTTGTCACGGTTGCAATCAGTCAAATGGTGGAACTGGAGACTGTGGCTCTGTCCGTGGATGATAGCCAAACGATATCCACCTCCTTCTCCTCCGCCACAGACCATCCAGACCAATCCGTATGAGTCAACACACAAACCCCCCACACGCACACACACTTGTAGTTTAACAGCATTTTGCTAGTCGGGGAATGTTCTACGATTTCCAAAAAGCTTAAAACATTCCCTTATATAGTGAACATAAGAAATGTCCCTGTAAGGTCATGTTGTTGGGTGCTTTTTGACCATCTGCTGTATGTTACTTTCCATGTGATATTGTTTTTATCCTCAGTTCTCAACAAAGACCCTATACTACTGGGAACAGGCACTTCACAAACCTTCATAGGCACAGTTCTCTAGATACTGTATTTCGCACTCCAATGGGTGGTGAGCATCATTGATCCTCACTGCAGAATCTGTAATGGTGTTTGGTTTCTCTTGCAGGCTCTCCTTTGTTGTCTCCCAGGTATGGATCTCCGAATCATATTATACCACCTATCAGAGAAGAGAGTTGTAGCTCATCCGAGCCGCCTCCACCTGAGTGTGATCAGCTTTCACCTGCTGTGAGTCATAACTAGCGTAGGCTCTTAGTTTCATTTTCATTTGAATAGATGTTTTAAGAAACAAATTGTTTATTGTTGTTGTTATTTGAAATAGAATAAAAAGAAGAATAGAATAGAGTGTTGCACAAACATCTTATTGCCTTCTTGTCATCTATTAGGATGAGCTATATGTGCAAAAGGGAATAGAAGCAATGAATGTATTAGAGGCTTTGACCAGTACTGATAATGGATGGGTGCTTGAGAAATATCAGGTTTGTGAGCTGATGACACATTGTGTGCAAATAATTTATAATCATTCATTTTTTTAGGATGGTATTACAGTCTACAGTCAAGCTCGATCACCACGCAAAATATGGAAGTCTGAGGTAAAATTATTAGGCTTAGATTCGGTAGCTATTTATCGTTATCTTTGTCGCAAGATGGTACTGGATTACTCGGCAGATAGGCTCTGGCAAGTTATCTATAACGATATTGGGAGAATGAGTGAGTGGAACGCTAACCTCTCATCAATCGAGGTATGATACTAACACGATTGTAGTGACCTGTTGATTCATTGATTTAATATTCTCTAGCAACTTCACAGAGTGGATCACTATACTGACATCATGTATTCTGTTGCAGCTGCAGTTGGACCAATCTCTCAAAGGTTAGATTATTTTCCCGCTAAAACCATGCTATCAGTGTCTGCTACAGAGATTTTGTATGCGTCAGAAGAGGAGAAAAGAGGAATGGAATATATTACAGTGCTAGTATGTCTGTGGTGTATGATGATAAACCACCAATGAGTGGAAGAGTACGGTATGTAATCTGTCATGACTATTTTTTACTGTCATTGACTTGAGTTCTGCTTGCCTGCAGTGGTGAAAATGGACCAAGTGGACAAGTGGTTGTAGCCTTAGGACAAGACCAATGCAAGTTCATATGGGTTTTCGACATCGATCCAAAGGCAAGCAGAGAAGAATGAATTTATTTTTTATTAAAATTAATTTTTCTTTCAGATTTGGATAATGCAAGCTATTATTGATCAGACTTATTCTGGAATACTGCGTAATGCCAGCAGAAATCTCCGGGACTACCTCATGAGGAATGTGTGACTCGAATTATTGTGTGTTTATATAAATGTGTGTGTTATCATAGATGTAACATACTGTATTATATATTTCAAGACTGTCACGGTAGTGCCTCCCTATGTTGGGATGAACGGAAAAACAAGATGGCGGCTACATACGATGTAAGTTCTTAATAGCATTCAAACGCTGATATTTCGCCTGGTGTTGGACCTGCTAAAGCGGCAATATTGAGTAGTCTCGCACTAGAAACTACTAAACCCAAGAGCCCAACGGCGCCCAGTATTGTGGCACGTTACTGAGCCTCAGGCGAATACTGGGCGCCGTCAGGTCCATACTTTCCCGACGAGGCTACCTAGGACCGAAGGCCCGGTTTAGGAGTAGCTTTTTTAGTGCAATAATGGCGCCATTTCTTTATTTCCTTGTTTCCTTTTCTCATTTCCCACGTTACAACTTTTATGTGACCCGCCATTATTGTGATAGCGCAATACAGCGAATTTGGAACATTCGTTGGAACATGTCGTGTTCCGTGAAAGCACTGCCTAGCCCTTTGTATATATCTGTGGGCCACTGAAACTGTTCTATAACGTTCTATAATGTTCTACATGGAGAAGGTCATCAACAGTCTACTCTGCTCCTGACACAAACAGTTTTATGATAGTCCTGTAAAATTCTAATAGCCACTTTGTCTGCAATATTGATGATAATAGTGATGATAATAATGGCTCATAGGTACCTTGTGTTCATGGTAAGTACATCTCTACTTTAGACCACAGCTGTGATATGACAATGAGGGTCATGAGTCAGTCAGTCCGGCTGCAAATGTCAGTCAGTCAAATGTCAGTCAGTCCGGCTGCAAATGTAGAAAAGAAGAATGGAATAATGATATTACAGTGCTAGTATGTCTGTGGTTAGCCTCGCCTCCAGACTACACCTTTCAGTTAGTGAAGGGTGTAATCCTGTCACTGACTTGAGTTCTGCTTGCCTGCAGTGGTGAAAATGGACCAAGTGGGCCAAGTGCATGGCCATGGACAAGTGGCCATGGTTGTAGCCTTAGGACAAAACCAATGCAAGTTCATATGGGTTTTCGACATTGATCAAAAGGCAAGCACAGAGGAATGAATTTAATTTTTATTAAAATTAATTTTTTTTCATATTTGGATAATGCAAGCTATTATTGATCAGACTTGTTCTGGAATACTGCGTAATGCCAGCAGAAATCTCCGGGACTACCTCATATTGTGTGTTTATATGAATGAGTGCTATCATAGATGTAATAATTATACTCTATTATAATAATTTTTATTTCAAGACTGTATAATTATGCGTCTGCTCTGCATGCCAACATCATTAAGTGGGTGTGGCACGCTTTCTCGCGCGTAGTAACGCGCGAAACAGAAATGAATTTTCTGCCGTACTGCCCGCTGACGAAACCAGTGAGCTTTCTGCCGCAAAGGCGAAGTATCCAGCATCACTGTACGTAGCAGCGTAACAGTTAATGGTCTAGATCATTGATCATCTTATAGTGTACTTCAGAATGGACAGTGCAGGCAAACTGAGCAAGTTTTGGGAAAGCGTTGCTTCTACGAGAAAAATCCAAACTCAAGGTAAGACTAATATAATACAAAAGTGTTCAGATGCGGATGAATATTAAACACAGACCCAGCTGGTAGCAGTCACGGAGCAGTGCCGCAGACCTTGAAGATTAACAAGATACAGGATTTCTCACTTGAACAGCTCATTCAATTCAGACTATTTTAACACAAATCTACTACTAATAATTTATTAATAATGTAGTGCCGCATATCGCTGGTACCACAACATACATGTAGTCTACGTGTTACGAAAGATTTTTTATTCAAATTTTGGCGCCCAGAACTGTAACTCCACCTACACTGAGGTGATCATGTTCACTCAGGATCATTGCGACAGCCGACGAATGATCGTCACAGTCACCGATACATGTACATAGCAGATCGAACTTTTCATTTACTCAAGAGAATTTTGAACGCGTGATCAATGGTGAGTAACTTAACTTTGCATGCTTTGTGGGCGGGGCTCTCAGACTGATTGCGTCGGATTGTACACAGTAAAATACTAGTTCTAAAAGAACATTCTGATAATAAGCTACTCTAGCTCAAGTGCGTATCTACTTTTTTTGGTCTTATAATAATCATTGACAATAGGGCAGGCGGAGGTCAACCATTCAAATCAGTCTACTACCGGAAGAAAATCACCTGCAACTGACAAAATAACCACAATGAACTATTACTGGTATCTAATTTATCTCGTACCTCCCATGGTAGCTATACCATTCACGATAGCGTTGTCAAGGCATACAACTTATGTAGCGGCATCAAGACAAAATTATCTAGGCTACTGCAAAAATATTTTCCCTAGTAGATGTGTAGTTCTGTAGCTTATTTACTATGCACACTTGTACTTCGAACTGTAACAGTTTCACTTCACTAATTTTATTATAATTCTGATGTGATGATTATTATTTTTGAGCTAGCAAGCTAATAATGAAATCATTCACTTTGATAGGTCAGTAACAAAAGTTTCTGAGTTAACATTATGAAACTAACATTTGTACTAAAACTAAGAAACGTGTACAGCTATTTTTTCACACAGGAATCAGCTTTCATTTTAATCAGTCAACTGGTAATACCTGCTAAAAAAATAAAACACTTGATTGTTATTGTTGAGTACTTACCATCTTCCAGTATTCAACCGGGAATGTATCTGCACTTGCTACGGTAGCAATATTTAAGTGGATGTACCCAAACATAACTGCAATGAGTAATACGTCTACCCCATACTACTACGGATGGTGAGGCATCTCCTTGTTCTTACACGTTTACGGCGTCATCCACAAGGAAAGCGAACCCTTCTGCAATCTATGGAGATGATGATAATAATTATTGTTACCATACATTATTTTATTAGGGAGGCACGGTATTGACTTATTTGCAAACTATGAAAATGATAATGAATGTTATTATACATGCAGTGTTAGTACATGTATAGTACGTACCTCGAATTCGACGTGATCCAGGAGAACAGACTCTCACTCTAAAAGAGCGTATCACTGGTCTCATCACTCTCCTCTTCACGGTCCTATAATAACACTTTCCTATCATGAGATACCATGGAAATACATTTTACATACATTGATGGAGTAGTCATGTCTTACCCTGGGCTGTACTGGGCTGATCATCATTGTTATCATCAGGATCTTGCTGCTCTAGTGCATTGTCTCCATCATCAGTGTCTTGTTCATCAGCTTGATCAGCCATGCTGTCATCATCAGCTGCGAGGAGATCATCCTCTTGCTGCATGTCAGGCTCCTCATCTGGCTGATTGGCTAGCTCTTGAGCTAAATAGGTGTCATATTTTCCTTATCTTGACCATCATGATGTTTTGTCTCATCTGAAATTTCTGAGATATTATTCCAATGACGCACAACTAACCAGGAGCTCCATTTACTGCAAATAGGAGAAAGGAACTCAGCACAATTGCAAAAAGACACTGTTTTTCCAACCAGCCATTGCAGTCTCAATTGCCAGACTGTGTTGTGCCTTGTGTACCTTTGCTTTTATAGAAGTCAAATTTTTAATGTCGGTGATAGCCTGATAGGTAGTGTATTGTACAACACACAAGGTGTTTGTGTAAACAGAGTATAAAGTTACCTAGCCTATATAATAAATGGTAATTTTGGTGTTTATTATTGTGTGCACTTGTTATTCATATCATTGTTATCTTTGGAAGCGAAAGTATAGCATTCTTACCTAGCTAATTTGATTATTATATTAACTTTTTGCTAGCATTCACAGTGACAAGAATGGTTTTTCAAATTTCTTTGATCAAAACAATAATTATTCTCCCAAAAAAATTAGCTGCAAATAAAACTGATAATAATCGTTTGTGCAAAACTAAAAAGATAAGCTAACTATTTCTACTATTTCTATACTATAGGGCACATGCACAGGAGCCAGTTTGTACTTCTGCCAACTGGTAATATCTGCATTAAGAATAATTATTTACATGACTAAAGAGTAAATAAAGCACAACTGTACTTACCCTCCTCCACTCTTCAACCAACGGTGCGCCACGTACATTGGTTGTGGTAGCAAAACCTTTTTCTCGAAACATAGGAGCAACGTCTAAGGAAGCACCTCTTCACAAATCGTCGACAGCGATAACGAACCCTTTTGCAAACTATGAAAATGATAATGAATGTTATCATACGTACTGTATTTTAGTACATGTATAAAATGTACCTCGAATTCGACGAGGACAGACTCTCACTCTAAAAGAGCGTATCACTGGTCTCATCACTCTCCTCTTCACGGTCCTATAATAACACTTTCCTATCATGAGATACCATGGCAATACATTTTACATACATTGATGGAGTAGTCATGTCTTACCCTGGGCTGTACTGGGCTGATCATCATTATTATCATCAGGATCTTGCTGCTCTAGTGCATTGTCTCCATCATCAGTGTCTTGTTCATCAACTTGATCAGCCATGCTGTCATCATCAGCTGCAAGGAGATCATCCTCTTGCTGCATGTCAGGCTGCTCATCTGGCTGATTGGCTAGCTCTTGAGCTAGATAAGTGTTGTCATTTTCCTTATCTTGACCATCATGATGTTTTGTCTCATCTGAAATTTCTGAGAGAATTTATGATAATTGTTCCAATGATGTACAACTAACCAGGAGCTCCATTTACTGCAACCAGGAGAAAGGAACTCAGCACAATTGCGAAAAGAATCTGCTTCTTCCAGCTACCCATTGCGTTCTCAAACTGCCAATATATCTGTGCTTTGCCCACCCTTGCTTTTATAAGAAATGGGTTGTATTCCCATTTCAAATGAATTGTTGACCAAGAATTGCTGCTTCAGCTGCTAATGTTATGACTGGTGTATAGTGAAGTTGTTATTCATTACTGAAACAAAAATCATTATTAGAGTTTGGTTTATCAACAGTTACTACAAGTGTGCAATTGTGCGGTAGAATAGTGCAAAGTTGTTTACCTTTGTCATTTTTACCTTCACTTGCTTGCATTCACATTCATTAAGCCTAGCAGCTGCAAATAGAGTGATACTATAAGCAGTAATGACACATACAGTAGATGAATACCACAAAGAACCAATTAAGGGTAACAGCAAGGTTCCAAGCATGTGTAGCATTCTATTTTAAATTCTAGCTTTGTCACAGTTAAAGCTAGGGTGTAGCTTTACTGTCTTGCTTAGTTAGCATACCATTCAAATCAGTCCATTGGGAGGGAGTATTCCTGCATCAAAATAAATTACTGGTTCTAAGTACATACCTTGGTTCTATCTTGCTTTACTTTCTTCTGCGACACATGCTTGGAACATTGTGTATCCAGCTATGCCTCATTCTCCATTGCCCATGATACAAACTGAAGAGCACAGAATATTAATGACAAGAAAGTAACTGTATTGCTAGTAAAATTACTAGATACCTTGTAATGATCCATGTAGACACTCTAGACGTCTAACAGTAATGTAGCAACATCGTCTCGTACCTGCAGTATGACAGGAATGTTCTTTTATGGTTTTAGTTATTATGTGCTGATCAATGTATTGTTCTCATCATGCATTATAATAGAGTCTGGTTCATTGGCTTGATCAGCCATGCTGTCATCATCAGCTACAAATGCATGAGGAGATCATCCTCTTGCTCCATAGGCTTCTCATCTGGCTGATTAGCTATTTCGTGAGCCAGACGAACACCATAATTATGCTTCGGATTGACATGAAAATATCAAAATCTACACATCTGGATGAGTCAGAATTAACTGACCAGATTTTAATGCAAGTAGCTCAGCATTATTCCAAAGAGGCACTGCTTGCTCCAACCAACCATAATGATTGCACTCTTGAACTGACTGAATATGCTCTGTCACAATGTGTACTCTTCTTTTATAAGATAATCTTTGCTATATAGTTTCGAACTTTTCAGTCATGTAATTTTGACCATAATCATAACAGAGGCCATGTTACTGTAAGTATTTCTAGAAGCAGTTTGGGTCATTGATTAAGGTGTTCTTTGCCTTGAATATGCTAGTTATAATGGCGGCTGCCGGCACATTTCTAATAACTGACATAGCTCACGTCACCTGCTGAACGATCAAGACATTGTAACTGACGAAGTAGTGCTTCTCTGTAGCAATGCTAGTTCTCTTTGGTACACAAGCAAAAAGGCAAAACAAATGTACATGCAATATCAGGTGTTCTTCAAAATTAGAGTTTTATAAGTCACCTGTACAAATTTTACCACAGCAACAATTGTGCATTTGTATGACTTATCAACTATGAGCTAGTAAGTTAGTAGTATAGGTGCTAAGTGCACTGCAAGCTTGAATGTAATTATAGTTACAACATTCTAAGGGATACTATGTCTATGATTGTGCCAAAAAATGGCCAGTGTCACAGCGGATTTGGTTCCCCTGCAGATACGGGCCCCCAGACCACCTCACCGCGGGATCTGGCCCCAAACGTGACACTATGTTAAGTGACCATCACTAGCTGCAAAAAGAAGACAGGCAGAAGGTAATGAATTAGATGGCTTGCTTCCTTAATCCCATGGACTCCTCGTGTGACGTGTCAACAATAATTATATATTAAGAGGTCTCAGGATTGTTAAGCTATCAGAATTTATTCATATAAAGCCTCCATGATTTCTCCTGGACTATATTCTTTGTTCATATCCAACAGGGCTATCTTGACTGCCTATTATACAAAATATTATGCATCTCATGCTTGCATGCTTTGATCGATGTTTGCCACATGCCAGCTTACTTCTCGAAATAGCACATGTGCATTCGAACTACAGCATTTCAGTAGTGATCTTGTTCTGCACCAAGTCACATAGCTGCAAGTACAATCTCATGGCATATTGACAATAATGCATGATAATACAAGAAAATTAAAAAGATTTCTATCGAAATCAAAAGGATGTAGGGTTGTGAAATCTACCACTGGTCCACAATGTAAACTAACAAGGAACAAGCATGGAATGGTAACACGATTGACTTGCTAGCAGACCATAGATCCCTACATCAGTGGCTGCTGTGGTTGGTTATAGCTAGTTCAGCTAGTTGCTGTTGACTGACACCTGACGTGCATTCAGTTTGTGACAAAATATTGATCTTATGTACAGACACTGATGTAGGGATCTATGGTCTGTTAGCAAGTCAATCGTGTTACCATTCCATGCTTGTTCCTTGTTAGTTTACATTGTGGACCAGTGGTAGATTTCACAACCCTACATCCTTTTGATTTCGATAGAAATCTTTTTAATTTTCTTGTTTGTGTCCTTTTTTCTTTTTCAGTGAAGTGCAGTTCAATATCATGCACGTACTAAGCTGTCTTTGTTTCCACCATTGGTTTAGTTTTCCTGTTGTTGATGGCTTTTCTTTATTATAAACTTGTAGCTAAAAATAATTGCTATGCTGTACATATCAGCTCGCCTACGCATGCATGCATGCATGCAGTGGATAAAATAAAGTGCGAGCCCCGCCCACACTTTTTTTGACCTGTACGGCGGTTGTAATTATCTGGCAAGCGCAGAATCGTGATCCTATACGAGCTTACCGTTCTTCGAAGACTCCAGACAAATATGTGTTCTCCGTGATCCATACAGCGTGGCGATACTCAAGCTAGTGCTTGGTCACGTGCGTATTGCGCAATCACAATAATGGCGTCTAACACTTAGCTGACAATGGATCACGATCGAGAAATATTGGAATTTATAACGCCGTTTCCCTAAAAACAAAGTTGAAAAGGCACCTGCCAGGAGAATTTCACGACTGTTCGTGGGTCTTTTGGTCTCGGCATTGGTCGGGTGTGGGCGGGGCTAGTATGCACTGCATGCATGCGCTATGCATGCATTCATGCGTAGGCGAGCTGATATGTACAGCCAAACAATTTTAGCTACAAGTTTAGAAAAGCCATCAACAACAGGAAAACTAAACTAATAGTGGAAAGTCAGGAAACATAGACGGCTCAGCTCCACCCCCTTCTAGCGCCTGGGTACGAGGCTAAGTACACCCATGATATTGAACTGCACTTCGCTGATAAAGAAAAAGGACACAAACAAGAAAATTTAATAAGATTTCTATCGAAATCAAAAGGATGTAGTGATGAAGAATTATACCACTGGTCCACAATGTAAACCAACAAGGAACAAGCATGGAATGGTAACACGATTGACTTGCATGCTAACAGACCATAGATCCCTACATCAGTGGCTGTACATAAGTCAATATTTGTTTGTCACAAGCTGAATTCAATTCATTGCATGTCAGGTGTCAGTCAACAGCAACTAGCGTGAACTAGCTATAGTCAGGCCACAGCAGCCACTGATGTAGGGATCTATGGTCTGTTAGCAAGTCAATCGTGTTACCATTCCACTGCTTGTTCCTTGTTGGTTTACATTGTGGACCAGTTGTATATTTCTTTATCACTACATCCTTTTATTTTCTTTAGACAAGGAAATTGAAATAAAACTAACAAGGAAGTTGTAGGGAGTGCCACAATAATTGTTTAGATACATATCCGCCATGCTAATGTTGTTATTAGTAAAAATTATTGTGGAATTGAAACCTTAAAGTATTTTGTTTTCTACAAGCTGTAGTCGGAAATCAGTCTAGCGGTCAGTCTCATAATTTATCATTTACAATTGTCTGTGTAAACAGCAAACCTGTTACCACTGTCACAGAAAATTCTGCAGAAAAATTTGCTATAGCGTCGCCGGCAACTCGGTTGTCAGCAGAGCAGCGATAGGTCTTTGAGTAGGTAGCATCTGTTGCGCACACTTCCAGAACAGAAACGAGGAACACTGTCCCGTTGATGGTGACATTGCGCGAAAGTCATGCGTAGAATTTGTTTGACTATTGCACACTTTAGTCAGACATCAAGTCATGTAATAACCACGAACCTATGATGTTTATTCCACAAGCTGGCAATAGAACAAAGTAGTAGATCAAATTGAGTGAAATAACATAATTACCTTTCTAAACTTGCAAAGGAGAGAGAGAAGAATACAATTGAAAGTGTAGAAATTGCCAGTGATCCTACAACAGTCAACTACGAAATATCTGAACACCTCACTCGGCACTATGCAAGAAATTATGCTGACTGTCACCAGGAGGAATTTATTTACTGAGAGACTCATGCAATACAAGAGCATAATTTGAAACTTGTTTAGACTCAATGACTACTAGGAAAGAAGCAGAAGGGAGAGAGAGAGAGAGAGTGTGTGTGTGTGAGTGTGAGTGTGTGTGGGTACCCTGGTGGTTCAACTGGCAGAGTCTTGGGCTTATAACCCAGAGGACACCGGTTCGAATCCCAGAGCAGGAGGAAAAAAACATCACAAGTACTCCAGTCCACCAGCCCACCCATCTGTAAAATGGGTACCTGGTCTTGTACTGGGGAGCAAAGTCCACTGGCTGTGTCTCATTGATCACTAAAGGCGTCGGTGGGACTTCGGGTGCCCACACCTGCAGTGAGAGGCACAGTTGGTGCTCCTGCGAGTTCCTTGCCCAGCTCCAGGAGATTGCTTGGTGCACAGGTGTCACAGTTTGCTGTTTTTTTGTTTGTTTGTGTGTGTGTGTGTGTGTGTGAAGAGAGGAGGGTGAAAACCTGACATGGTCACTGACCTACAAGATGGAGCGAATAAGCTGACAAACAGTTAGACAAACGCCTATAAGCAATTTTCCTGATGTGAACTGTGTTATGTTCCTAAATTAAAAAGTGTCAAGAAATTTCCTTTAGATTTCTTGTACATTTCTTCTCATACAGATGTCTGTGCTAAATTTTGGGAACAGGAAACATCATCTTGTCTACAGGTTTCCTCTATTAGTAGCACGCATGGAATTTCTGCCCAGTTGATTCGGCCAGAAGGAAGTGCAGGGTTACTCCTAAGTCAGAGTTTTGTTTACTGATAGCACTCTTAATTCTCAAGCTACTTCTCAAGCAAATTATTTACTAACTGTCGCAGTGAAAGTCATTGAAAAGGTCACTTAATGAGAATAGATGAATGTCTATTAAAATGATTCTTTTATAATTCAAAATGTGCACACTGTGCATGAACACAGAATAATTACAAAATATTTCAGTTCAATAGGTAGAGAGAGCTGTACTATTTAGTTAACTCTAAAGAACAAAGAACATTCTGATACTAAACTATATAGTTTGTAGCTACTTTTGTTTGACAATAACCAATGACAGGCAGGGTCAGTGTACCATTTAAATCAATCCACTTGAAGAAAGTACCTGCATCAACATGAACATGATCATTATTTTTTTCATAAAAAGTTATTACCATTAATTTTTTTCTTGACTTCACCCTCTGTAAGAGCATTTCTTTTTAAGGCATTTGCCTATGTAGGGGGTTTTAATGCAGTGACGTTTACCCCACACCTTCCAGCAGGTTGTTTTGACCTTTTTACAACGTACTGTTACTTTCTTGCAAACTGAAAGAAATTACATGTAATGCATAATAGTTTGTGAAGATATACATACCTAGACACACCTTGCGACACCGCCTTCGACCTGTATAGGTTGTATAATTGGTATTTCATGGAGTAGACATGTCTTACCCAGCATACTGAAATCATCATCATGCTCTAGCTGCTCTAGTGCATTGTCCTCATCATCAGAGTCTGGTTCATCAGCTTGATCAGCCATGCTGTCGTCATCAGCTGCTGTGGCGAGATCTTCCTCCTGCTCCATAGGCTCCTCGTCTTGCTGATTAGCTAGCTCATGAGCTAGATAGGCATCATTCTCTTTATTTTGTTGTTCATCACGACCTTCTGTTGCACCCTGAGAAATTTCTGGGAAAAAAATAGAACATTTATAAAGGTATAGGAGGTACAACTAACCAGGAGCTCCATTTACTGTGAGTAGGAGAAAAAAACTCAGCACGATTGCAAAAAGACATTGCTTCTTCCAACTAGCCATTGCTCTCTGAAAATTTCAGAATGCGATGTGCCTCCGTGCACTCTGCTTTTATCTTAAATCTGTGTCCACAAAGTTGTTGACAAAGATACGACTCACATGTTCAATGTATATATTTACTTATGCGTGTAGCAATCAGAACAGGTAAAGTCAGTTATGCTTTATATTTGTGCTTTGCCGGAAACACTTAACATAAGAAAATTAAAAAGATTTCTATCGAAATCAAAAGGATGTAGGGTTGTGAAATCTACCACTGGTCCACAATGTAATCTAACAAGCATGGAATGGTAACACAATTGACTTGCTAACAGACCATAGATCCCTACATCAGTGGCTGTTGTGGCTGACTACAGCAGCTCTGCTAGTTGCAATTGACTGACCCCTGACGTGCATTGAATTGAAGTTAGCTTGTGAGTATAGTCAAAACCTTATGTACAGCCACTGATGTAGGGATCTACCGTAAATCTGGAAATTTTCAACGTCAAAATATTTTCGTCGTTCGTGCTTGCGACGAAAATTAAAATACGCGAAATTTACGCGCATTGGTTTAATAATCTCTGGTTTAATCAATGCGCACTATTTGTGCACCCGAGCTAACGACGAAAATTAGATCCACCGAAAATTTAATAGAACAAATTTGGAAACGCGAAAATTTCCAGAGGTATGGTGTCTGTTAGCAAGTCAATCGTGTTACCATTCCATGCTTGCTACTTGTTGGTTTACATTGTGGACCAGTAGCAGATGTATTTTATCACTACATCCCGTCAGAATCCTTTTTATTTTCTTGTTTGTGTCCTTTTTCTTTTTCAGCGAGTTTCAAATTTTTGGTGCAGTTCGAATTCGACAAGATAATGTATCTCTTTGTTTCCACCATTGGTTTGGTTTGGTTTTGTTCATAATTGCTTTTTAACTTGTAGCTCCTAAATACTGCAATAAATACAATAACCAAACTATAGGCAGGATCATTCCACTGGGCATCTTATTAATTATATCTGTCTTACCCTCTGCTGTAGCTATTATGACATTAATATCGATCACTCACTACAAATTACCTCTTTTCTGTAGTGATAACACTATCTCAAAACTCATTTGATATAGTATACATGCAGTGCTTCTATATAGCAATGTAACAGCACCTTTAATAAAGAAAACATTACTGATTCTTTATAGTACGATATAGTTACTTCATTGTCTTTACAATAATTATCACTCAGAATGCTTATCCTCGTAGCCTTCCATAAGCTTCTAATAGTCATGCAACCACGTGTTTTTTTCACCTCTTTTTAAAATTATACTGTACAAAATGTCATAGGATTCTGGTGCTATATACTGAGTACTTCAACTACATTCTGATACTAAACTAGCTATCTCAGCTGAAGCCTAGCTACTTTTGTTCTGTAATTTATTCAGAATAACCAGAGGACGGGCAGGGTCAGTAGTACCATCTAAATCAGTCCACTGAAAGGAAGTAACATTATTGCTTTTAAAATGTATGTCTAACCATAAGTTATATTATTGATTCTTTTTGTCTTCAACCGTTGCGGCGGAAATTTCTGCAGCGTGTTCTTAAACATGTTCCTCGGTATCTTATGTATCTGCAACGCCTCTTCCACCATTTTCTTCTGCAGGTTCGCCTCCTCTTCCAGCAACTGCAAGCTGCAGCATTTATTAGATCTTTATACATTACAAAGATGTTATCTTACCTCGTGTTGTGCACCGTCTTGTTAAATAACAACGACCTGTGTAGTGTTTGGTAGAGTATCAATAATCAGGTTATAGGATACGATCAGGATACATAGAGGATAAGATGAACTGTGATACAATACAGAATCAGCAAAGGCTATGTAGGCTAAAGGATGACAGAGACACTAGTGGGACCTATATAGTGTGCTAATTAATAACACAACATAATACATGTACTACAACCTGTATGTAAGCAAGTTTACTGTTGCGATAAAGTGTTTAGCATCTCTTACCCTGAGCTGTACCGAGCTGATCACCATTATTGTGCTGCTCCAGTGCATTGTCTTCATCATCATAACCTTGTTCAGCTTGACCAGCCATGCTGTCATCAGTGGGGAGATCATCCTCCTGCTCCATAGGTTCCTCGTCTTGCTGATTAGCTAGCTCGTGAGCTAGATAGGCATCATTCTCATCATTTTGTTTGTATCCTTGTTCATCACGACCTTCTGTTGCACCCTGAGAAATTTCTGAGAAAAGTTAGAACATTTATAAAGGTATAGGAGGTACAACTAACCAGGAGCTCCATTTACTGTGAGTAGGAGAAAGGAACTCAACACGATTGCAAAAAGACATTGCTTCTTCCAACCAGCCATTGCTCTCTGAAAATTTCAGAATGCAATGTGCCTTCGTGCGCTCTGCTTTTATCTTAAAGCTGTGACCACAAAATTGCTTACAAAGATACAGCTGACACGTTCAATGTTTATTCATTTATATGCAGCAAGAATGTAAATCTATCTAAAAGGGTAAAGTTATGCTTTAGATGTTTGTGCTTCAGAAACTCTAACATACATTAAAGTATATGCGTGGGCGGAATCAAAGGCACGCGCTTCCTTTAATTCTCATAAAGCACGCGCCAAGCGGCTAAAGGAATTCACTCGGTTATAGCGTTACAGCCAGCCGCGGCATATACTTTAAACCACTTAATATTGGTAAGTCGTGCTCTACGTGATTTATGGCACTCGGGCTGTGGTCTCGTGCCATAAATCACGTAGAGCACTCCTTACCTACATTAAGTAATACTTAAGGTGGGATAGGTGTGAAGGTGTGAATTTTTGGTATACTAATACAAACAATTATTGTGGTAGAACAGAGCAAGCTAGGGACATTATTTTTTCAAATAGTTAAAGTAAAAAGGTTTGTTTGTATGCACAATACAAATGAAAGTTTCAAAGTTTTAGGTTTTGCAAAATGTTCGTCGTTGTAAAGTGTAGTAAAAGTACATTATCTTGTTTTTCTCGCTGACAGAAAGAGATGGAGTAATTTCAGTTTCACAGTGGTTTAGGGGACGCAATGAGCTAATTAACTTTTCTGCAGAGGCCGCAATCACAAAGAGATTTGTTCTCAATGCTCATAGTTTTTTTAACATAATACACACTGTGCATATGCATGGACCACTGGATGACTGAGTGACATAATTCTGCTTCTATTTCAATGTTATTAAGAATGATTGTGTAGTACTGAATTATTACGCTTACATACATAACTTTTGTCAAAATTATTGTCTTCTACTTTTAATTTTCCCATAAATTCACTGTGTTTACTGATGCTGTACAGGTATAGTGAAAAGGGTTGAGTTATCCTTTTGTTTATAGACACAAAGACTCTATTAACTATATTCTGACTAAAATGTCAGTCATAGGACAAGCAGGTGTCATGATATAAGCAGATTCACTTGAGAGCTATACCCCATACAAGTGCAATCTGCATGCTCACCAATTGTTTTCACTACCAACGATACTTGGTTCGGTACTTATACTCATATTGATAAGTACACTTCTGGCACCTGTATCGGTAGGTACGGCATCCTCGCTTATGGACACATGTTCTCATGTGACATTTTTGAATTCATGCTCTATAGCGAACACGGACTGAAGAATTCAGCAAAATCTTGAGTTACTGAGTGGGTTTGTCTCTCCAGCTTACCTTGACGCTGGCATACTTTTTCCTCACCAAACGGTATCGGCATTGCCTGACAGCTAAATGTATGAGTGAGTGAGATTGTTATAGTAATGACCTGATCTTACCATGAGGTTTATCTTCTTCAGAACTATCAGAATCAGCTAAGCTGCTGCCGTCATTGGGCTCAGGCTCATCGCCATCATTGGGCTCAGGATCTGTGTCACCTTCTTGCTGTACATCTAATTGCTCATTCCTTGGATATTCATGAATCACTTCCTCATCAGCTGAAATAGGGTTACCTCCAGACTCATCTTTTTACTGCTCTGTATTCAGTAAAATAATACAGAACAATGAAAAGTCACAATAATGATTATGTAAAAAAAGCTGACCTTGAGCTTCATTTGCAGTTGCAAAGACAATGTAAGCACAAAAAGACACAGAAAAAGGTTTTTGACATGACCTTCCATTTGAGCACTGTGCGCAGACTAAAAAATTTTCACACATTTTAAATAGGTTCCGATTTCCTCTCTTATCTTATCAGCATTCTGTGTCTGTCATGTTAGTGATGAAGAATGCATGCTACAACACTGACAAAGTAAAGTGACAAGCTTCTTACAAAATTCCATGCAGCTAACAATGTTTTCTTTCCTTTTTCCATCATGATACCTGGTCGTGTAAGACAAAATTTGAATATACAAGTACAAAATTATGGTACCAGTAAAGATTGTCTTGCTATGCAAACGGCACCAAGTGAGTTCGCTAGTAATGGTTATAATTAGGTTTGACTTTTATTGCTGAATTTGACTTGATTCCCACATTATTGAACTCAGGTTCACCATTTTCTTGTTGCATGTACATAATTGTTATCAGTGTAACAAAGTCATGCATACAGTGTATTTGATGTACTCAATAGGTTACTGAAGTCTCAGTTGAATCATGTGGTTTATGCTATAATGTGTGTGTTGTGTATAGTCATGTCATGACGTATAGTACATGCACTAATGGTTATACCGTACTGCACATGATTTGTTTATCCAAACTCGGTTTCCCAAAACGAACAGAAACTGAGAAAAAATTTTGACTTATGATAAGCAAAACGTTATTCTGAGAAAAATAAACATTCCTTTCTGTGTGACACTCAGCAACAGAAAGCATCTTTGCACTATGAAATATTTATATGGAAAGAAAAACATTACTTGTGAACAAACAAGCATTCTGTTGTGTATTCCAGCAATAGCTGTGACTGAGGAAGTCAACAACATCTGCTGGCTGGCCTATTCACAGTTTATTTAAGATTTGAGTGGTCACATATTATCCTAGAATCTGTCTAGCTGTTTATTCTATACTGAATTTCATCATATAATCTACGATATCATCAACAGTCTACTCTGCTCCTAATACACAACAGTTATCTGACGATAGTTATTATCTGTCTGTAAAATTCTAATAGACAAGCAAACACTTAGTCTGCAATATTGATGATAATAGTGATATTATGGCTCATAGGTACCTTGTTTTCATGGCACATCTCTATACTGTATAACTGTGACAAGCATTGTGTTAAGGCAGCCTTGCTAATAATTTGATTTGTGTTATTTTTCCCCGCGTTACAGGACTAACGCAATATTCCCCCAATTTCGAGAGACTATAGGTACTAGTTAACCCTTTAATTGCTGAATTATTTCGTCCAAATTTTGACCTGCTCTAAACTGGTAGTTTGTCTTGCAATTTTCTCCACCATCCCGTACGCTAGCTGTTCCAAACTAGCACCCTATTCTCCTGGCATATACAATTTTACGACCATGTGCTAAACTCCAAGTTGGCCACTCCCACTTCGGAACTGAAGCCACTTAAGTGTTGTGGCCTCGTCATTTTTCAGCTGATTTTGGTCTTCGTCTAGCCATGGTGAATGATACAAAACCTGGTGGTGTCCAGGTGAGCAAACAGGACAGTTTAGACCATAGTCAATGCAAAGTGTGCGTTTCCGGGCATCCTGAAGCCACAAAAATGCAAAAAATTCGCCCCGCCGCTTAGCGCCTTTCGCTTCCGCTCTGCTAGTCAGGTGGCTTAAAGAAATTCTGGTGATGTTGCAGATAAAGGCACCAAACTTTGTACATTTATTCACTAGTACAGATCAAGTAATTCCATAGTAAGTACCACTTCTAAAAGAATTCTTAACATAGGAGAATAAATCATAATTATTAAAAATTGCAACGGCATGCATATGTTCAGCAATTTTTAAATTACTCTGTAGTCTAAGAAACAACTCATCAGAATTTAGTACAATATCCATTTGTTGTAATTACATGTGGCTACACAGCTCTGTACAGTTCCACTGGGCTTTCTTACATGAACATCTTGCACCACAACCCTTGTCACTCTTGCATGCGCAGTTACACTAAGTTCACTGCAGGCTGCAGAGGAGAGTGGCAGTGTGCACCACACTGGCACCCAAGACAAATTCTCCTTATTCAATGTCCGACCGTGAGGGTGCTTCTTGTTGTGGCTGATCGCTGCATAGTTCACATTCCAGCCTGATAGGATACACGTTATGGTTTCGAGTGCTGTTGTAGAGCATCTTGAATTGGAGGTATGTTTTGCATTGGAGGTATGTTCGGTTCTTTTGACAAAACAGCTCCCTTCGTGCTTCGTTTAGACACTCAAAAATGCTTATAACAACAGTAAAACGTTTGAGGCATCGAAGAACCTCAAATTCCACTGTTAATGTTGCACTTTGAAACACGTATCCTATCAGGCTGGAATTTGGACTATCAGCAACCAGCTTCAAGAAGAATTAAGCACCCTCACCAGAAGAGTACAGTCGGACATTGAATAAGGAGAATTTGTCTTGGGTGCCAGTGTGGTGCACACTGCCACTCTCCTCTGCAGCCTGCAGTGAACTAAGTGTGACTGCGCATGCAAGAGTGACAAGGGTTGTGGTGCAAGATGTTCATGTAAGAAAGCCCAGTGGAATTGTACAGAGCTGTGTATGTAATTGCAACAAATAGATAGTATACTAAATTCTGTTGAGTTGTTTCTTAGTGGTACTTACCATGGAATTACTTGATCTGTACTAGTGAATCAATGTACAAAGTTTGGTGCCTTTATCTGCAACATCACCAGAATTTCTTGTAATTTTTTTGCTGACGCTGCAAATATATTCATTAATTATTCTTTTACGTTAAGATTGGTTTCAGAGGTGGTACCTACCCTGAAATTACTTCATATGTACTAGTGAATAAATGTACAAAGTTTGGTGCTTTTATCCGCAACGTCCCCAAAACCTGAAAATTTGGTCATAAGCCACCTGACTATATGGGATACAAACCTATGTCAATCTTCGGTCACAGTAATGTTTTAGTTGAATAAGCGCGAGAAACAATTTTCGTTTTTTTAAGGAAAATTCCCATTCTACACTTTGGCTTAATTAGAGATTTCTGAGGCACTCTACACACTATTTATGATGTCCAATGTGGGTGGTACTAATAATATGACGCCTAAAAGCGTCATTAGGGGTTAAAGGGTTAAAGCACTCGACACCGGTGTTCGCGCTGAAGAAAGAACGAAGATGACGAAACTCGATTTTCATTGTTTCCAGGTTCGTCACTTTAGTAACAATTTCGATCAATCTCCTTGCTAGTGTAAGATGGGGCAACGCCAGATAGCAGATCTAAGTGTCTTTGGACGTATAAATTCATCACCAGGCGAAATATCACCGTTTGAACGCTAATACATTGTATGTAGCCGCCATCTTGTTTTTCCGTTCAACCCTACATAGGGAGTCACTACCGTGCCTCCCTAATATCTGTCTTACCCTCTGTTGTAGCTATTATGACATTAGTATCGCCTGATCACTCACTACAAATTACCGTACAATATTCTTTTCTGTAGCACTATCTCAAAACTCATTTGATATTGTAAAGTAAATTAAAAAGATTTCTATCGAAATCAAAAGGATGTAGTGATGAAGAAATCTACCACTGGTTCACAATGTAAACCAACAAGGAACAAGCATGGAATGGTAACACGATTGACTTGCTAACAGACCATAGATCCCTACATCAGTGGCTGCTGTGGTCTGACTATAGCTAGTTCAGCTAGTTACTGTATGTTGACTGACACCTGATGTGCAATGAATTGAATTCAACTCGTGACAAAATATTGATCTTGTGTAAAACCACTGATGTAGGGATCTATGGTATGTTAGCAAGTCATTAGTGTTACCATTCCATGCTTGTTCCTTGTCGGTTTACATTGTGAACCAGTGGTAGATTTCTTCATCACTAAATCCTTTTGATTTCGATAGAAATCTTTTTAATTTACTTGTTTGTGTCCTTTTTTCTTTTTCAGTCAAGTGCAGTTCAATATCATGCACGTACCGAGCCGTCTTTGTTTCCACCATTAGTTTAGTTTTCCTGTTGTTGATGGCTTTTCTTTAATTTAAACTTGTAGCTAAAATCGTTACATGTATGCTGTACATATCAGCTCGCCTACGCATGCATGCAGTGCATACGAGCCCCGCCCACACTTGTTTGCAGACCTATACGGCTTATCTGGCAAGCGCAGAATGGCGATCCTCACGAGCTTACCGTTCTTCAAAGACTCCAGACAAATGCCGGGTATGTGTTCTCGGGCCGTGATCCGTACGGCGCGGCGATACTCTAGCTCGATCATCTACATGTAGCTATAGTCTGCTACTGATGTAGGGATCTATGGTCTATTAGCAAGTCAATCGTGTTACCATTCTATGCTTGTTCCTTGTTGGCTTACATTGTGAACCAGTGGTAGATTCCTTCATCACTACATCCTTTTGATTTCGATAGAAATCTTTTTAATTTCTTGTCTACAATTAATCGACTATTGATTCCTACAAAGAATTTTTTTGTGTCATGCAGGTGCACACATAATTCTAAAACTATACTTCCATATAATGAAAGGGAAACAGACATTCCTCTTTGTGAGTGATAAGACACGACAAGGCACTTGACCAACAAACAAAAACACTTAAAGTACACATGCATATGCAAGATCAATGTGCTCTTAGTGTGATAACATTTTATTCGAAATTAGAGTTTTATAAGTCACCTGCATGTACAAATTTTACCACAGCAACAATTATGTATTTGTATGACTTATCAACAAGAAAGCTTTCACTGGCGTAAGTTAGTAGCAGGTGCTCAGTGCACTGCAAGCTTGAATATAATTATAGTTATAACATTTTGTCAGTTGGTTCGGCCTGAAGGAACTGTATGCAGGGTTACTCCTAAGTCAGAATTCATTAGAGTTTTGTTTACTGATAGCACTAATAATTATTTTAATTCCCAAGTTATTTCTCAAAAAAATTATTCTACTTTCTTCCCAAACTGTCACAGTGAAAGGTCACTTAACGAGAACAGATGAATGTCTATTAAAATGATTCTTTCATAATTCAAAATGTGCACAGCACTGTGCATGCACACAAAATATTTCAGTTCAATAGGTAGAGAGCTGTGCTATAATATTATAGTTAACTCTAAAGAACAAAGAACATTCTGATACTAAACAACTATAGTTTGTTTGACAATAACCAATGACAGGCAGGGTCAGTATACCATTTAAATCAATCCACTTGAAGAAAGTACCTGCATCAACATAAAATTAATTATTATTATCGTAATTTTTTCATGAAATGTTATAATTACCATTAATTTTTTCTTGGCTTCACCCGATATAAGAGCATCTTCTTCTGCGGCATAAGCCTGTGTAGTAGTGATTATAGCAGCGACGTCTCCTCCTCAACCACTTTCTACGAGACTTGCAGATTCTTTTTAGCTTTCTACAATGTACTACTACAGTCCTGCAAACTGGAAGAAATTTCATGTAATGCATAATAGTTTGTGAAGATATACCTAGGTGGCGACACACCAAACGTCTAACCCAGTGACACTTTCGACCTGTATAGGTTGTATAATAGTTATTTTATGGAGTAGACATGTCTTACCCTGCATACTGGCATCATCATCATGATCTTGCTGCTCCAGTGCATTGTCTTCATTTTTGTCAGAGTCTGGTTCATCAGCTTGATCAGCCATGCTGTCGTCATCAGCTGTGAGGAGATCATCCTCCTGCTCCATAGGTTCCTCGTCTTGCTGATTAGCTAGCTCATGAGCTAGATAGGCATCATTCTCTTCATTTTGTTTGTATCCTTGTTCATCACGACCTTCTGCTGCACCCTGAGAAATTTCTGAGACAAATTAGAACATTTGTAAAGGTATATGAGGCACAACTAACCAGGAGCTCCATTTACTGTGAGTAGGAGAAAGGAACTCAGCACGATTGCAAAAAGACATTGCTTCTTCCAAACAGCCATTGCACTCTTAAACTGCCAGACTGTGTTGTGCTTTGTGTACCCTTGCTTTTATGAAGTCAAATTGATAGGTAGTGTATTATTCAACACAGAAGGCATTTGTGTCCACAGAACAATACAGTATAATGTTACCTAGCCTATAATAATGAAAGGTATTTGGTGTTTATTATTGTGTGCACTTGTTGTTCGTGTCTTTTCGTCTCTGGAATCGAAAAGTGTAGCATTCTCACCTAGCTAAATAGTAACTAAAGTTAGTTTGCTTATTGTGAAAGCATTCACAGTGACAAGAATGGTTTACAAATTTCTTTGATCCGGCAAAACAACAATTATTTTCTCACAAAATAATTAGCTGCAAATAAAATTAATATTGTGAAACTGATAATAATTGTTTGTGCAAAACTAAAAAGAGAAGCTAAATATTTCTATACTAGGGCACACAGGAGCCAGTTTGTTACTTCAGCCAATGCAACTGGTAATATCTGCATTAAGAATAATGACTAGAGAGTAAATAAAGCACAGCTGTACTTACTCTCCTCCGCTCTTCAACCAAAGATGCGCCACGTACAACGCTTGCGGTAGCAAAAGGTTTTTCTCCAACCATAGGAGCAACGTCGTCTAAGGAAGCACCTCTTCACAAATCGTCGACAACGATAACGAACCCTTTTGCAAACTATGAAAATGATAATGAATGTTATACGTACAGTATTAGTACATGTATAAAATGTACCTCGAATTCGACGAGGACAGACTCTCACTCTAAAAGAGCGTATCACTGGTCTCATCACTCTCCTCTTCACGGTCCTATAATAACACTTTCCTATCATGAGATACCATGATAATACATTTTACATGGAGTAGTCATGTCCTACCCTGGGCTGTACTGAGCTGATCATCATTATTATCATCAGGATCTTGCTGCTCCAGTGCATTGTCCTCATCATCAGTGTCTTGTTCATCAGCTTGATCAGCCATGCTGTCGTCATCAGCTGCAAGGAGATCATCCTCTTGCTGCATGTCAGGCTCCTCATCTGGCTGATTAGCTAGCTCTTGAGCTAGATAAGTGTTATCATTTTCCTTATCTTGACCATCATGTTGTTTTGTCTCATCTGAAATTTCTGAGAGACTTTATGATATTATTCCAATGACGCACAACTAACCAGGAGCTCCATTTACTGCAAATAGGAGACAGGAACTCAGCACAATTGTTAAAAGAATCTGCTTCTTCCAGCTACCCATTGCGTTCTCAAACTGCCAAGATATGCTGTGCTTTGCGTACTCTTGCTTTTATAAGAAATGGGTTGTGTTCCCATTTTGAATGAATTGTTGACCAAGATTGCTGCTTCAGCTGCTAATGTTATGACTGGTGTATAGTGAAGTTGTTGTCCGTTACTGAAACAAAAATCATTATTAGAGTTTGGTTTATCAACAGTTACGACAAGTGTGGGTAGAATAATGAACATCGTTTAGTTTTGTCATTTTTACCTTCACTTGCGTGCATTCACATTCATTAAGCCTTGCAGCTGCAAATAGTGTGATACTATAAGCAACATAGATGAACACCACAAAGAACCAAGCATGTGTCGTATTCTATTTTTAATTCAAGCTTTGTCACAGGTGTAGCTATACTGACTTGCTTAGCTAGCATACCAAATCAGTCCATTGAGAGTATTCCTGCATTAAAATGAATTATTGGTACTAAGTACATACCTTCTACTAGAAAGCTCTATCTTGGCATAAAAAAATTATATTCTTCTGCGACACATGCTTGGAACATTGTATCCAGCAATGCCTCATTCCCCATTGCCCATGATAGAGCACATAATTAATGACAAGAAAGTAACTTGTATAGCTAGTAAATAGCTTGTGAAGATACCTTGTAATGATCCATGTACAATGTAGACACTCTAAACGTGTAACAGTAACGTTTTCTCGTACCTACAGTATGACAGGAACGTTATTTTATGGTTTTAGTTATTATGTGCTGATCATGATCTTGTGCATTGGTCTCATCACTAGAGTCTGGTTCATTGGCTTGATCAGCCATGCTATCATCATCAGCTATGAGGAGATCATCCTCTTGCTCCATAGGCTCCTTATCTGGCTGATTAGCTATTTTCGTGAGCTAGACGAACACCATATGCTTCAGATTGACATGAAAATATCAAAATCTTCACATCAAAATTTAACTGACCAGATTTTAATGCAAGTTAAAGAAAGTAGCTCAGCATTTTTGCAAAGAGGCACTGCTTGCTCCAACCAACCATTGGACTCTTGGACTGACTGAATGTGCATTGCTCTGTCACAGTGTGTATCCTTCTTTTATAAGATATTCTTTGCTAGTTTCGAGCCTGTATCAGTCATGTAATTTTGACCATAATATCATAACAGAGGCCATGTTACTGTAGGTACTTCTATTTTTTAGAGTTAAATAAATGTACTTCTAGAAGCGCTTTAGGTCATTGATTAAGCAAAAAAGGTTGTAAAATTTTAAAGTGAAACTTTCTTGTTTCAAAACGGATTGTATCTACAATTAATCGACTATTGATTCCTACAAAGAATTTTTTTGTGTCATGCAGGTGCACACATAATTCTAAAACTATGCTTCCATATAATGAAAGGCAAACAGACATTCCTCTTTGTGAGTGATAAGTCACGACAAGGCACTTGACCAACAAGCAAAAACACTTAAAGTACACATGCATATGCAAGATCAATGAGCTCTTAGTGTGATAACATTTTATTTCAAATTAGAGTTTTTGTAAGTCACCTGTATAAATTTTATCTCAGCAACAATAATGTGTATTTGCATGACTTATCAACTAGAAAGCTATCGCAGGCGTAAGTTGGTGCACTGCAAACTTGAATATAATTTAGGGAGGCACGGTAGTGAGTCCCTATGTAGGGTTGAAAAGAAATATATAAAATGGCGGCTACATACAATGTATTAGCGTTCAAACGCTGATATTTCGCCTGGTGATGAATTTTATACGTCCAAAGACACTTAGATCTGCTCTCTGGCGTTGCCCCATCTTACAATAGCAAGGAGACTGCTCGAAATTGTTACTAAAGTGACGAACCTGGAAACGGTGAAAATCGAGTTTCGTCATCTTCGTTTTCTTCTTCGTCTTCTTCTTCTTTCTTCAACTCGCCTAGCGCCCAGGCGCGTGTCCAGGAATGAGGAAAGATAGGTGCGCGCGCGAAGCGCGCGCGCAAATTCTAATTAATATTCATTTATTCGTTAAATTACGTCATTTTCGTCACTATTATCGTGGCGCACTGGATTTGTTCGTCGCTGAACTAATGGAAAAACAGCCTAAACTACCTTAGAGTGGGATTTTGGCGGGTAAGTGGAAAAACCGGATACAACAGGACACGAACGCGGACACGGACACGAACGCGAACTCGGAAACGAACTCAAATGTGATCACGTGCTCAATGTAACAGGAAACCACGCCCATAATTACTGTACTACTAAACCCAAGACCCTAAAAACCTTCGCCTAACGGCGCCCAGTATTCGCTAACGGGATATTTAACACTAAGGATCGTCGTTCCCGGCGTTTTAACACTAAGGATCGTCGTTCCCGGCGTTTTAACACTTGTTGCAATAACAGTTATGATAAATTGATAGCCACAGTGTACTTTGATGCAATGAATAATTTAAAACTTCAATGCTGAGGGGGGTGCTAGAGCACCCGGAGCCCTATCGTGGACACGCGCCTGGCGCCTTTACGCGAGTAGTGCCGAGACCAAAACACCCACGAACAGTCCTGAAATTCTCCTGGCATGTGCCTTTTGAACATTGTTTTTAGCGAAACGGCGATCTAAATTCCGCGAGTTCTCGATCGTGATCCATTGTCAGCTAAGTGTTAGACGCCATTAATGTGATTGCGCAATACGCACGTGACCAAGCAGTGGCTAGCGCACGTGACCAAGCACTAGCTTCAGTATCGCCCCGTCGTATGGATCACGGAGAACACATATTTGTCTGGCGTCTTCGAAGAACGGCAAGCTCGTGTAGGATCACCATTCTGCGCTTGCCAGATAATTATAACCGCCGTACAGGTCTACAAACAAGTGTGGGCGGGGCTCGTATGCACTGCATGCGTAGGCGAGTTGATATGTACACAATAATATTTTTTTTAGCTACATGTTTAAAATTGTTAACAATAAATAAAAGCCATCAACAGCTGGAAAACTAAAGTAATGGTGGAAACCATGACAAAGACGACTCAGTACGTGCATGATATCGAACTGCACTTCACTGAAAAAGAAAAAAATGACACAAACAAGAAAATAAAAAGATTTCTATCGAAATCAAAAGGATGTAGGGTTGTGAAATCTACCACTGGTCCACAATGTAATCTAACAAGGAACAACCATGGAATGTTAACACGATTGACTTGCTAACAGACCATAGATCCCTACATCAGTGGCTGTACATAAGATCAATATTTTAATGTCACAAGCTAAATGCACGTCAGGTGTCAGTCACATCAAATAGCTGAACTAGCTATAGTCAGGCCACAGCAGCCACTGATGTAGGGATCTATGGTCTGTTAGCAAGTCAATCGTGTTAACATTCCATGGTTATTCCTTGTTAGATTACATTGTGGACCAGTGGTAGATTTCACAACCCTACATCCTTTTGATTTCGATAGAAATCTTTTTATTTTCTTCTACATGTATAGTTACAACATTTTGTCAGTTGATTCGGCCAGAAGGAACTGCAGGGTTACTCCTAAGTCAGAATTCATTAGAGTTTTGTTTACTGATAGCACAAATAATTATTTTAATTCCCAAGCTATTTATCAAACAAATTATTCTACTTTCTTCCCAAACTGTCACAGTGAAAGGCATTGAAAAGATCACTTAATGAATGTCTATTAAAATGATTACTAATTTTATAATTTAATATGTGCACAGCACTGTTCATGCACACAAAATATTTCAGTTCAATAGGTAGAGAGCTGTGCTATTTAGTTAACTCTAAAGAACAAAGAACATCCACTAGAAGACATCTTCATAATAATTATGATCATATTTTTTTCATAACAAGTTATTAACCATTATTTTTCTTGACTTTATCTGGAGTAAGAGCATCTTCTGCGGCACAAGGTTAATTTAATTACAATAACCAAATTACAGGCAGGTTCATTCCACTGGGCATGCAGGTACCTGTATCTTATCAATTATATCTGTGTTACCCTCTGCTGTAGATTATGACATTAGTATCGATCACTCACTACAAATTACCTCTTTTCTGTAATGATAAGTCTAAGTCCAAAGTCTAAAACTCAGTTGAGTGCTGCTTCTAACTATAGACCTATTTCTTTGCTGTCAGTTGTGAGCAAATTGCTTGAGCGCCATCTCCACCTTCTCCTTGTTGACTACCTTAAAGAAACCTGCCCTCTTTCTAATAAACAATGGGGATTCCAGCAAGGCAAGTCAACTACAGCAGCTTTACTTCATGTCATCGACCAATGGTCTAAATTGTTAGAAAGAGGCCACGAAGTGTGTGCAGTTTTCTTTGACCTTCGCAAAGCTTTTGACACCGTCCCACATAGACCGTTATTAGACAAGCTCCACAGCTTTGGCATTGATTCCCATCTCATATCCTGGATTTATAGTTACCTTACTGAACGGAAACAGCATGTCGTCTGTGACGGAGTTTTGTCTTCTAACATTTCCGTTCTTTCTGGAGTCCCCCAGGGCTCAGTCTTGGGCCCCTTACTGTTTTTGATTTACATAGATGATGTCACCTCGGAACACCTGTCTCAGGATAGTATGCTCAATCTCTTTGCTGACGACATGTTACTTTTTAAGCCAATAACCTCTGTCTCAGATTTTCGCCATTTACAAGACGACATCATTTCTATTAAAAATTGGACTGAGAGAAACTATTTATCTCTTAATGCAAAAAAGTGCAAGTGTATGTTGGTCTCTAGAAAAAGAGGCACCAGACAGCCTCTCTCTTTTAATCTTGGTGGTGATGTCTTGGAGCAAGTAGACACTTTTAAATATTTGGGTGTGTTGATTTCATCATCCTTGAGCTGGTCCCCACATGTCGAAGCTGTCTGCACCAAGGCAAGAAAGCTTCTTGGTCTAGTCTACAGGAGATTTTATGGTTTGCTGAACACCAGATGTATGATTGAAATATACAAAACTTTAATTCGTCCTCACCTCGAGTATGCAGCATCAGTTTGGGCCCCCCACCTTGCAAGAGATATTGCCAAGCTAGAGGGAGTCCAAAAATTTGCCTTGCGCATGGCGTCTCATAACTGGTCTGCCAGTTATCAGGACTTACTAACTGAGTTTAGCCTCCCATCTCTTGAGAGAAGAAGATACATGACACGGCTAATTTTCCTTTATAAAATAATTAATGACTTATGTTATTTTCCTTCTGGTTTTATTTCTCATAGAGAACCCCACTCTTATAACACACGCACATTTCACTCACTCTCATTACTGCAACCTTTCACTCATTCTAACTATTATTTGCACTCGTTTGTTCCTAAAACAATAGCTGACTGGAATTCTCTTCCATCTGTTATTACTTTCTCTTCATCATTATCGTCCTTTAAATCTAGTTTGCTTAATTATAATATTATAACTTAGTTTATTTTATTTTGTTTTCTTTTTTTTTTCTTTTTTTTTTGGATGCACACTAGAATTAGCTTAATTTGCTATTTTGTGTTTCCTTTGCTCATGCAAAAACATATTATAAAAAAAAAAAAAGATAACACTATCTCAATTTGATATAGTATACATGCAGTGCTTCTATAGCAATGTAACAGCATGTATAATAAAGGAAGCATTGTTGACTCTTTATAGTACGATATAGTTACTTCGTTTTCTTTACAATAATTATCACTCAGGATGCTTATCCTCGTAGCCTTCCATAATCTTATAATAGTGTAACATGCAGCCACGTGTTATTTTCACCTCTTTTTAAAATCATACTGTACAAAATGTCATAGGATTCTGGTGCTATACTGAGTACTTCAACTAGATTCTGATACTATAATAAACTAGCCTGAAGTGTTTAGCTACTTTTGTTCTGTAATTTATTCAATAACCAGAGGACGGGCAGGGTCAGTAGTACCATCTACATCAGTCCACTGAAAGGAAGTAACATTATTGGTTTTAAAATGTATGTCTAACCATAAGTTATAATATATTACCGATTCTTTTTGTCTTCACCCATAGCGGCGAAAATTTCTGCAGTGTGTTTTGTAACATGTTCCTATGTATTTTCTATATCTGCAACGCCTCTTCCACCATTTTCTTCCGCAGTATCGTCTCCTCTTCCAGCATCTGCAAGCTGCAGCAATTTATTATACCATTAAGTTACAAAGATAATTATCCTACCTCGTGTTGTGCACCGTCTTGTTATACGACCGTGACAATAACCTGTGTAGTATTTGGTAGAGTATTAATAATCAGGGTATAGGATACAATCAGGATACATAGAGGATAAGATAGAATCTGCAAAGGCTATAATACTAAAGGATGACAGAGACACTAGTGGCCTACAGTGTGCTAAATATAAAATAATAATAACACAACATAATACTACAACCTGTATGTAAAGCAAGTTTACTGTTGTGATAAAGTGATTATCATCTCTTACCCTGAGCTGTACCGAGCTGATCACCACTATCGTGCTGCTCCAGTGCATTGTCTTCATCATCATAACCTTGTTCTGCTTGATCAGCCATGCTGTCATCATCAGCTGCTGAGGGGAGATCATCCTCCTGCTCCATAGGTTCCTCGTCTTGCTGATTAGCTAGCTCGTGAGCTAGATAGGCATCATTCTCTTCATTTTGTTTGTATCCTTGTTCATCACGACCTTCTGTTGCACCCTGAGAAATTTCTGAGAAAAAAATAGAACATTTATAAAGGTATAGGAGGCACAACTAACCAGGAGCTCCATTTACTGTGAGTAGGAGAAAGGAACTCAGCACGATTGCAAAAAGGCACTGCTTCTTCCAACCAGCCATTGCTCTCTGAAAATTTCAGAATGCGATGTGCCTCCGTGCACTCTGCTTTTATATTAAATCTGTGTCCACAAAGTTGTTGACAAAGATACGGCTCACAAGTTCAATTGATATCTTATGCTCATTTATTCAAACAACAAGAATTTAAATTTGTCAGAATGGGTTAAGTTATGCTTTATGTTTGTGTTTCGGAAACACTAACATACATTAACATAATACACACGTGTGCATATAGATCACTGGATGACTGAGTGACATAATCTGCTTCTATTTCAACATTACCATGACTAATTGTGTAGTACTGAATTATTACGCTTACAAGGCATACATTAATTTTCACATAGATACACTAATTGTTTACTCATGCTGTACATGTATAGTGAAAAGAGATGAATTATCCTCTTGTTTATACACATCACTAAACACAAAGACTTTATTAACTATATTCTATCTATGTCAGTCATAGGACAACCAGGTGTCATGATATAAGCAGATCCACTTGAGAGCTATAGTTAAAAATCATCATAAACCCATAAAAGTGTGCAATCTCACCAATTGTTTTCACTGCCAACGATATTCGTTTCGATATTTATACACATATCGAAAAGTACACTTCTTACACCTGTATCGGTAGGTACGGCATCCTCGCTTACGGACACACATTTTCCAGTGACATACTTGAACTCGTGCTCTATAGCGAACACGGACTGAAGAATTCATGACTTACTGAATGTGTTATCTCTCCAGCTTACCTAGACGCTGGCATACTTTTTTCTTCACCAAACGGTATCGGCATTGCCTGAAAGCTAAATGTATGAGTGAGTGAGATTGTTATAGTAATGACCTGATCTTACCATGAGCTTTATCATCTTCAGAACTATCAGAATCAGCTAAGCTGCTGCCGTCCTCAGGCTCATTGCCATCATTGGGCTCGGGATCTGTGTCACCTTCTTGCTGTACATCGAATTGTTCATTCTCTGGATATTCCTGTGTCTCTTCCTCGTCAACTGAAACGGGGTTACCTCCAGACTGATCTTTTTGCTGCTCTGTATTCAGGAAAATAATACAGAATAATGAAAACTCACAACAATGATTATGTAGACCTTGAGCTCCAATTGCAGTTGCAAAGACAAGTAAGCACAGAAAGACACAGAAACAGGTTTTTGACATGAGCATGATGACCTTCCAATGAAGATTTGAGCTCTGTATATAGATTGAGAAATCGTCACACATTTTATAGGTTCCGATTTCCTATCTTATCACATTATGTGTCTGTCGTGTTAGTGATGAAGAATGTATGCTCACTTGATACAACACTGAAAAAGTAAAGTGACAAGCTTTTTACAAAATTCCATGTAGCTGACACTGAGTTGACTTGACTGCAAGGAAGTGATTTCCTTTCTTTTTTCATCATGATACCAGGTCATGTAAGACAAAATTTGAATACGTACAAGCAGCATACAAGCACAAAAATTATGGTACCAGTAAAGATTGTCTTGCTACGTAGTGGTAGTGGTTATAGAATTGACTTTTTGCTAAATTTGACTTGATTCCCACATCATTTGACTCAGGTTCACCATTTTCTTGCTGCATGTACATCTGATGGCTTGTTATCAGTCATGCATACAGTGTATTTGATGTGCTCATTAGGTTACTGAAGTCTCAGTTGAATCATGTGGTTTATGCTATAATGTGTGTGTTGTGTATAGCCATGTCAGGTGTGTATAGTACATGCACTAATGGTTATACCGTACTGCAAATGATTTGTTTATCTAAACTCGGCTTTCACAGGTACTGAGAAAACATTTTGAATTATGATAAGCAAAACGTTATTCTGAGAACAATAAACATTCTTTCTGTGTGTCACTCAGCAATAGAAAGCATCTTTGCACTATGAAAATATTTATATGGAAAGAAAAACATTACTTTGTGAACAAACAAGCATTCTGTTGTGTATACAAGCAATAGCTGGGACTGAGGAAGTCAACAACATCTGCTGGCTGGCCTATTCACAGTTTATTTAAGATTTGAGACGTCACTTATTATCCTAGATCTGTCTATAGCTGTTTATTCTATATACTGAATTTCATTATATACTATAATGTATGCAATCAGAAGCCAATCAGTGCTGACCAATTCAACTGAGCGTGTCTATATAATGTTCAGCACGGCACAGCAGATAGCGTCAATAATTATTATTATCATAGATATGAACCAACGAACTACTGTAGCTGTAATGCCTCGTGGCTCCGCCCACCGAGGCATAACAAGTATATAATGTCATTCAAATAATGTATAATGCTTATGTAGGTATAATGGCCCCGCCCCATGCAGTCCTCTATCAGCGCTCTATGGCATTTAGAGCACCAGCGCTGCCTTTGAACTTGTATGGTATCATATCATACCTTAACTCACTAGAGGTCTTTATAACAACTTTCTATTCAGTTGAAGTAGCAGCAATGCACAGTACAATAAATATTAATAATTATATCTAAAACAAAATGCACTCTTCGCTGCAGTATAATGTATGTATTATGAGGGTTAAGTCCAATATTCCGGTCCAGGTCAAATCCATAATTATAACCAACAGCAAAGGCAAATAGCGCTGCTTTATGAGTATGTGTCAGCCATGCGTTCATAGATATTATCCGGTTGTGCTGATGGATTAGCATTACTATATCAACAAAAATATAAACAAGTATTGTACGAACTTACTACGCTTACTCAATTTCACCATATGCTTCACAAGACATAGTTACAATAGGCTCAGGGGAATTCTTGAATGCAAATGTCCTGAGAACACAAATTCATGACCATTGTTGAAATTATTATGCACTTACGTTGATTGATCTGAAGGAGGAAAACCAAGAAATTGCTTCTGCTGTTCATCTATGGTCTGTTTGTTCTTCTTGTTCTTAGCACATGCAACTATCACTATTATGATAATGATTAGTAGCAGAATCATGATAATGAAGCCTTCTACTGATGCTGCTATCAGTGGTATTGATAATGATTCTGCCGCAACTGGTGCCTTGGTATTAGAGAGGTCATTAGTTGGAGTACTGGAAGGAGGCTCAGTAGTTACATCAAGAGCTATAATTGTGATGAGAACATTAATGAAGTTAGTATTTTTATTTGAAGTATTTTCTAATAGGAGCTTATCATTAAATGAACCACTGTATAGCACAAAAGAAATACTATAAACTGCTCTATTATGGTTCTACTAGAGCTGTATGACTTGGGAAAAAATTCTGGCAGCGGAAAAATTTTATATCACCATTTGAAGTTGTACGCTTTTTGGAATGATAAGTTTTGTCACTAAACTTACTAAAAAGGATATTTTTATAAATATGTACATCTCAAATTATAAATGCTATTACAACAAGAGTAAATAATTGATTACAAGAATTGTGTACTTGATGACCCATGTACCTTTAATAATTGGATTGACTTCAATGGAGCTTGAAAATGAAGAGCTAGCAATTCCATTCCCATTGATGCCGTTGTTTGCAGTACATGTGTAGCTACTGGCATCCCCTGCTTCTACATTGCACATCTGCAGAGCGGACTTGTAGAATGAAGTGTTCTCAACTTGCATTGACTGAGAAAATATAGTGACTCTAGTGCCGACAAGAGTATTGGAGATGTTGGTGCATCCTGGTCTAGACCATGTGATAGTGGGCATGGGAATGCCATACGCAACACACACCAACTGGACAGTGCCGTTGACATCCACTGAATAATTTGACGGTGGACGAACCACTATAGCTGGAGGTTCTATAGACAAATAAGAATTTAAAACTAACAAGGAAGTTGCCTCAACAATTGTTTACATAACCGCCATGCAAACGTTGTTGTTATTAGTAAAATTAATTTGGAATTGAAACCTTGAAGTGTTCTGTTTTCTACAAGCTGTTTATAGTCGGAAATCATTCTACTGAGCTGTCGCTGTCATATCACATGCACTTGTCTGCGTAAACAGCAAACCTGTTACCACTGTCACAGAAAACTCTGCAGAAGAAGTTGCTATAGCGTCGCCGGAAACTCCGTTGTCAGCAGAGCAGCGATAGGTCTTCGAGTAGGTAGCATCTGTTGCACACACTTCCAGAACAGAAACGAGGAACACTGTCCCGTTGACGGTGACATTGCGCGAAACGATTCGCACGTTATCAGTAGACGCCCCTCCAGCTATAGCCTCGGCAGTGAAGTTTCTATAGTTCCATCAGTGGTAGTCCAGGTGACCGTTGGTGTCGGTATTCCATAGGCTACGCAGGTTAGGCGCAGTGGTTGTGACGATAGAGTGCGGGAGAGGGCGGGCGGGCGAACTAGGATAGCCGCAGGCTCCTGAACTACAGTAGAACAAGCAAGACAGGATACAATACAAACAGTACATGGTCTACTTACTGTTCTGAGCTTGAGATCCCATCACAAACAAGAAGAGAACCGTTAACGTCGTGAAAGTATCCATTTTAGTATCAGTGATGGTATTATTGGTACTGTTAATACTACGTTTGAACTCCGCTACCAATAGTATCTCAACAGTAAAACGGCTATCTAAACCTAGTACCTCTCTAGTACATCCGGACCGGTTGGCGGAAAGCATTCCAACTCTGGAAATTACGATATGGAAATTACTGTGAAACTTGAATAATAATTACGGTGAAGTATACCAAAATGGCGGCTACAATGCAAATCTATTAGCGTTCAAACATCGATAATTCATCTGATAGTGAATTATATGCGGCTAACAACACTTGATCTGTTCTCTGGTGTTGTCCCAACTCCATTATCTCCAGTAGCAAAGTAAGTGCTCTATCACATTGCTAAAGTGACGAGGCTGGAACGGTGAATCGAATTTACACTGATCTAGATAATAGATAGAATAATTATATATTATACAGTGGAACCCCTCTTAGAGGACACCCTCATCCCTCTATAATGGACACTTACTGAATCTCAAATATAACCACTGACCAGAATACACCCTCTCTATAACGGACTTTTTTTTTGTCCCTATGGTGGTGAGGTTCCACTGCAATCAGCAAGTGGATTCCATCTGTCTCGCAAAACACGTTCGCAGTGAACAATGTGTAACAATCAACAATTGCTTCCCGTAAAATCAGGAGTCCCACAATTACACTAAAATTGCTAATCCACTTCTATCCATAGTATCGTAAAATAACGATTGTTACTGCCTTGTCTTCACCGGGCCTTACAAATTAATTTTCAGACGATAATAATCTTTGCAAAAATTTTATCCCAATAATTATTTGATTTTTCTTCAAGCAGACTTAGACGACTCAGCACATTGTGTCAAGAAATGTCATCATCCAGCTGTAGGGTTTCACAACTGCAAAATTTCACTATCACACTGTCAACAATGTGAATTACATGTAGGCATAACCTCACTGGACCACTGCTGTCAACTCGGTATCATCATATCAACTGACTTGTTTTGATTTTACTTGAACAGCTAAAACCCTCAGTCACGTTCATTTTCTTCCTCTAAAAAGCTGGGACCTCTCTTAAAGGACACTCCCATTAACAGACACCTCCATATAACGGACATTTTACTGATGTACTAATAATACAACTTAAACTTCCATATAAGGAGCACCTTGATAATAACAACAAAAGCACTTGCCCAACTTGTCCGTTATAGAGAGGTTCACCTTTACATGATTATTTTGTTCTCTGGCAGCCTCACACCATTAAAGCAAAGACATTCAAATGTTAGAGCATGCAGATCTAAAGAAGAGACCAGCTTACTTATAAAGTTTTTAACTACTTTCCATTCAGTTGAAGTAGCAGCAATGCACAGTACAATGAATAAAAACTAATCTAAAACAAATGCACTCTACGCTGCAGTATAATGTATGCATTATGGAGATCAAGTCCAATGTTCCGGTCCAGGTCAAATCCATATAACCAGTAGCATGACGCTACTTCAGTCAGTCATGCATCACCTCATAGGCATTTATTGATGGATCAGTGTGACTATATCAAAAATAATAGAACCATAGTATGATTCCATGAACTAAGTTAAGCTTACTCTATTTCGCCAAATGCTTCCTGAGACTTGGTCATTATAGGCTCAGTGATTGCAAATGACCTGAGAATGTGACTTTATAATGGTTGTCAAACTGCAATCAGTGACTTACGTTGTTGTCTGTTCTATAGGAGAGTCGTCTAAGAATTGCATATGCTTGTTTTTCTTGTTCTTAGCACATGCAACTATCACTATTATGACAATGATTAGTAGTAGAATTACGATAATGAAGCCTTCTACTGATGCTGCTATCAGTGGTAGTGATAATGATTCCGCTACAACTGGCGCCTTAGTAGCAGTGAGGTCATTAGTAGGACTAGGACTGGGAGGTGACTTAGTGGAGACAGGGATGAGACTAGGACTGGGAGTTGACTTAGTGGAGACAGGGATGAGGTGACTCAGACTAGAACTGGAAGGTGACTCAGGAGCTATAATGGTGAGGAGCATAATGAAGTTACTGTAGATTGGTAGCATTTTTCTCTATACTAACAGGCCGCTCGAACTTATAATTCTAAGGAGTGTTTAAATAGTAGTTATATACCGACTGTGAGGTATATAACTACTTTATACCATAGTGCGCTGCTTGCCTGACGTCTAGCTGGCTATCTTAAGTCGCAGGAAGACCGCAGAGCAGCACGAGCGCCGTTTCTTTGTGGATTCTCGAATGCGGCGGCCATCTTGAAACGCGTGCGGGCTGTACACGATTTATAGCCCTCATTAACGCTCGTTACATCAAAGAGAATTATTCGGGTTTAACTAAAAAAATAAATGCACATTATGCACCTCTATAGCATGCGAGAATTGTACTACTCTAGTACTGCATACAATTATGGTGCCAGGATGCAAAAATATACAGTCTTGGAATGATGAACTCCTGATATGAAGGGCATGTTGTTATTTGGTGCATGAGGGCGCACATAAACCAGTGTAGATTACATTGTTATAACCAGTGATTAGTGAGTACCTTTAATAATTGGATTGACTTCAATGGAGCTTGAAAATGAAGAGCTAGCAATTCCATTCCCGTTGATGCCGTTGTTTGCAGTACATGTGTAGTTACTAGCATCTCCTGCTTCTACATTGCACAGCTGCAGAGCGGACGTGTAGAATGAAGTGTTCATCGACTGAGAAAATATAGTGACTCTAGTGCCGACAAGAGTACTGGAGATGTCGGTGCATCCTGGTCTAGACCATGTGATAGTGGGCATGGGAATGCCATACGCTACACACACCAACTGGACAGTGCCGTTGACGTCCACTGAATAATTTGACGGTGGACGAACCACTATAGCTGGAGGTTCTATAGACAAGGAAATCAAAATAACAATATTTTGAATCAGTATTTTTCGCAGCACAAAAAAGTGAACTTTGTAAATTTTAGCTGGACATATTTGAACAAGCCGTGTACTTGTCTCCACTTTTGCTACGTTTACACCATGCATGCTGTGTCCTGACACTCAAAAATTGATTATTCTCATGCATTTTGCATTTGAGCTTGAATTCATTAAATACTTACTCTGTCATTAACTCTCAGCGCATGCGCGAGTGTTACGGTACTTGCTTTGTCGTTCATTCTGTCCATCGAGCTACAGATCACCTCTATGCATTGGTAAGGTTATGCACATGATAAGCACGACAATGGCTTGCAATGTGACTTGTGGATTTGCTAAAGTGCTTTCGTTCTCGAGTAATGGCTGGCTCACCTTGACCTCTCGGACTACTAAAGCGCCCAAAATTGACTACAGTGGAACCCCTCTTAGAGGACACCCCTCATCCCTCTATAATGGACACTTACTCAATCCCAAATATAACCCACATAAAATGTATAATAAACCCCTGACCAGAGGACACCCTCTCTATAATGGACGATTTTTCGCCTTAGAGAGGTTTAGGTACTTGTAGTTTCCGTCTAAACTGCAGTACAGCTCTGAGGGTGCGTAGACATATCAAGAAGAGCCTACACTACACCAATGGCTACCTACTCACGTGTTCATGGTCACACCCTTGTGACACAGCTTGTGGTCAGTACTTTACTGTCTTCTGGTTAGCACTACATTAGTTAGTAGGTTGGCACTATAGCTGCTCCAAACCAGGACCTAACACTACAATGTGCATGACACGCCGAGGGTTTAGTGAAATCTGTTCATTATTGAATACTCACAGATCAAATTGTTACACACCTAAAGATACCAAAGATACCAGCTATACAATGATTTGTGCTTTTGAGTGTGTTCACACAATGTTAATAAAAACAGCTGTGTACCCTGAGGTTGACCCTGAGTACTGAGGGATTTCCCAGAAAGAATCCAGAGAACCATTACCAGGTGTACCCTATAGCTGGTTAATTTCATGTGGATTTAATATTCGAAGGCTGGTGCGAGTCGAAAATTAGATTTCGAAAAATTCTTTTTGCCTATTTAAAAAGTTCTGTGACGTGGCTCTGTGACGAAAATTAGACCCAGCCAAAATTTGGCTAACGAATTATTTGACCAGCGAAAAAACTGGCTATACGGTATTTATTTCATTGCTAAGCCATGAGGTTGCTGAGAGCTGCATGACCTCACTAAACTGCTTTGGCAACTCGAACAGTCAAATTTAAAAGTGTCTAAAATTGGGGTCCGCTGCCCACAATTGAAGAGTTGCAAAATCAGCAAACAAACCTGCCACTCATTTGTTATCACAGAATTAGCCTCGTACCCAGACTCTCGTCAAAAAGGCCTGAAGTTGATTACTAACTTTCATGTGTAAAAATACATAAAATGTAAAATACATTAGCACCAACGTGTTCAGAATTAGGGCCCAGTGGAGTATCCAGGAGGAGGGTGCTCACACTCTGTAATTGTGAGTTATACACTAAATAGTATTGTGTGTTCAAGACAAAGAGCACACTGACGTATGGTTTTGACAGCACTGATGAGTCCAGCCCGGATTTTATGAATTTATTAGTGACATAGCAACTGTTTTCATAGCAAATAGCTTGCTAAGGGGGGTGCTTGAGCACTAAAAGCACCCTTGTAGATACGCCCATGGGGTCCCTCTTACTGTAGCAGTTACTGTGTGTACATGCACTTAAAGTTTTGCAAACCTGTTACCACTGTCACAGAAAACTCTGCAGAAGAAGTTGCTATAGCGTCGCCGGAAACTCCGTTGTCAGCAGAGCAGCGATAGGTCTTCGAGTAGGTAGTATCTGTTGCACACACTTCCAGAACAGAAACGAGGAACACTGTCCCGTTGATGGTGACATTGCGCGAAACGATTCGCACGTTATCAGTAGACGCCCCTCCAGCTATAGTCTCGGCAGTGAAGTTTCTAGTTCCATCAGTGGTAGTCCAGGTGACCATTGGTGTCGGTATTCCATAGGCTACGCAGGTTAGGCGCAGTGGTTGTGACGAGAGAGTGCGGGAGAGGGCGGGCGGGCGAACTAGGATAGCTGGAACTACAGTAGAACAAGCCGATAGCAAGACAGGATGACACAAACAGTACATGTACACAAACAGTACATAATTGACTACAGTGGAACTCCTCTTAGCGGACACCCTCATCCCTCTATAATGGACACTTACTGAATCCCAAATATAACCCATATAATGTGTAATAAACCCCTGAACAGAGGACACCCTCTCTATAATGGACGATTTTTGTTGGTCCCAATGGTGCCCGCCTTAGAGAGGTTCCCCTAGGTAGGTACTTGTAGATTTCGCCTAAACTGTACAGCTCTGAGGGTACGTAGACATTTCAAGAAAGAGCATACACTACAGCAATGGCTACCTACTCACGTGTTCATAGTCACGCCCTTGTGACACATCTTATGGTCAGCACTTTGCTGTCGTCTGGTTAGCATTACTACATAGTTGCACTATAAGCTGCTCCAAACCAGGACCAACCACTACAATGTGCATGACACGCCGAGGGTTTTGTGAAATCTGTTCATTATTGAATACTCACAGATCAAATTGTTCTGCCCGCCAATAAACGAAAGATACCAGGTCTGACAATGATTTGTGCTTTGAATGTGTTCAGCAAGGTGCACCCTGAGGTTGACCCTGAGTACTGGAGTACTGAGGGATTTCCCAGAAAAAATCCCATTTATGACAGAAACATTACCAGGTGTATTTATTTCAATGCTAAGCCATGAGATTGCTGAGAGCTGACTAAACTGCTTTCTTCATCTTAACCTGCTTTGGCAACTCGAACAGTCAAAATTTAAAAGTGTCTAAAATTGGGGTCCGCTGCCCAAAATTGAAGAGTTACAAAACCAGCAAACAAACCTGCCGATCGTTTGAAATTACTGTTAGTACAGAGTCATCAAAAAGGTCTGAAGTTTTTGATAAAGTGTATTACTTTGAACTTTCATGTGTAAAAAATACATAAAATCGTGATAATAGGACAATGTGTTAAGAATTAGGGCCCCCTCTCTTACTGTAGCAGTTACTGTGTGTACATGCACTTAAAGTTTTGCAAACCTGTTACCACTGTCACAGAAAACTCTGCAGAAGAAGTTGCTATAGTGTCGCCGGCAACTTCGTTGTCAGCAGAACAGCGATAGGTCTTCGAGTAGCTAGTATCTGTTGCACACACTTCCAGAACAGAAACGAGGAACACTGTCCCGTTGATGGTGACATTGCGAGAAACGATTCGCACGTTATCAGTAGACGCCCCTCCAGCTATAGTCTCGGCAGTGAAGTTTCTAGTTCCATCAGTGGTAGTCCAGGTGACCGTTGGTGTCGGTATTCCATAGGCTACGCAGGTTAGGCGCAGTGGTTGTGACGATAGAGTGCGGGAGAGGGCGGGCGGGCGAACCAGGATAGCCGCAGGCTTCTGACCTACAGTAGAACCAAGCCGATAGCAAGACAGGATGACACAATCAGTACATGTACACAAACAGTACATAATTGACTACAGTGGAACCCCTCTTAGCGGACTCCCTCATCCCTCTATAATGGACACTTACTGAATCCCAAATATAACCCACATAATGTATAATAAACCCCTGACCAGAGGACACCCTCTCTATAATGGACGATTTTTGTTGGTCCCAATGGTGTCCGCCTTAGAGAGGTTCCCCTAGGTACTTGTAGATTTCGCCTAAACTGTACAGCTCTGAGGGTACGTAGACATTTCAAGAAAGAGCATACACTACAGCAATGGCTACCTACTCACGTGTTCATGGTCACGCCCTTGTGACACACCTTATGGTCAGCACTTTGCTGTCGTCTGGTTAGCATTACTACATAGTTGCACTATAAGCTGCTCCAAACCAGGACCAACCACTACAATGTGCATGACACGCCGAGGGTTTTGTGAAATCTGTTCATTATTGAATACTCACAGATCAAATTGTTCTGCCCGCCAATACACTAAAGATACCAGGTCTGACAATGATTTGTGCTTTGAATGTGTTCAGCAAGGTGCACCCTGAGGTTGACCCTGAGTAATGAGGGATTTCCCAGAAAAAATCCCATTTATGACAGAAACATTACCAGGTGTATTTATTTCAATGCTAAGCCATGAGATTGCTGAGAGCTGACTAAACTGCTTTCGTCATCTTAACCTGCTTTGGCAACTCGAACAGTCAAATTTAAAAGTGTCTAAAATTGGGGTCCACTGCCCAAAATTGAAGAGTTGCAAAACCAGCAAACAAACCTGCCGATCGTTTGAAATTACTGTTAGTACAGAGTCATCAAAAAGGTCTGAAGTTTTTGATAAAGTGTATTACTTTGAACTTTCATGTGTAAAAAAATACATAAAATCGTGATAATAGGACAATGTGTTAAGAATTAGGGCCCCCTCTCTTACTGTAGCAGTTACTATGTGTACATGCACTTAAAGTTTTGCAAACCTGTTACCACTGTCACAGAAAACTCTGCAGAAGAAGTTGCTATAGCGTCGCCGGCAACTCCGTTGTCAGCAGAGCAGCGATAGGTCTTCGAGTAGGTAGCATCTGTTGCACACACTTCCAGAACAGAAACGAGGAACACTGTCCCGTTGATGGTGATATTGCGAGAAACGATTCGCACGTTATCAGTAGACGCCCCTCCAGCTATAGTCTCGGCAGTGAAGTTTCTAGTTCCATCAGTGGTAGTCCAGGTGACCGTTGGTGTCGGTATTCCATAGGCTACGCAGGTTAGGCGCAGTGGTTGTGACGATAGAGTGCGGGAGAGGGCGGGCGGGCGAACCAGGATAGCCGCAGGCTTCTGAACTACAGTAGCTATAGAACAAGCACAATACAAACAGTACATGGTCTACTTACTGTTCTGAGCTTGAGATCCTATCACAAACAAGAAGAGAACCGTTAACGTCGTGAAAGTATCCATGTCGCACTGTTTTGGTGCTGTATCAGTAGTATCTGAACCGCAAATACTTAGTACACATGTACTAGCGTAATGGGACAAGGAAACCGCAGATAAGAATAGTACTAGCATCTGTCATTCTACTGAAACCATTAGTGTGAGAAAAATTTCAAGTAGTGATATTGCACACCTGTGTCCTCAGTTTAGCATTGACCATTGCAAGTTTTAAATAAAGACAAAGAACTAAAACAACTTTGTTGGAATATACGCACAATACAACACTCCAGCCAATAGGAAACGGGGTTTGCAATCGCTGCATGTAATTATGCTTGACAACTATAATTATTGTTGCAACATTTTAGAGAGAACCATTGGCAATCACCTCACCTGAACCTCCTACTACAACATGGAAATCAATCACTGAAAAGTAATAAAATTGCGTTAAACACTTTGTGGCTCTTGACGACATTTGAGCCGAAAACTAGACTCATGCATGTGACTCGGTTTTTGCCACACCGTCAGTAGGCTGGGGTTTATGACTGACAATAAGATGGTTGTGCTACACGTCTTCCTCAGGGTCTTGATGATGATGATTGTGCTGCACAGACTAGCTGGTTACTGTATTATCATGTTCGTGCAGCACAAATTCTTGATGATGCTTATTTATGCTGAACAGGGTTAGAACCAAGTCGAAAAAGAAAGCTTTTCTTTATCTGAGGAATATAGGATCTGATCACTCTGTACAGAAAACCCAGTAAAAAATAATGCCCATCAGCACAATCTGGCAGCATTTCCAAACATACTAATTGATCTGAACTCGCATACACTAGCAATCAAGTGAATTCCTTTTTTGGAAAGTGTGAGGTACAACTTGATACTCATGCAGTGTTACTACCAATGCGAACAAAATACACTACAACATGCAGTTAGACTAATGTCCTCTTAGTTTCTTGTGTTTTTTCTTGTCTTCAGGGTACAAGGCGTAATAGAAGTCAAGCTCAAATTGTAGCTTTGAGAATAGCTCAGATTTTTGCCAGAGACTCAGTTGTGAATAATACATTGGTAGTAGGTCTAAAGTAGGACTTTGTTGGTGCTCTACTTGGTTCGAAAAGTAAGACATAGGAATGTCTAAGAGATGGAATATGTTGTCCACATCGTAGTTCAGGAGCTTGAAGTTTGCATAGAAATGGTACTTTATGAAACATGGGTGACAAATATCTGAAATTGGTTGAAAGTGGTCGTCCAGTTCATTTACTGATTGGCTATTGATATAGTCTATGAACTCTGGAAAAGTTGGATGTTGAGAGTTTGTGGTTGAATTACTGGTTGATGGATCCGGTCTGCGATATTTTCTCACAACATCTGCACTCAATCTTTTAAATAACAGAGCTTCTGCTTCATTACGTAGTATCTTATTTCTATAAGCACTCAAGAGTCGCTCGAGTGGATTACGCACAACAACAAACTTAAAGTAGTTGTTGAGACGATAGTTTCTTTGAGCTGGTGAGAGTTTAGCAAGTGAGTGCGCCTTGTAAAGATGATCTTCATGAGTAACATTTAGTGACTGCAATTCTTTGTGTGTGTATATTCCATTTATTTGTACAAAACTTTGTTTCATGTTTGTGCAGCCTGTTTTTGGAGCAAAGCAGTAGACCATTTTCTTTTCATCATCGTACAAAAGATGGCTGGTGAGAATAGAGTGGTCATATGTTCGTGGTGCTGGTGGCGACCTGTGACTATAGCGATGGCATAGCCTAGCCATCTGTTTCTGCTGAAACTGAGAGTGAGAAAATTTGGAGTTTAAATTTATTAAACTTTACATTTACAAACCTGTGTCCGCAGTTTTAAATTTCGATTGAGACTCCAGTTGGACATTCGAGTTTCTGAAGAAGGGAAAGAGGAAGAGAAATGAATGTACCTACCTAGAACCATTAGCTAGCTAATGCATGTACTTAAAAGAACAACCATGATCACTGATGTGAACATGTGAGCTATATTGATTACTTTTCAGTGATTGATTTCTGTGTTGCAGCAGGAGGTTCAGGTGAGGTGATTGCCAATCATCCACAGCTGATAAATCCATGAGTTTCTCTGAAGGTTGCGACAAAAGTTATCAAGCATGGATATACACCTGGTATACATGTAGTACAAACCCCACATCCAGTCAGCTGGCTCTTGATGTGTCTGTTGTACAGGGAGGTTCTGCAAGAGGGCATTTCTTCTGACAGGTTGTACATCTGATGGATCGGATCCTATCACTTTGTACAGGACAGCATACATGACTACCCCAGTGAAGAAAGCACAGGGCATCAACACAAGCTGACAGCACTTGCAAGCGGTTTTCCTCATCATCAAACTATAGCTACGTAACGCTTCTTTCTAGACACTCACTCTGCCTAACAACTTCAGAAAACCAAACTTGTGTAGTTGACTATAGTGCTTTGTACAGAATAGTACAGTGTTGACAATAAGAATAGATTGATGTTCAATACACTATGAGTTGTAGATAACATGACCACACATCTGGTCATTGAATAGAACACAGATGAAAAATAAAATAGTGTAACAGGAAATTGCATTGTTATACCAGGACACCAACATCTGTGAAATCTTTGCCTATCACAACGAGTATGTGTTTCTTGTCGTCAGTAGTAACAGCACCAATTAGACCATGCTTGAACATGCGTCGCAGTTTGCCAACTAGCTCCCACTTCTTTTTCTTGCAGTTGAACGAGAGGATGTCATCAGACGGATCGAATGAGTGGTCTTCAGAGCCTCCGAGAGAGAGCAATCGACCGTTACTAACCGCAAATGCAGCTCCTATTCTAGACGAGATGGAGACTTCTTTCCAAGGATTCCTTCCTATCAGCCCAGACAAACTGCATTCAAAGATTTTTTGGTTCTGAGTGTCACCATTATAACCACCCAAAAGGTAGAAAGAATCTTGAATTGCAAAGACAGACAATCTTTTGAATGCTCTTAAGATAACAGGGAATGGTCGAACCATTTGCCAATATCCAGTATCTATGTTGAGAATTTCAACATCATTGCAATGGCTTGTTTCTTTGCGATCTTCTCCTCCAGCAACAAGAAGATGAGGATCAGCAAAAGCACACGAAGGAAGAGCTCGAGCGATTGTCATTAGGGGAAAAGAAGGTCTCCATTCTGGATGACTACTATTTGTGAGGCAAAGTACAGCAGCACTGTAGTGGCCACCAACACCTGCTAGTCTCTCTCGCAAGAAAACTATTGTGCACTGAGATGATGGTACACATGGATAGTCTCTCCAAAGGTTGAGAGTAAAGTTGTACTCCCAAACAGCTGTACTATCTTGGCGTGGGTTACCAATACTAACACACACTTTATTGTTGTGACAAACCACTTGGCTATCTATTGCATTGAACTGGCATAGTGGTGGACAGACACCATCTGACCAGGAAATCTTCATCTGCTTTCCTAACAAGGTATCAAGTGGACTAAAGGGAAGAGCTGTTTCTTTGGGCAGAGGAGGCTCTTTTAGCTTTTGCATCTGTAGCTGGAGATCCTGGATTTCATCATCTTTAGAACTAAGGGACTCTCGAAGTTCTTGAATTAGACTATCCTTTGCTGCAAGCTCACTCTTGAATTCAATGCTATCTCTTACCCTGATCACCTCATTTTGAGAGTGCTGTTCAATTATTTCCGTATTAAGGTACGACATTGTAGCTTGCATTTCATGTATCTCGGCTTCTTTTTGATTCAATAACAGCTCCGATGATTTTAACAGTTCATGTAGATCTTCCAGCTTGGTATTGAGTTGAGACACCTGATCCTCAAGTTGCACGGTCTGAGTCTGATAGCTTTTAAGTTCCGTGGTCTTTTGACTGACTTCTTTTTCTTGAAGACTCAGTTTCTGTTTCCTATCTTTGATCTGTTCTGTCAATTCTTTGTTCTGCTTCATAATTTTCTCGTCTAAGTAGTTAATCACCGTCCAACCTGGAGGAATGCTGGAAGAAACATCAGTCTTGCATGCCTTTTCACTACTCTGGTACATTTCTGTGTTCCGAAGAGACTGTAGCTCACTACGAAGTTGTTTTGCCGAAGGTCGGTCTTCTGGTTTAGACCCGAGGCATTGCTTAGCCAGATCTAAAATTTGGTGAGAGGAATCGTGTGCACGAGCAATGTCATCCTTTCGCCGCTCAAGCTCAGGAACCAGTCTCACACTGTCCTCATTGTATTCAATAAGATCAGTCGGCTTTGGAAACTGACGGCTCAATATCTGAATCATGCAGACACCCAAAGAGAACTCGTCAATTTTGTCGCTGAAAGTTGGAGTCTCACGCAGGACTTCAGGAGGCATGTAAGCTGGACAACCGGGCACTGGTGTTTGGCTGTTGTAGATAGACCTAGGATCATTTAGCTTTGCCATACCAAAGTCTGAAACTTTGACTCGCAACTCTGTAGACAGTAGAATATTCTTTGAAGAAAGATCTCGATGTTGTATTCCTTTGCCGTGCAAGTATTCGAGTGCCAGAGCAACGTCACAAGCGATATCAACTTCTCGACAGAAAGGCAGCGGTCCATCATGACTCTCGAGGTATTTTAGAAGATTTTCGTTCATCAACTCCATGAGCAAAGTGATGCTGCTTCTAGTGCCTCTGTCGTAATGAACGCCGAGATACTGGACTATCATAGGGTGCTTCAACTCGCTCAACAGCTGACACTCTTTCTGGAAGGCTCTCACGGTATTTTCTTGGCCGGCAGGCGCGTGTCCACGATAGGGCTCCGGGTGCTCTAGCACCCCCCTCAGCATTGAAGTTTTAAATTATTCATTGCATTAAAGTACACTGTGGCTATAAATTTATCACAACTGTTATTGCAACAAACTTATCAGCTGCCAATATTCCATTCTAAGGTGGTTTAGGCCGTTTTCCATTAGTTCTAGCGAAGAACAAATCCAGTGCACCATGATAATAATGACGAAAATGACGCAATTTAATGAATATCATGAATATTAATTAGATATTTTCGGCGCGCTTCGCGCGCGCACCTATCTTTCCTCATTTCTGGACACGCGCCTGGCCGGGGTCCCCGCTCCCAAAGAAAAGGGCATTGATCCTTTTAGCAGCACACAAGACATGGTCGCATTCGGCTTTGAAGACTACACCGTACGCACCTTCTCCCAGGGGTTCGTCATAAAGGATTTTTATTTCGCTAAAATTGGAGTCCATTGCTGCGGTGTGAAGTGACCTAGAAGCCTTAAAAGGCAAGTACTAATCTACAAGCCGTGGTTGTAACAACTCCAGGGCTCCTGCATGTACGCTGCACTATCTACTACTGCACAAAGGTCATTGCAACAAAATAGAACTGTAGTACAACTAGGAAGGAAGTCATCTGATAAATAAGTGATGTGTCATTGTGTGTCCCTGTAGAAGACCAAGCGTGCATCTTTAGTCTATCAGAGACATCTTTTTCAACTTGCCTTTGACAAAACTACATGTGAAGTGCTTTTTGGAGCTTCTTTTGCCGTGCTTGAGCCTGCATGCAATACAGTGCAGCTAATTAGAGAGTGCTTACAGGTATCTTACCTTCTCAAGCTTTGACTGAACAGTAAGAAACATGTGAGCGTGTTTAATCTGAAGGATGAAAAATGAAATTCAAGGCGTCCATGATTTTTTTGTAGCTTACGTGTGAGAGCATTGTTCGACGAGTCTTCGTCAAATGTTTATACAAGACCTCTCTGATGACAGTATCTTCTTCGTCTTCTCTGAAGAAAACAGTAATTCGCTGAATTTTGCTCCAAACTTCTCACATTGCTTGCTGCATCTCTTGGTTGTAGAGAGTCAGACAAATGTCCAGCTCACAAATATCGTTCTTGGTGCGTGTCACATTTGGTGGTTCCCATAGTTTGGACAGCAAGTAACTAGAGGCTGTGAAACAACACGACTTAGATTCAGTGCGTCAGTGCTAGTGGTACCTGCAGCTGCTTTCTTGTTGGCTAGTGGGTGCTGTTTGCGTGACTTTCTCTTACGTGATTTTGGTTGAGTTGCCAAGGGCTAAGGAAATAGACAGAGGGATGTACCTGGGAAAGCCCCTTACTGCTACACTATATGCAGCACAAACACTAGTAAAGCAACATCATGCAACCACATACCAGCTCCTCGATCAATTCTGCTTCAGATTCTCTACATTCCTCTGCCGCTGCACACAATACAACTTAACATAGTTATGGCTACTATGGATGAGCTAACCTTGTTCTACTGCTGCTTGTGGGCGGTGCTGCTTTGTATGCATAGCCACACCCAATGCATCATCTAGCTGCAGCTAGCATGAGAATAACAGGACGTCACACAAACCTATCCACAATAAGCTCCTCCAATACCTGTTTTGTTCGTGGTGATGATCTTGGTGTCGTTATTTGATAGTCACGACTAGAGTACGTTCCTCTCCTATAATACAAAACACGAAACAATATACTATGATGTACAAAACGTGACTACTATATACAAGCTTACAGTCTTTTAGGTTCCCATAGGGTTACCATAATTATTCAGATTTCCCGCTTGAAGTGCGAGTCTAGTCCTCGGTCTCGTATCGTATGTATATCGTACACTGCTAGAGGGCGGGGTTGGACGCCCACATTGCCCCACAATTAAATTTTTGCAGAAAACTGGGTCAAAAACCTGTATTTTTCAGCCAACTGATTTCAGCATATAATTTTTTAATAAAACTGTATAATAAAGATTCTGAGTGCTGCATGTCCATCAGTTAATAAACTGAGCCATTAAAAGAGCCATCAGTACACCCACACTGACGATCACCACCATCAGTACTGCACTGATGCACTTGGGGCTTCGAAGCAGTGAATCCTGTTGCTGCTTGTTCAAACTATCCTCCACTGTAATTTGATCAGGAGAAGTGTCTTGGACTGGTTCCTTCTCTTCAGGCAATGGAGTCTCACAGGTGACTGAAGGAGAGAAGAAGCTGAACAGCTGCTCTTCTTTGCCGTTAACAGTCACTTTCTGCATTGCTCTCACGCGAGCTTCACAGCTGGATCCAGGAGAGGCAGCTGGAGCAACACACGATGTCTTAACATCACTGTACACCTAAAAATCATGAATAGTCATAGACAGTTACATGCATTAATTATTTTCATTTTTTTGCAATGTACCGTACAGCGAGAAATTTTGGTGGACAAAATTTTGGCGGATTTGGCGAATTGCACACGAAACGCCAAAATTTTAACCGCCAAAATGAAATGATTGTGCATGTGTCTATCCGCCTTGGCATCAATTCGCCAAAAATATTAACCGCCAAAATCTGTTCTTAGTAAATTCACCCAAATTTTGTCCACCAAAATTTCTCGCTATACGGTATAATAGGTGAGAAACCAAGTTTGTGTGAATCAGGTACGTGGTAATGTGTTTCCTCACCTGTCTATAGTCTTGAGTGCTTGATTTTCTGTACTGCACTTCGTAAGACATATTTTCTCCCTCCACTCCTTCCCAGGATACAAGACACTCAGTTGCAGACATTAACCTGAGCAGCAAGCCTACAGCAACAAGTAGAATGACAATAATAGCGGATAACGCTTAATCTCACCAGCTGGAGGAGGCGGAGCATTTGGTGTAGTCATAAATACCACAGGTGTGGACCACACCCCCTGACCACTCTCAGACGAGGCAGCTATACGAAATGAGTGAGAAGTGTTTGGTCTCAGTTTCTGTACTTTGTAGCCCAGCGATGTTCCTCGGTGCAAAGTACTGTAGTGACTACACAATAATAGCAGTTTAATCGGCAAGTAAAAATCATAGCTTTAATGCACCTTGAGCCTTCTCTAGCAGCCATTTGCAAGGTGTAGCTGTGACCAGCGGCTGCTACAGAAGAGGACTTTCCCTTGGTCTTCTCCGACCATGAAAGTTTGAGTGAATTTGATGAGCAGGAGAGGAGAATGACAGAGGGAGGGGAAGGAGGGAGGGGTAAGGTAGATGAGGTCACGTAGGGAGTGAATGGACCCTTGCCAACAATATTTTCAGCTTGTAATCTAAATCTAAAATTTGAGAAAAATTGCACCACAACTCAAGCACAGTTCATTCTCACTTGTAAGTTGTGGATGGTTGCAGGTCAGTTACTGTGAATTGGGTTTCAGAGGAAGAGACTGTTGTGGTCTCCTGTCTACCAGCAGTCTCTAGAATGTAGCTAGTGACAGGAGAGCCATGAGTGAGAGGTGAGGCCCAGACCAGCAGGAGAGAGTCTGCTGTTCTGGTCAGCTATGAGGTGAGAGAGATGACACTCACACACGCACACACTAACACGTACCACAGAGAGATGCCGAGGAAGACCAGGGGTCGAAGAGGTGGTGGAAAAAGAGAGTGGTTCAGTCCAGACTGAATGCCCAGCTGCACTGCTTGCTCTTAGTCTACACAGGTATGTACTGGCTGGGGACAATCCCCTCACAGTGGCTTGCAATGCATTGACTGATAGCTAGTAAGAGATCATACAATAATCAGGAGATGTGTATGTGTACCTGTTTACATGGGGTCTGTGTGTCTGTGGTATCTAGCCAGTGTTCGAGCTGGTATCCAGTCACTGGTGTGCCGTGATCCACTGGAGGCTGCCATGACAGTACAACAGTGATAGCACTGACCGTGACTAGCTTCAGACCAGCTGGAGGATCAGGAGCACCAGGTGCAGTGAGACACTGACATGTGCTGCTGGGGGGGCTGGACTAGAAACAGAAAGAGAGAAATGAGATAAACACAGTTGGGAGAAAGGTGAAAGCAAAATATCACTGACCCCAACTTTGTTAGCACAGTATACTCTGAATTCATAGCGAGTTCCAGGCGCCAAGGAGGATAGAGTGGTGAGGAGTGACTGCTGTGCTTGGGTGCTGAACGCCTCAGGATTAGCCACAGTGCCAAACAATGTCCATGCCTCCTCTGAAGGGGAGCATACTGAAACTGCTTGTTGGCAACACATTGCGTACAAGTGTTTTGCGTACCTTCTCTAATCTCTCTTCCCTGAACAGTATAAGAGATTACAGGAGCACCGCCATCAAATTCAGGTTTATCTATACACAAAACACACTTAGTGACTTCATGCGTTATCATACTTACCCCACTGTAGAGTAGCATGCGTGGCCGTGACTTTTCCACACAAGCTCAATTGTAGAGGGCAAGTTGGTACTATAGGAGGTGTGGTTAGCTGCGCAATAGACGACCAGGTCCCATCTCCTCCTATGCTAATGCTAGACACTTTACAGCGGTATGTTCGCCCGGGATCAAGTCCTTGTGCAAAGTAGCTCAGCTCACTCCCGCAATACACCTCAATCATTTCTCCACCAGCGCCATCGTCCAGGAGCAAGCGGTAGCTGTCTATGTCCGACCCTCCTGCGTCATGAGGCGGTGACCATTTGATAGTGAAAGAGGAGGGGTGAGCCTTGCCGCTGAGACCAACATCAGTAGGAGGACCTGAATAGAGACTGAAACAGATAGAGTAGTGATGTATTGAACTAACCAGGTCTGTCAGGCAGTGTACTAAACACTGAAGGAGATGAGAAGGGCCCTGTCCCTTTAGAGTTAGTGGCGGCTACTCTAAATGAGTACTGAGCGACCCTGTTGAGTTTAGAGCAAGTGTGCTCTCTCTCTTCCCCTTGATAGACAGGTTTGAAACCATAGCCAGAATCTTGGTCATCCATTTGCAATGTGTAGGAAGTGATGGGAGCTCCCTTACTCTGGAATGATAGAAACAGTTCACTGAAGCAGAACACTGTTGTTGTAACTTACATCTGGTTCTTCCCAGCTCAAAGATAGAGAGTTGATCGTAGCAGCAACAAGGGAGGGAGGTGAAGGAGCGGATGGAACACTGGCAGTGACGTGCACCTCATATACCAGCCAATCACTACACTCACTGTGGTGAGAGAGAAGTGTACGATTCATCGAGTGCTAAAGTGTTTTTCTCACCTCCATCCTGCTTGGTTGTGGGCACTGATGCGAAACTTAGCCACAGCTCCTGGAGGGAATTTGTGCTGCATTTTATGCTGCTTGTCTTTACCGCAGTACACCTCCACTATCTCACCACCACACTGTAGACACATATAGCGCAATGAAAGAGAGAGAAACCACACTGCACCTGGTCCCACTCCAGTTTATATTGGTCCAATGGAGACCCATTGTCTGCAGATGCTGTCCAGCGAAGTGTTATGGCCGTTTTAGACTTGGTAGCCATCCTTGGTGGAGATGGGCGATTAGGTGGTTCTGCAGGCACAGCTAGATTGTACAGAGGACTGCTGCTACCGTACACATCATTGAGACAAGCAATGAGTGAGAATGTGTAGGTATGACCAGGCAGCAGACCATTGACAACGTGCTCACAATCTGGACCTCTGGGAGTTGGATAAAATCTTCCAACACAATAGAACATTCACTAACCTGTATACTTCCTTGCGAACTTCTCCTTCTTGCATAGTCAAGAGATAAATCACGGCTTCACTATTTTTCTCGTCGCCTCCATCTTCCTCCTGCTCTTCTTCTACTTCAGTCCAGTATATATCAGCAGAGCGACTGCCAGCATTATAACATACCTGTACAGAATTGAATGAGGCATGGTGACACAATTACACACTTCCTTACTTCGGGCGCTGACAGTAAAGCGAGCCTGGACTTCAATGCTTCTCTTCTTAAATCTATAATAATAAGGATTTTGTAAATTTGCAGTATTTATGGTCCAGATCTAGAGTTACACCTGCATGGTTTCACATCTCTTACTTTCTCTGACTTTCTTTTCCATTTCTTGTCTCTCCCTCTCTCTTCTCTTTTCGGCAGCTATCTTCTCGCGAGCCTGCTGTTGCTGTAGTCTCGACGCCCGCATTGCAGCAGCAGCCTCGAGGATGGGTACAGAAATGGGAACAGGAACAACGCCGATCGGCTGCTGGGTAGTCGGGGAGTACATCATCTGTGGGATGTAATGAACATGATGGCGCCGTACATCGTCTCCACCGCCTCCTCCTCGTTCTGTAGTGCCGTGAACAGAAGCGCCTTTCTGATCGCTTTGTTCACCAGACATTTTCCTTTGACAATAACTTCTGTCACGCCCCCAATCTAGTAAATATCATTAATTTTTGAGTGATTATAATAAAAATTGAGATTCACTGCAATTTTGGAGAGAGTAGTGTTTTCTTTTTCAGACTATCATTGTACAAGTAGAATTGGAACAGAACGATACTATTGCCGACAAAGACAGAGACGAGTATAATCATCATGAGAGTATCAGCTGTTTCCAGTAGAGTTGTGAATATCCTGATTATCGTGAAAAACCAACCCATGGAAACGGTTATTACAGACAGTTGACCAGTCGTCTTGTTAGAGTACGTCGTAAAAATCTGCATTAGCTGTGGGCACAGTGCATGTGTATAGAGTTAACATGCGTGAAGCACTGATCTTACCATACTGCTGATAGCTAGTGGAATCACACTGCCTTGAAGTGTGGAGAGAAGGACGAGGGAAGCATATCTCGACGTGAGGTACAAGACTGCCGCACTGTACACTGGTGCAAACACTGCTAGATAGACCAGGTTGCGATTGTAGTAGAACATTAAAATGAGAACAATCAGCACTTGTATCGCCATGAAGACATTCTCTCCCCAAACACTGTACACAAGCACAATAATTGTATGTTTATTTTGAGCAGTAATACGTACCTGAAAGGAAAAGATTTAGCATAGTTGTACGTGATTGTAAATGTGATAGCAGCCAGTTCTTGTATTGTCGCTAGGTAGCTGAGATTTTCAGCGGAACGGGCATTGATCATTTTGATAATCTGAGGCAGTTTGACTAAGATAGTATTGAGATCAACATTATAATACGATGTAAAGGGATCGACTACCAACAGACACACCTACAATAGCAGCTAGCATCACAAAAAGACTCAAAGCGCGTCCTAGTGCCATTACAAGGCATTTTGCTGTAGCAACAAATAGAGAATATGGGGAAACGAGTGAAGCATGATACAACATACCATCAGCAGCGCGGTCAGTTACTACAGTCTCATAGCACTGTCCAGGGAAGAAGTAGTCCATGACTATTGTGATCTTTCAGCTCTGGATATTGTAATCAACCTCTGTGCCTCTGGTTACTGCTGACCCGACCTGACCTGAACCAAGGCTTGAGCGAGGGCTTGAGCAACACATACGACCAGAGCTAGGCCTTGGCCTTGGGCGGAGAAAAGTAGGCGTGACTGCATCGTTTGGCGCGCCATTTGAAGTCCGAATCTCGCTTTGCTCAATGCATGGACGTGGGTCGCATAGAGTGTTGCAGAAGTCTAGCTATTACTGAAGTAGTCAGAATGATAATTGTATTACGACATGCAAAACTGCAAGCTCGTAATGTCGACAATCTACTCTATACTTCACAGTATGCTGCTCCCATGCAAGTAAAAAGACTTATAAGACTTATATAAGATCTGATATAGACTTGCAAGCTCATCAGATTATCAGACAGGATTATGAAACATCTTAACAGATACTGTCAAGATCTTAACACCAATTCTTAAATCTTAACATCGATTAATTCAGATATCCACCAGTTCAATATAAGATTCTAATAGTGTTTCTTATCAGCTAAGTGACTATGAATCTCATAAGTTTCTGCAAAGTATCTTTTCAGTCAAGAGATAGCGTCTTATCTGTTTCTGAAATGCTTCTTTTTTGATTGCATCTTATCTGTTTCTGAAATGCTTCCCTTAAGTGATTGCGTCTTATCTGTTTCTGAAATGCTTCCCGTTTTCAGTTAAGCAATTGCATCTTCTCTGTTTCTGAAATGTTTCTTTTCAGTTAAGTGATAAAGTATTGTGAGATTCTAATAACTGTTTCTTTACTCAACGAGAGTTTTTTGTAGTTTGACGTATACTTCTATTAAAAATATTTAATTCATATTCACAAGAATTAATGATCCAATTCACAATTCTAACAGCTAAATTTCTGACAAGTAATCCATTATGTCATCAGAGGTTTTCTTGAACTCTCATGCATCACCTGCATTTATAAAAAAATAAATAAAAAATTTGCAGGACTACATTTGTTCAACTCAAGTTAAATAGTTGGTATTTGCCTGTCCTCACTTTGCTAAGAGTAGGAATGTAAATCGCCCACGCTTTAACTGGATTTTCTTCCAGCGAACTGTTGCCAGTAGATATACTATTTTTAGCGCTGTTAGACTGAACATGACACACATTAGACAACCTGAGATTTACAACTTCTGCAAATCCTCTACACTGGATGTACATGTAATACGTCAATTGAGTCACTACTACATCACTATTATCATGACGGCACCATGCAGTATTGATTATTTAATGTACAGTGGAACTCTAGCTCAGTTCGACATAGGCAGCAGTACATACATGTAACTAGCTAATAGTCTCAATCTAGGCGGCATATCAGTCCATGATATTCAATTACCACACTGCAAGTTAGAGAAAGAATGAAATAAATTATAGTTAGCTAGTAGACAACTCACTATTGCAGCACACTCCAATGTCTTCATTGTGTCCACAGTTGTGACGGCTCCATATTCTAGCTGGGCATTGAGTGATGAGAGACTCAGTGCCTCGGCAGCTGAGATTGTTGAGCCAGATAGGACGGCCGGCACCGCCACATTTTGTACCACAGGTGTATGCTCTGCCTACTGCCCTGTAGCCAAGCTGACGACACAGCACTTTTGCATCCCTTGAATCAATGTTGTCATCACAAATGGTACCATACTTATTAGCAAATTGTACGAGTACTCCTCCACAAATTTGCTTGGTCCTGTGATTATACTTGGCCTTGTGCAGACAAACTATCAATAGAGAGAAGTGATAATAAATGATCATTGGATACATTATTCACTTACTTCTGTAGTTTCCAGTAAAACGCTTATCGCACAGGTTAAAAAGTCCACTCTTGTAGTAGACAAGGCTGACTTGATTATGATTGCAGCTGTGGACCCCTATTCCGCGATGCCCACAGTGAAATAAGGATGGTTCTGTTCCTTGGCACTGCAAGCTGTCCAAATATATCGGACCGTTTGAACGTCCGTTACGTCTGTTGTTGATGCGATAACTCATTGCACGAGAGTAGCCAAGCTGACGACAGGCAACATTAGCATCCTTGATATCGAAACCCGAACTTCTTGCGAACTTCTCCTTCTTGCATAGTCAAGAGATAAATCACGGACTCACTATTTTTCTCGTCGCCTCCATCTTCCTCCTGCTCTTCTTCTACTTCAGTCCAGTATATATCAGCAGAGCGACTGCCAGCATTATAACATACCTGTACAGGATTGAATGAGGCATGGTGACACAATTACACACTTCCTTACTTCAGGCGCTGACAGTAAAGCGAGCCTGGACTTCAATGCTTCTCTTCTTAAATCTATGATAATAAGGATTTTGTAAATTTGTAGTATTTATGGTCCAGATCTAGAGTTACACCTGCATGGTTTCACATCTCTTACTTTCTCTGACTTTCTTTTCCATTACTTGTCTCTCCCTCTCTCTTCTCTTTTCGGCAGCTATCTTCTCGCGAGCCTGCTGTTGCTGTAGTCTCGACGCCCGCATTGCAGCAGCAGCCTCGAGGATGGGTACAGAAATGGGAACAGGAACAACACCGATCGGCTGCTGGGTAGTCGGGAAGTACATCATCTGTGGGATGTAGTGAACATGATGGCGCCGTAAATCGTCTCCACCGCCGCCTCCTCGTTCTGTAGTACCATGAACAGAAGCGCCTTTCTGATCGCTTTGTTCACCAGACATTTTCCTTTGACCTATCAATGTCACGCCCCACCACCCCCAACACGGGGCGAGGTGGGGCAATGTGGGGATTTGCGCTTGTGGTTTTTACAATGCCCCAGGGGTGGGGGAGCGATTGGCATGCAAATCCCCTACATATCCCCACTTAGCCCCTACTGGTGACTACAGTCCAAACAGAGAACACTATGCTACATGTCCCTATGTCCGTATACGTATGTTTTACTGAAAAATACGATCGTGTCAAATGCCCCACTCCTGGGGCAACAAACAGCTCGCAAATCCCCACGTAATCCCCCACCCTACCCCGTGTTGGGGGTGGTGGGGCGTGACAATGATAGGCGCATAACTTCTGTCACGCCCCCAATCTACTAAACATCATTATTTTTGAGTGATTATAATAAAAAATTGAGATTCACTGCAATTTTGGTGAGAGTCGTGATGAGAGTTGTGTTTTCTTAGTTTTCGGACTATCATTGTACAAGTAGAATTGGAACAGAACGATACTATTGCCGACAAAGAGCGAGACGAGAATAATCATCATGAGAGTATCAGCTGTTTCCAGTAGATTCGTGAATATCCTGATTATCATGAAAAACCAACTCAAGGAATAAGTTATTATAGACAGTTGACCAGTCGTCTTGTTAGAGTACGTCGTAAAAATCTGCATTAGCTGTGGGCACAGTGTGTATAGAGTTAACGTGCATGAAGCACTGATCTTACCATACTGCTGATAGCTAGTGGAATCACACTGCCTTGAAGTGTAGAGAGAAGGACGAGCGAAGCATATCTCGACGTGAGGTACAAGACTGCCACACTGTACACTGGTGCAAACACTGCCAGATAGACCAGGTTGTGATTGTAGTAGAACATTAAAATGAGAACAATCAGCACTTGTATCGCCATGAAGACATTCTCTCCCCAAACACTGTACACAAGCATAATTTATTATGTTTATTTTGAGCAGTAATACGTACCTGAAAGGAAAAGATTTAGCAAAGTTGTACGTGATTGTAAATGTGATAGCAGCCAGTTCTTGTATTGTCGCTAGGTAGCTGATATTTTCAGCGGAACGGGCATTGATCATTTTGATAATCTGAGGCAGTTTGACTAAGATAGTATTGAGATGAACATAATACGATGTAAAGGGATCGACTACCAACAGACTAGACACACCTACAATAGCAGCTAGCATCACAAAAAGACTCAAAGCGCGTCCTAGTGCCATTACAAGGCATTTTGCTGAAGCAACAAAGAGAGAATATGGGGAAACGAGTGAAGCATGATCTCGAGCATGATACAACATACCATCAGCAGCGCGGTCAGTTACTACAGTCTCATAGCACTGTCCAGGGAAGAAGTAGTCCATGACTATTGTGATCTTTCAGCTCTGGATATTGCAATCAACCTCTGTGCCTCTGGTTACTGCTGACCTGACCTGACCTGATTCTGAACCAAGGCTTGAGCATAAATCTATGGCTTGAGCAACATACGACCAGAGCCCTTGGGGCCTGGGCGGAGAAAAGTAGGCGTGATTGCATCGTTTGGCGCGCCATTTGAAGTCCGAATCTTGCTTTGCTCATTGCATGGACGTGGGTCGCATAGAGTGTTGCAGAAGTCTAGCTATTACTGAAGTAGTCAGAATGATAATTGTATTACGACATGCAAAACTGCAAGCTCGTAATGTCGACAATCTACTCTATACTTCACAGTATGCTGCTCCCATGCAAGTAAAAAGACTTATAAGACTTATGTAAGATCTGATATAGACTTGCAAGCTCATCAGATTATCAGACAGGATTATGAAACATCTTAACAGATACTTTCAAGATCTTAACACCAATTCTTAAATCTTAACATCGATTAATTCAGATATCCACCAGTTCAATACAAGATTCTGATAGTGTTTCTTATCAGCTGAGTGACTATGAATCTCATAAGTTTCTGCAAATTATCTTTTCAGTCAAGAGATAGCGTCTTATCTGTTTCTGAAATGCTTCTTTTTTGATTGCATCTTATCTGTTTCTGAAATGCTTCCCTTAAGTGATAGAGTCTTATTTGTTCCTGAAATGCTTCTTTTCAGTTAAGTGATTGCATCTTATCTGTTTCTGAAATGCTTCCCGTTTTCAGTTAAGCAATTGCATCTTCTCTGTTTCTGAAATGTTTCATTTCAGTTAAATGATAAAGTCTTGTGAGATTCTAAGTCTTTACATGTACTCTACGAGAGTTTTTGTAGTTTGACGTATACTTCTATTAAAAAATATTTAATTCATATTCACAAGAATTAATGATCCAATTCACAATTCTAACAGCTAAATTTCTGACAAGTAATCCACAATGTCATCAGAGGTTTTCTTGAACTCTCATGCATCCATCACCTGCATTTATAAAAATATATTTAAAAATTTGCAGGACTATACATTTGTTCAACGCAAGTTAAATACCGGTAGTTGCTATTTGCCGGTCCTCGCTTTGCTAAGAGTAGGAATGTGAGTCGTCCATGCTTTAACTGGATTTTCTGCCAGCGAATTTGAACTGTTGCCAGTAGATATACTATTTTTAGCGCTGTTAGACTGCACCTCCTTGAACATGACACACATTAGACAACCTGAGATTTACAACTTCTGCAAATCCTCTACACTGGATGTACATGTAATACGTCAATTGAGTCACTACTACATCACTATTATCATGACGGCACCATGCAGTATTGATGATTTAATGTACAGTGGAACTCTAGCTCAGTTCGACATAGGCAGCAGTACATACATGTAACTAGCTAATAGTCTCAATCTAGGCGGCATATCAGTTCATTTCGTCCATGATTCAATTACCACACTGCAAGTAGAGAAAGAATGAAATAAATTATAGATAGCTAGTAGACAACTCACTTTTGCAGCACACTCCAATGTCTTCATTGTGTCCACAGTTGTGACGGCCCCATACTTTAGCTGGGCATTGAGTGATGAGAGATTCAGTGCCTCGGCAGCTGAGATTGTTGAGCCAGATAGGACGGCCGGCACCGCCACATTTTGTACCACAGGTGTATGCTCTGCCTACTGCCCTGTAGCCAAGCTGACGACACAGCACTTTTGCATCTCTTGAATCAATTTTGTCATCACAAATGGTGCCATACTTATTAGCAAATTTTACGAGTACTCCTCCACAAATTTGCTTGGTCCTGTGATTATACTTGGCCTTGTGCAGACAAACTATCAATAGAGAGAAGTGATAATAAATGATCATTGGATACATTATTCACTTACTTCTGTAGTTTCCAGTAAAACGCTTATCGCACAGGTTAAAAAGTCCGCTCTTGTAGCAGACAAGACTGACATCTTGATTATGATTGCAGCTGTGGACCCCTATTCCGCGATGCCCACAGTGAAATAAGGATGGTTCTGTTCCTCGGCACTGCAACCTGTCCAAATATATCGGACCGTTTGAACGTCCATTACGTCTGTTGTTGATGCGATAACTCATTGCACGAGAGTAGCCAAGCTGACGACAGGCAACATTAGCATCCTTGATATCAAAACCCCTCCCGCAGACAGTTCCCCAGCGACGATTGTGTAGCACTTCAAGTCGACCCTCATTTTTCACTCGACCTCCAGTCAATCGCAACAGTCTGCGGTAACATCCTATCATTATGAACAATTAAAAATGAATGTGTCTCATATGTAGGTAAAACACACCTGTTCCCTCTGCAATAGCCTCCTCCTCTTCACTCACAGCGTTCTCTTCCACTTCATTTTCCTCGATCTCCACAATCTCTGGTCCTTCAGTGTCCTGCAGGTCAGGTATGCTCTCTGTGTTGGTTGTCTGGTTTTCATCCTCTTTGATGGTATTTTCAGGTTTTGCATTCTCAAGACTATTTCTCAATTCAGAAACCTTGTCATTCTCACTCTGATAGTCTATTGAGGATAAACAATTAATTTTTGTACACAGCTTACCTGCTTGTGCTATAGAAGCAAGAGCAACCAGCAATACAGTGATTTTGAAGAAATTCATCTTTTCTCAATATCTGCTACGAATCTCCTCACACAGACAAAGATTAGCGCTTTGACGTCCATTTAAATAGCAAGCACTGGAATGCTTCTTTGTTATTTCATTACACAGCGGTGAGTGTACTTTGTGACCAATCGATATTTAACTGATTGAAAATTGAATTCGCATGTTCAACATGCTTTTGATTGTATTGAAATCATGATTTTCTAAGTCCTGCTTTTTCAGGTGTACTTAGTGGCCATTCTCAATTCAACTGATGTGGAAAATTGAAAATAGAACTGATGAGAGTAAATTCTATTTAATTTTCCATATCAGTTGAATTGAGAATGGCCGCTAAGTACACCTGAAAAGCAGGACTTAGAAAATCATGATTTCAAAATGACATTGAAAGCATGTTGAACATGCAAATTCAATTTTTAATCAGTTAAAAAAAGTTAATAAAAGGGGTGAATTTTATCTGTTTTTACAGTCAATATTGAAGTTAGCCCTGGCAGGCTACTGACCTGAGTTGTTAAGGAATGATTTGTACTCTACCCGTAAGCCACGGTTCTTCATGTCATGAGCTGTCCTCTGGATCATCTGACCCGTAAGCTAAGCCCGGGGTGTTGATGTGTGCCAGCACCAGATGCACCACTACTGTAGTAGAGGGCCTTGCCAACATATACTAGCTCTATGAGCGGGCAGGCAGGGTGTCAATATGTATGCATACCATGCATTGTCATTGTACATTTCCATGACAATGACAATGTCATGCATCAACTGTACATGAGGAGCTGCCTGGAATACATCAACATACCAGGCGGAGATATGTCAACATCCTATGAGGAGCTGCCTGTCATATGTCAACTGTACATTGACAATGTATTTACATCAACTGATTGTGAAGATCTTGCATAGGCAATGCTTAAAGGTGGAGTAACACCGACCAATCAAATTGACTTGTAGTCACGTGTATTCAATCAGTAATATTATGTCTGATTGGTCAACATCATACTTCCGCTTTTGAGCAAGATCTTCGCAATCAACTGTATTGTATACAGTTGATCAACTGTCATCAACGCAATCAACTGTCATTGTATTGTCAATGTATTGTCATTCATTATGCCTCGGGGGCGGAGCCACGAGGCATACTGTAATCGAATTGTATGTCTGTCTGTCTGTGTCTGTTACATCATTTTGTGGCGCATGCTGAAAAATAAGCTTTGAAACTTACAATACAGGTAGAACTCGATATTACCTCGATTTAGAACTAGCGAAAGTTCGATGCAAATTAAAGATTCGTTCTAGAGTTATGAAGTGGTTTGCTCACCTCGATGGCTTTTCCTGACGATCAGGACTTCTCCAAATACAAAACTACCCACAGCAGATTGCCTAGTAGCTTGAAGGTGAGATTTTTATGACGGCACCATGCAGTACTGAATGGTTTAAGAACCCACTATTCCGGACACCCTTGGGACCCCACAAGCTAAGTGTCCTGATTTCAGGTGTGTTCACAGTGAAGGTTCCGCGGTATTAGTTTTCACTTGGTGTGCCTATAAACCGACCAGCTAGTTGTTGCATCACTTTAAGTTTTCTTTGACTATGATCGATAGGCTGCATTATCATACTTGAAAAATCTACTGCCGCAAGTCACGCAAGTCATGAGAGAACAAACAATCTGATTATCAAGCATATCTCATCATGCCGCATTTATGCGCTCCTGATGCTGCTCATGCATTTTTGCATTGACACCGTACCGGTACCGAGAGATTCAAGTTCAAGTTCAAGTTCAAGTTCAAGTTCAAGTTTAATAATAATGCGAGACCCAAAGGGCATAGCATGGAACACACTATTTAGGAAAAATAATACTAAAAATATCATCATGTTCTTTGATCAGAAGGTCGAGGATATCTTGTTCACAAAGGTTATTTGAATGAAGGGATACAGTATGACTGGAGCAAATGTGGAGTAACCAAGAGGTGGAGACAATCTGATCACAAAGATGGCAGCAAAAATTATCATGTACTGGTTGAGTCAGGTGGCGTATAATCCTTTGTAATTGTTCTGTGCCATGGCTGCCATGATCCAGCGCCTTGTCCCAGAGTCTACACCAAGAGTAACCGTCGCCAGCTACCATTGCAACAAAATTGGCAGACGGGTGATTCAGGCCAGATGATATAACGGATATGATATTGTCAAGGAGAATCTGAGGCTTTTGTGCTTTGACGAGATGGATTGCATCATCAGGATACTCTAGGCATTCATCCAGGATAGTAGCACCAACGATGGATTCAAGCATCCTGCATTGTTGTAGGATGGACACATTCGCTGGGTCGACAATGGCAACGGAAGTGAGAACTTTAGAGCTGATGGAGTTATTGTCTGGGGATAGCAATTTAGCCAGATAACCAATTTTACGCAGTAGAAGAAGACATGCAATTGATGGCAAAGCTAGGCATATCCTCACTGCAGTGCCAGAGAACCACTTGGGTAACCTGAGGATTCTTCTACCAATTTCAAGTTGGAAGTGCTCCAGTAATTGAATTGCTGAAATGTCCAACAGCCATGTCTCACTGCCATACAATAGGATTGGGAGCACGCAAGTTTTGTAAATACTGACAGCTGAAAGTGGGCATGGATTCAAGTGACCCTGGAAGGCCTCAATTTTCCCAAAGGCAAAGAAGGCCTTTCTAGCTTTACAAATGTTCTCTTGAACAGACTTGAGTGAAAAGAGATTATGGCTCCACCATGTTCCAAGGCACTTGGCTTCAGGAAGGGTAGTGATGATGTTAGTTGGACTGAGTTCTATCTGTTCTGGCAGGAATGGCTGACGTGAGATTCTAACGATCTCCGTCTTTGAAGAGTTGACCTTAAAGCTATTCCTGGAAGTGAAGTCATTGATGATGCTGACTTGAGAAGAGATTTGACTTGTGGAGGTGGCGATGGTCCTGATATCATCAGCATGAGCGGCTCCACCAACAAACAATCCAAGCAATGACAACCCAGCCTCGTTGTGTCTGAGATCTTTCAGCAGAGTATCAACAACAAGAAATAACAGAGGGGATAACATGGAACCCTGCTTTACACCTCTAAAGATGGATACTGGAGAGGAGATGGTAGAGCCAACACGGACATTACAAGATGTTGACTGATACCAATGATGGATTATTCTCCACGCTTTACCACCAATACCAACTTGTAGGAGTTTATCAAGCAGAACACAATGCTCAACAGAATCAAAAGCCTTCTCAAGATCAAACAGGCAGAGATAAGGATGGCCACCCTCTCGCAAATGGGTCAAGAGGGCTTCTTGTGTGGTAAAGGTTGCATCAGAGCATGAGAGACCCTTCCGATAGGCATTGCACCTCGGCGCATGCGCGAGGGTTACGGTACTGCTCTGTCATTCATGTTCACTCACGTCACTCATTCGTTCGTTCTGTCCATGAGCTAGCCTACAGAGACCAACGCTCACTTCTGAAACTCGGTTAAGGTATGAACAGGCTTAGCACCACAATGGCTTGCAATGTGGCTCGTGGATTTTGCTAAAGTGCTTTCTTTCTCGAGTTATGGCTGACTTATTATTATTATTATTATCAGACTTTACAGCAGCATAATAAACAGAAAGTAAATACAGGAAACTTACCTTGACGGCCATCTTGGACCTCTCTGACTACAAGAGCGCCCATAGTTGACTACCTAGGTACTTGTACTAGATTCCATTTAAACTGCTGGACAGCTCTGACGGTGCCTATACATCTCAAGAAAAAGCCTAGATCAATGGCTACCTACTCAGTTGTTTATGGTCACGTCCACGTGGCACACCTTGTAGTCAGCACATTGCTGTCTTCTGGTTAACAGTGCAGTTTCAATAGCAAGCAGGTTGGCTTTAGCTGCAAAGCTCCTCCTGCAAACCATAACCGAGGAGCTAAGTCTACAATGTCATTGTGTATGACACGCCGAGGGTTTCGTGAAATCTGTTCATTACTAAGTGAGTGAAATATCAATTCTTGCAGCAAAACTTGTGTGCGCACACAAGTGTCTAGCTAAGCACAATACGACATAGGCAGCAGTACATACATGTAACTAGCTAATAGTCTCAATCTAGGCGGCATATCAGTTCATTTTGTCCGTGATTCAATTACCACACTGCAAGTTAGAGAAAGAATGAAATAAATTATAGATAGCTAGTAGACAACTCACTTTTGCAGCACACTCCAATGTCTTCACTATGTCCACAGTTGTGACGGCTCCATACTTTAGCTGGGCATTGAGTGATGAGAGACTCAGTGCCTCGGCAGCTGAGGTTGTTGAGCCAGATAGGACGGCCGGCACCGCCGCATCTTGTACCACAGGTGTATGCTCTGCCTACTGCCCTATAGCCAAGCTGACGACACATCACTTTTGCATCCCTTGAATCAACATTGTCATTACAAATGGTACCATATTTCTTAGCAAATTGTACGAGTACTCCTCCACAAATTTGCTTGGTCCTGTGATTATACTTGGCCTTGTGCAGACAAACTATCAATAGAGAGAAGTGATAATAAATGATCATTAACCCTCGGCGCATGCGCGAGGGTTACGGTACTTGGTTTGTCGTTCACTTACTCACTCGTTCGTTCGTTCTGTCCATCGAGCTGCAGAGACCATCGCTCACTTCTGAAACTCGGTAAAGGTATGAACAGGCTTAGCACGACAATGGCTTGCAATGTGACTCGTGGATTTTGCTAAAGTGCTTTCGTTCTTGAGTTATGGCTGGCTCACCTAGCTTGCATGACCTGACGGCCATCTTAGACTTCTCTGACAACAAACGCGCCAATAGTTGACTACCTAGGTACTTGTAGATTCCATCTAAACAGCAGGACAGCTCTGGGGGTGCGTAGACATCTCAAGAAAAAGCCTATCAAAGCCAAGAGCTATGGCTACCTACTCAGTGTTCACGGTCACGCCCACTTGACACACCTTGTCTCGGTTGCGGTCAGCACTTTGCTGTCTTCTGGTTAGCAGTGCAGTTTCAATAGCAAACAGGTTGGCTGTAGCTGCCAGTGGCGGATCCAGAAAAAGTAGATGGGGTGGGCCAATGTGCGGCGCGAAGCGCCGCCGAAAATTTTTAGCTAATTAATATTCATGAGAGGCGTAAATAATTGACTCTGACACGCTTCAACGCGATAGTCGAGCTAGAAGGTTATACAGCGCAGCGAGCGCGCTAGTCAGTAGTGAGAACTCTGCTCAGAACGGTAAGAATTTTGCACTATAGTTAAAACTTTAAAATTTTAGGTGGGCTAGTTTGGGTGGGCCAGGCCCTACCTGGCCCACCCCTGGATCCGCCACTGGTAGCTGCAAAGCTCCTTCTGCAAACCATAACTAAGGAGCTAACTCTACAATGTTTGCAACGGTGCTCAAACGCCGAGGGTCCGTGAAATTCGTTCATTGGATACATTATTCACTTACTTCTATAGTTTCCAGTAAAACGCTTATCGCACAGGTTAACAAGTCCGCTCTTGTAGCAGACAAGGCTGATATCTTGATTATGGTTGCAGCTGTGGACCCCTATTCCGCGATGCCCACAGTGAAATAAGGATGGTTCTGTTCCTCGGCACTGCAACCTGTCCAAATATATCGGACCGTTTGAACGTCCATTACGTCTGTTGTTGATGCGATAACTCATTGCACGAGAGTAGCCAAGCTGACGACAGGCAACATTAGCATCCTTGATATCAAAATTCCTCCCACAGACAGTTCCCCAGCGACGATTGTGTAGCACTTCAAGTCGACCCTCATTTTTCACTCGACCTCCAGTCAATCGCAACAGTCTGCGGTAACATCCTATCATTATGAAAAATTTAAAAAATGAATGTGTCTCCTGTGTAAAACACACCTGTTCCCTCTGCAATAGCCTCCTCCTCTTCACTCACAGCGTTCTCTTCCACTTCAGTTTCCTCGATCTCCACAATCTCTGGTCCTTCAGTGTCCTGCAGGTCAGGTATGCTATCTTTGTTGGTTGTCTCATCTGCTGGGCTTTCATCCTCTTTGATGGTATCTTCAGGTTTTGCATTCTCAAGACTATTCCTCAATTCAGCAGCAACCTTGTCATTCTCACTCTGATAGTCTATGGAGGATAAACAATTAATTTTTGTTCCAATTTTGTTAAAGCTCAAGAGCTTACACACAGCTTACCTGCTTGTGCTATAGAAGCAAGAGCTACCAGCAATACAGTGATTTTGAAGAACTTCATGCTTTCTCAATATCTGCTAAAAATCTCCTCACACAGACAAAGATCAGTGTTTTTGCGTCCATTTAAATAGCAAGCACTGGAATGCTTCCTTGTTATTGCATTACACAGCCACTATTTGCAACGGATATTACAGTTTATCAACTTTACATAGTGGTTGATCATTGCAGTTTATATGTTGCCTTAGTACTTTTGAATTTATTCACTTTAGAATATTTCTATTTCGATATGTAAGCACACATTTAATGGTATGCAAAACATATACAGTCATAATTTTGTCAATAGTGTAGTATAAAAAATAATGTTACACAAAGATAGGTCTTATGTGCATCTTGTGAAGTTTGAATGCATTTTTCATCACTATTAGTGTTGTGCTTATACCTGCCCAACACATTACTTCTGTCAAACCCTAAACAGTTAGCTGCTCCAATCTAGCGAAATTCCCAAACATCATAGTAGCAGTTCTCTAACTTTCAATTCCCCACACTATAATCACAATCTAGTTCATAACCAAATGAGTCGAATCTTTAGGCAAATAAATTTATTATACCATAGATGCTGCAGTATTTGAAATCGGAGCATCATTATTATTGTTACACGGTATTGTACAGAGTCTTTCAAGCTGTGTGATCTTGACTAGAGAACTGTGCTGGTCACATTTTGCCGTACATCATTTGTGTGTGTAGATCAGCCACAGTTGCCTTGTCAAATTTGGTTGCCTGCAGACAAAATTTTGATGATAGTTAGCAATATTATTCTACGTGTGGTGCTTACTCGTTGAAAGTATGTCTGAGCTAACTCTGCATTTTTTGACACTGCCTGACCAAGTTGCAGGCATCGTGCTAGTATGAAGCACGCTATGGCTATGCCCTTGGCTACTAGTATTTGAAGAGCACCGCTCTGCTCAGCTAGTGTCTCTACACTGGTCTCTAAAGTGCTGATCTTGTGGGCTGTCTCTACTGCTCTTGTGAAGAATTTATTGCAATAGTAGTAGTGAGACAGGATGCCTGTGCCATAGATAGAACCTCCTTCACTAGATCTCTTCATCCAGTAGAGCGCTGTTTCTCTGTCCTTCTTGCATCCTTCTCCTTTCAAGTAAAGCAGCCCCATGGCAGCTATGGCAGGATATACAACTAGAGTGATGAGTGACAAGTATGTTTCACATACCCATGGACTCTAGATGACCATTGAGGGCTGCTTGTGAGTGCCAATAGAAAGCCTGTTGCATTCAGAGTATTCACACACACACTCGACATTGTCGCTTACTTTGTTCATGTCAGAACTGTCAGGTCGTGAGTAGACCATTGCTAGTGTGTTCATAGCTCGAACTGACGGGGCCTCACTACCATTGTTGGCTGCTAGGGTCCACCAGTGTATAGCCTCATCATCGCTTTGTGCAATACCATATCCTGACAAGGAGCAGTACATTCAACACTATGATCTCAGTATGGTTAGGTAGGTACGTACCTTGGTAGTATGCTCGTCCAACATTAAACTGAGCACTAACAACAAGATGACTATCTTTTGAGGAAGTGGATTGCGCTACTTGCAACATCAGTTTAAACCCTAGAGACTGTGAGAATAGGAGACTGCGTCAGTGCAAGTTTCACAGCTAGCTGCTGTTTGTGTGTCATGCATAACTATAGGCTATGCTGCTCACTGGATCAGCTTCCACTCCCGTCCCATCGTAGTATAGCACAGCTAGCTGGTATCTGGCTTGCCCATTGTCTCCTTGCTCCGCCCTCTTGAGGTACTTTACTGCTTGAGGCAACTTTCCTTCTGTCAGATAGTGGTGTCCCACTGAGAACTGGGCCTCTCTGTTACCCCGATCACTATATTCTATCAGCGTTTTAAGGCGATCAGTCTCTTCCGATGAGTTTTCTAGTCCAGCGGGAAGCGGCTGGAGTTTCTCTAAACTTTGAGATACCAAATCCATCTCGCGGCACAACCACGTTCACTAGTGTTAAGTTTCCTTGACAACAGAAAGAAGGCGTAGCGCGCGTCAATACTACACCACGCCTACACCACACCTTTTGTCATCATGACTTCTCTCGAATCCATTCCCAAGGATTTACGCGGACTCAGAGCCTGTAAATTGTGTTCTTTAGTAAAGGTTTGTGGACCATAATAGTATGTGCTGAATAATAATTATGTCTCACGGTTATACAATAGACATTTGACCAGTTTGTCTACAATGGATGTGACAACTGTGAAAGGTACCTCAGAATAAAGGGAAACCGTGAGAAAGTTAACAGTTGTACAAGCCCCAACTTTGATGGGTGAGTAGAAGTTTGATAAATTTTATGAACAAACGCACTTAGTGAATTTAACATTGATTTTTTCAGTATCATATCCGTCATGAGTCCCAGAGATAGTTGGGTAGCGAAATGGCAACGAATCGGTGAGTTCTACAATGTGCACATTGTTACACACTCATTGAATTTTCTCTTGTTTCTCTCAGACAAGTTTGTGAAGGGATGTTATGCCGTTTCTGTTACGGGTGACTTACCCCCTGACACTCTGGATGATCTCAGAGCAAGAGGCATCGTGTACAGATCAAGAGACAACACTGATAGATAGTTCTGAGTCATGTTACCATAAGCTTGCATTCACATTACATCGGTTTCGCGCGCAGCCATTGCGCTTTATTTTGTACGTGTGAGCATGCGCACAGCCGCAGGCGATAAAATTTGAATTTGACTTTTGGATCGCGCGGGTATTCGCGAGGTAGCCATGGATTCCCCAGCGCTCCCAATGGATATAAAGGACATTAACGTGTGTCTACTGTCAGCTAAGAAGACAACAAAGAGTGTTTCTTCCCCGTCTCTGCGCGAACTGGACCAGATGAGCTTGTGGTAAGTGACGCTAAACAACGCCCATCAAGGAGTTTGCCATAAACAAGTGACAATGATACAATATTATAAGTAGAAAAACAAACCTAACGTGACTGTATGTGCAGTAACTTCTCAATGGAGGACTCAGAGGCCGGTGCAGGGGGTGGCGAAGAGAACAAGCCAGCGAGTGAAGTGAGTGCTGCACAGTATAGTTGAGGCACATTTGAATTTCTCTCTGCCACAGATTGTGTCACGAAAAAGAAGACGTGTAGATGACCTGGAGACACAAAGCTGCTTGAACATGTCACTCAAAGTATGCTGTATGATTGTACTGTTCTTTTCTAACCATACATGTCTTTTTCAGGAGCCCCGCCACAAGAGACTTCGTCGTCCTCTCGCAAAAGCGTTCTCTCCTATAGTAAAGCGTGCTAAGAACACCATTAAGGTATTGCCACTTGGTCGTCTGGTTGATGGAATATCTCATTGTTTTTTCAGAGGTCGATGAGTTTCAGTAAAGAGAAGGACGCATCGCCGGGCTCTCGTTACAAGATCCCGGGCACTCCGAATCAGCCAAAGAAGAGAGCGTCATCAATGAGAGTGAAGCTATCACAGGTAAGATCTGTACATAGCGATGGGTCTATGACCACTTTCTCTTAGAATTGGGTGGAGAGTGTTGAAGCCAGCACTTTAGGAGAGCTCACCAAGCAAGAGATCACAAGACAAGAGGTACATTAACCACCGTCCTAACTAGCTCTACACACAGACTCTACTGTTGCTCATTGCAGGCAATATACTCAGTCTATCGCACTGAGTCTGATTTAGTGGACGATCTCAAGATGGTTGTAAATGTGAGCGTGCACTGTTTGTCTGTTTATATATAATTTTCTCTTCTCAGATATTTCTTCGTCCTATGATCCGACTTGGTTTAATCTCAGAAGAAGACCATAGTATACTGTTTGGTAATGTGGAGTCTATTCTCAGTCTCCATCAAGGTGCCTGCTGCTTGCTTGACCTTATCACATGACAGTCTCTGCATTACGCTCTCCGTATTAGAGCTACTGTCAGATTTGAGTGATCTCAGAAAGGTTGACGGGTGTTTCAATGGTGTAGGACAAGCGCTGTTGCAATGGGTGAGTGGTTTGGGTGCATGTCCACAGATTTTGTGTTAACTGTCTTGCTTTTGTTAGTCGCAAAAGTTGACAGGAGCATATGCAGACTATTGTGCTCATCTAGTCGGAGCAAAGCACAAAATGGAGGCTCTCAAACAAGAGAAGCCAGTACAAGACTTCCTGCAGGTACCTCGTGCTTAGAAATTGTGTACACCTTTACCAAAGAGCCTGTCAATTTACAATGTTTGAATCTTGTGTGTGAATTGGGAAATATCCAAATAGAATGTGCATTATACACATGGTTTGAAGTTGTGTTGTTTGTTTCTTGTTACAGCGATGTTTGGATTCTGAGTTCTCAAGAAAACTAGACCTGTGGTCATTTCTTGGTGAGGCTGACACAGTGTGTACATTAATGTACGCTATCCTCTAGATGCACCGCGGAGTCGTGTCATGAAGTACCCAATCATGCTTAAAGAAATCCACAAGAAGGTGGAAATAGCTGCCTTACTGTACACTGTGATATTGTTACCTGCTATTGTAGACTCGTGCACCCGATGGAGAAAATGACTGTTCTGCATTGGACCGAGCTGTGAGTTCACTACCCGCAGTGTTACTTGTGTGATACTTGTCTGCAGATGAAGAGTTTCGAGTCAGTGCTGAAGGAGATCGATTACAGCACCGGTATAGCAAAGTGTCTGGATGTCATCAGCCGACTTGATTTTCTTCACGATGAGCAGGTTAGTAGCCAGCTGGACTTCTCTACCAATCTATGCTATACTTTTAGAAACTTTCGGAAATTGAGCAGGCAAAGTTTATACTCTGCAGTGGGCAACTGAAGAACAAGAGCGGCACAGTAAGTGAGATGATTCACATTGGTTCGCTATCACTGTTTTTTTGACAGAAAATGCACGCATTCTTGTTTGACACAGTTTTTGTCTTGGCACGCACGACCACACGCACCTCATCACTGACCTATCAGGTTTACAGACAGGTGAGAGACAGGCACACACACTAACACTCGCTTGACTGCCTTGCTACAGCCTGTACCAGTTGATCGGTTGGTTCTAGAGGACGTTGCTGACGGTGAGGCAAAGATGTCTAGCAGCTCCTTCAGAGGAACTCTAAACAGATCGAGCAGCGGCAATGGTCAGTTGCTTGATTACTATTAGTAGCACACATTCATCTCTGTATCTCTCTAGGATGTCGCCATGCATTCAAGATCTCTTGTTCTGACCCTGAAATCAGTCGACACACATACACGCTACAGGCAAGCGGTGATTTTGATAAAAAGATCTGGATCGATGCATTCAGAGGAGTTGTACCGATTAACAAGGACTCCACCACCGAGACCACTGTCTAACATGAAATGCTCGGCATCACACATTCTGCATGTTTTTAAACCTATTTCAGTTCTATCTCGTCGTCTGCATAATGCTTAAAACAACAAAACTGGTACCACAATCATTGTAACTAGTACACATCTGTTCATGTTACCATTATCTTGAAACAGTAAATTTCAAATGCAGGTGCACAAAGCATACAATACACAGGCTTCTGTAGAAATAATGATTTTCTTTCTGTTCAAACCACCTCGCTATCTCTCTGCTTAGGTCTCAACAGACAGACAAGCAGTCATGACGATTAAACAAACGTGTCATAAATACGGAGGGAAAAAAAGAGGAAGGACAGTACACACACAAAACTATAACATAAGGTCAAGTACGGTAGTAGTAATACAGGAATCGAGTGAGAGAATGATGAAGACGTCAGCCTAACAGGACTACTGACCAGTTCCTGGAAGAGAACAATAATAATAATAGGACAAAGGAGGGTTGATAGTGTGCTTACGTTGCATTGTCTGTTGCAACATGGCTACGCCATTCTCCGGGAGAGAAGAAGGCATTCCAACGGGTGTACCTAACGAAGAAACAATCTGTCCAGGTGTAGCTGCAGGAGAAGCAGCAGAAATAGAGTCTTCCTTTAGCACGCCATCTTTCTTGTCTTTTGAGCGTCGGTTCTGAAACCACACTTGTATCACTTTCATTGTAAGCCCAGTCTGACTAGCCATCTCTTCTCTCAGAGCTCTCGACGGCTTCGGATCTCTCTCGTAGGCTGCCTGAAGAATCTCCAACTGTTGGGGGTTGATTGATGTCCGAGTCTTTCCTTTGCGAGAGTCTACAGCAGCTGCCGGGAGATGCGGAGAAGCTGCTGCTGACATTACAGTGGTAGGAGTTGCTGCAGCAGCAGGCATCATGCCAGCAGCTACTGGTATTTGATCTGCTTCACTCACTATAAAAGGTGACAAAAGCCATCACTCCACACCCATTGTTATACACCCACTCTTACTACTCAAGTGCAGACTGTTCAAGAGGCACAATAGACTCATACTAAGACCAATGAGGTTGTGGTGAACTACCTCAAACTTATACCAAAGGCATATTAAATTCTTAACCTTGGGTCAAAAGTGCAAGTAGCAGTATCACATGCTCACAATGAAATCTTAGTAATCAACACTTTGTGTTATAAGTATGTGTAAAAGGTCATGGCTGCAAGGGTCTCTACACTCACTTCTTCGTCTTGCATCAGTCTTAGCTACTGAACTCGAGTCAGATAGACCACTCTGTGTGCCCAGGGTCTGGATGCCCATTGGGGCAGGAGCAGGATAGCAGCTGTCACAGAGGAACTTCTCTCCTCCCTAAGAAAGAGTGACCATGAGCAAGGCAACAGTCCAAAGCACATACCTGTACAAGATAGAGCTGTTCTCCGGTGTTGAGCTGTTTCTTACAAATTGAGCATGTGAAGCACGATACATGATAAACCTTGTTGGCTGCACGCCTGACTAGGTCTTCAGGACATAGACCAACATTACAGGCTGCACAGGGGGTACCAAAATGCCTGTATAAAATAATTTTACTCACAACACTGCTAGACAACGTGCATTGATGAGAAGTTTTAATTAATGCCCGCCGCACAATTCTGACTATCTACTCACTTGAAGAAGTCAGATCTGCAGTAGAGCTTGTTCTCACGAGAGAAGCACTTCTCGCTGAGCGGACACTGACAGTCAGAACACTTTACACAAGAAACATGCCAAGACTTGTCGAGGACTTTCATGAGGAACCTCTCCATGATTGGATCCTGACATCCCGCACATATGAACGGTGTCATCTTCATTAAAACGCCGACTATGTTCCTCTAGTATGTAACTGACTGAAGAAGAAAAGAGGCTAGTCGAGAGAGTCGATCAAAACCTCGAGAAAATTGGCGGGCAACAGGAAACTTCACGCTCCGCCTCTCCCGGTCCGCTCCAGCTAGATGAGTTTACGGACCAACAGACGGAGAAATACGATTGTTTAGAATTTGAAAAAACGCGGCCAAGGAAGAACTCTTCTCGAGAGCCAGAAGCTGAACCGTGAGCTGTAACAAATCTATGGTTAGTTAGAAGACCCGTGGACCATGGAAAACCAGGAGACTGAAGTTTCAAAACGGTGAGAATAAGTTGCCCATGAGCTAAGACATAAAGAATCAATTTTTGCCATGTGTTCTGTAGAAGAGAGAAGAGGCCACGAAGATCATCGGTTAGTTTCAGCATATTAGCAGTTGAGACTTCTCTTATCAACTCTTTTAGATTTTAAAGCGGGCTTTAGTTGATATCAACAATGGCGGAGAGGACAGGTATATAAGCTGTGTACGTGACTATGAGGCATGCATTATAATGTTCCATACTCTGTAGAGAGAAGAGAAGAGTGAGCTTCCAACCGAGTATTATGGTCAAGTGAGTAACTTTGTGTGTGAGTCAGTATGTGTTACTGTTTTCAACCCAGAGAGTTTCAAAAGAATAACTCTGGTGAACTTGAGGTAGCTACCAAATCTAAGGGTGCAGAGAGCAGTGGCTCAGAAGAGAACTATGATAATGTAAGACAACACACCATTGTACCTGTTATAGTATGTTGCTGCAGGTATACATGGTGCCAGCCAACCAGTCATACTACCAAGTGTCTACTCCTGTTGGTGACAAGCGACGCAGGCTTTCATCAGCACCGGCTGTGTCTCGTCTCTCCATTATACCACCACTAGAGAAATCTTTTGCCAGCTCTGACGATACACCAGATTTTGAAGTAAGGTTACCGTAAGTTTGTATTACTTACTCTCTCCATGCTTTCTCTTCAGTTGTTTGAGGACAGTAGTGAAGCCACTGCTCCCAAGGAAGCCATCACGCTACAAGAACCGACAACTGTTGTTGGTAGTAAGAAAGAGGATGGAAATTTTTGGGCTAGCATAAAAGCTAGTGTAAGAAAAATGGTATATTTTGCTATGTGTATCCTTGGTATTCTATAGGATTTTGTTGAAAGCACTAAGCAGGAGAACGAGTCGTTCAATCTCTCGTGTATGGATCATGCATCAGTCGCTGACAATGCTCTTGTCATCAACTGTCCCTCGTTTGATGGCAGCAATATAAACTCTCCAAGTGTTGATCACGACGAGATGATGGACAAACCTGCTGAGGAAGGGAACACCACTGTGTTTGGAGACTCTTCCATGGAGCTCACTCTGGAGGGAGAGCAACTTGGTGAAAGCATCGTGGTCGTGGAACAGCCATTTGTTGCTCAAGCAGCCAGTCAACTTGAGCCCTTTTCCAGTGTTCTTATAAGCAGCCAGCATGCCCAGCAGGATCTCCCACCTGGGAATGATGTTCAAGACTTAGGTAGCAAAGCCGCACATCCCACTCCTGACAGACCTCGACTTCCAGAGGCAAGTGAGGATGATCACTCGGTCAAAGCTATGTCTTTAACAAACGTTGACGACTCGCATATCGATCTTCACAAAGAAGACACCCCTCAAGGCAGCATGATTGACGTCAATTCTTCCCAAGCCAGTCATCAGCCTGTTGTAATCTCACAACTCCAGTCCTTCGAGCCTTGTCACACTGTTTATGGTGATGCAGACATGTCTCTGACGTCAGTAGACGGCTCACATATTGATATTCGTATCAAGCTCACCAACCAACCCAATGAAGAGGTACTGAAATCAAGTACAGAAACTGCTGAGGCAGTCTTGCCCCATCATGACACGAGGGAGAAGCAGCCTTCAAACATAGAAGTTGCTGTTGTCCAGACCCAACCTCTCCCACCTGTGGTACTTGATACTGATGGTCAAAACCAGCCATGCTCTTCAGAACCAGATGTGGCTACCACTTCTCATCCAGTTACATCCTCTGCAATGCCTCAAGTGAAGCCGCCTCCTACAGGGTTCAAACGTCCACGTATCCTTGCAAGTTCAGTTGTTTCAAAGCGAATGGCTTTTGGCAAAACTAGAACAATACCTAAACCAAACACTCCCAAACTAGCTGCTGGACAAGTGCAACATTTGCAATTGCCTGGGTCTGGAATGCCTCTGTTACGATCGCCTAGCATCACAGCTTCCCTGCTCAAAAAGAAGTCAAAAACGCCCGCCAAGATAGTCACAGCACAGCTACCACCCACCCCACAATCAGTGAGTGCTTTACCTCCTCCAGCATCAGCACCACGCCAGCCACCATGTTCCCCACTTGTACAGAGCATGTCCATTACTCGTGTTATAGAGCAACGCCCTAATAATGTCATAGAGCATCATCATGATTCACCAGCAACTGAGTCTCCTGGTTCTTCTATCTCTCTAGTGCCTTGCACCACCACATACACAGTGGCGCCACAGACAGAAGAGAACGATAAATCCTACATGGAGATCATGATGCCCAACACTGAGGATGATGACTGGCTCACTAACCCTAACAACGACAATCCGTCAATTCTTGAATCTTCTGCCAATATCACTCCAGCAGTGCATACCACTACAGCCCCTGTGGTACATAGTCCACCACCTCCCTCCTCTCGTCCAGCGCCTGTGGTAAATAGTCCACCACCTCCCTCCTCTCGTCCAGCCCCTGTGGTACATAGTCCACCTCCCTCTTCTCGTCCAGCACCTGTGGTACACAGTCCACCACCTCCCTCTTCTCGTCCAGCACCTGTGGTACACAGTCCACCACCTCCCTCTTCTCGTCCAGCTCCTGTGGTACACAGTCCACTTCCTTCTTCTCGTCCAGCCCCTGTGGTACACAGTCCACCACCTCCCTCCTCTCGTCCAGCTCCTGTGGTACATAGTCCACCACCTCCCTCCTCTCGTCCAGCGCCTGTGGTACATAGTCCACCACCTCCCTCCTCTCGTCCAGGTCCTGTGGTACACAGTCCACCTCCCTCTTCTCGTCCAGCCCCTGTGGTGCATAGTCCACCACCTCCCTCTTCTCGTCCAGGTCCTGTGGTACACAGTCCACTTCCCTCTTCTCGTCCAGCCCCTGTGGTACATAGTCCACCACCTCCCTCCTCTCGTCCAGGTCCTGTGGTACACAGTCCACCTCCCTCTTCTCGTCCAGGTCCTGTGGTACACAGTCCACTTCCCTCTTCTCGTCCAGCCCCTGTGGTGCATAGTCCACCACCTCCCTCCTCTCGTCCAGGTCCTGTGGTACACAGTCCACTTCCCTCTTCTCGTCCAGCCCCTGTGGTACATAGTCCACCTCTTATCCCTAATCCTGCCTCTTCAGCTGTTTTCTCTACCACCACTACTGCCTCTTCTGTTGCTAGTAACACTCAGCTGACCTTCACGAATACTGCTCGCGCTCAGCTAAACCCTGATGTAATCACCACACCTCATCTGGTTGTACTTGATCAGCTTGACACGACAATATCACCACTACCAGCGCCAGCTCTGTCTGTGACGATGGACCAGTCTAGACTGGAACCAGTACCCACTGGAGGAATGGACAGAACCATCAGAGTCATCTCACCAACAACTTTGGGAAAGTTTGCAGCATTCGCTAACGCAGACAAGACGATCAACCTTGCTGCAGAGTATGAACAACAGTTACTACAAGAACCACCTACTCCTCACCTAACACAGGAGCATTCCGCTATTGCCTCTGACACTCCAAAACAGGGACTGTCTATGGTAGACTCACATGTACAACAGTCTATCACAGATCCTGTCACACTGCACATACAGTCAATGGTTGATCCAGTCACTCCAAGGCAGGAACAGTCTATAGTAGAAGACCAAGTAACTCCATGTGTTCAGTCTGCAGTCACTCCACAGGTGCAGCCTGTAGTGGATACAGTCACCTCGGTGCACCCTACCACACCACAGCCTAATGTACAGCAAAATGAAGACATGGAAGATGAAACACAGCCCGATGAAAGAAACAAATCGATGGTACCTCCAGAAGAAGAGAGACCATCAGCTGCTGTTGAAGAGGAACACAGAGAAGTACAAGTTTCAGCTGTTCAATTAATGAACGAGCAGTGTGAAGACACACACGTCATGGAGCAAACTGAAGTGAAGAAAGAACACCTGAGACAGCAACAAACTGTTAAACACCCTAGGCTGCCGGATGAGTCACATGCAGAGATGCTTGCTACTAGCCTGCCGTTGCTGTCGAGCGGAGAAGATCAGCAAATAATCATAAATATTTTGGATGACCTTCTCATGAGGTGCGTAGTTTGTTAGCAGTGTTGAATGTATATTTGACCTAATTTAGGTTCAAGAGTCTTCACAAAGCGACTCTCACGAGAGTGCTGTCCAACTACTGTAACCGCCACGAGGGACTAAGAGAACGTCTGGAACACTACTACGAGATAATTCACTGCTGTAAGTGCAACAATCGTCAAGTGTGTGTATGTATTTTGTTTGTACAGGTATTGGGATGATCAGGTGTCTGATAGACTACTCACGGCTCACTGATATGGCTGAGACACCGTGCTCAATCACACTGCAGCCTTCCCTGTTGCCCAATAGTGACCAGGACATCCGTGGAGAGCTGGTGCTACAGGCTAGATGGCTTCTTGCATTGGTAAGATACTACTGACTGTGGGTGTCTATAATGTGTCGATTCCTTACAGTGTAAAACACTCGAACCGTTGTATAGAACCTGTCACAAGGCAATGTCTATGCTGTTTAAGTTAGTTACACGGAAAGGTTATTGTATGTTGTTGCATCTTGCTGCATGCTTTAGACGATCTGGTTGGGTGATACACAGCTGGAAGAGGGACGAAGTGAATGTTCATTTTGGGAAGAATGGTGAAAAATTGCAGTTGAAGTTTGTACTGGACATGAACAAATCTGAAGGTGTGTGTGCATGAGGCGTCAAATGCCGTGATCAGCTTGTGTGCGACTTTTGCAGGAAAATACGGTAAAGTACAATGTCAGAAAGTCACTGAAATCATAATAGAAGGCAGAGCAAAAGGTTAGCAACATGTGCGATCTTGTAGCCCAATGACTCTCTTGTGGGCCGGCTGCAGGTTGTAGTGTGCCAAAAGGTCTCAAGTGTAGCTCAGTATTAGATATCCCTGTGGTGAGCTGTCTGTGTGTGCATAGCTGTGCGATTGTTTATTATTTCGCTATTTTTTATCCAGGCCTTGCAAATGGTCAGTCTTGCAGTGTAATAGAACATTCCCGCAGTATTTTATCAAACTGAATTTCTTTGTTGTGTATCTTGTTTTGATTTATAGTTCGCGCCAGTTTGTAACTGGGCGGAGTTTCTCCGCCTTATAGAAAAGTCACTGCTCCAGTTTCTGAAATCACGATGGCGTGCTGTAAAGGATCGTGTGGTGCTGCTATAAGGCGGTTTATTCGTTCAAAGAAAGAGAAACTTACGTGGAAAGCCGTGCAGCAGAGTGTGGGCTGGTACGCTACTCGCATTGCTGTTGTTATAGTGTGGTGTGCTCTTCTTTGGGCCATACTGGGCAACGATGCTCTACCTAAACTGCCCACCAACAGTACAGTGGTGTGCCTGCCTGCATTGGACGACTCGGATTTGAATTCAGGCGCCTTTGATGAGCTTGTCGATGCATTAGGCGTCAACACCACCGCAGTATCAATGGAGGGATTCTCTGAGGAGTTTCTGCTCATCTATAACGAGTCAGGCAGGACCTCACTGAGCCTAGTAGAGATTAGTCTTCAGGAGAGCTGTCCCAGTAGACTAGAGACGACGGTGTCTGTCACTGTGCCTGGAAACTTTCAGAACGTGTCAGTAGTGAACTCCACCCATACTGTTGACTTGAGGACTATCATCAGCAACACACTCACACCTCACAATCCCTCCAGTCTGCTTGCTGTCCAGCAAGGTCACTTTTTTGCATTAGCCGTTCTGTTGATAGCAGCAGGCATTGGAGGTTACCTTGTGGGGCTCATCCACCTTCCTCCGCTACTGGGCATGCTGCTAGCTGGCTTCATCCTAGCTAATGTGCCTGTTATCAATATTGCTGTTGACATCAGCCCAGTCTGGAGTGCCTCACTGAGAAACGTTGCTCTTGTAGTGATCCTCACCCGAGGAGGGATTTCACTAGATGCTCGTCAGCTGAGGAGACTCAAATTCGCTGTTCCTCTTCTTGCCTTCACTCCTTGCCTAGTGGAGGGAGCTATAGATGGTCTAGTAGCTATATTCTACCTCAACATGCCCTGGCAGTGGGGACTTCTATTAGGGTGAGTCAGATTACATTAGTGCAACTCATATCATGATGGGTATTATCACAGGTACATATTAGCAGCTGTATCTCCTGCTGTAGTGGTGCCCAGTGTTCTTACTCTGCAAGAGAAAGGGCTCGGTGTGGATAAAGGTTTGTTTCACCTTGTCTGTGAATCTGTTGACTCATTTTTTCTGTATTTTTACTAACTGCTCATGTTGGTGGAACTGTTGCTAGACATTGTCTCAGTTCCTTAGTTTGTATTTTCACATCACTGTCTTTTCTTTTCTGTTAGGCATTCCCACACTAATTCTGGCTGCAGCGAGCATGGATGATGTCATCGCCATCAGCTTATTTGGTGTTTTCCTTGGTCTTGCCTTCTCTGAAGGTAATACAATAATGCCTGTCAGCTTGTGTGTGCTCATGGGTTTACTGTATTTGAAGGTGTGCAAGACACTAATGCATGTATCAGGCATGCATCAAGTATAGTAGAGTAGTGGTTAGATCATGATGTGATGTGATTAACTCTATTATCATCTTAATTTGCTGTTTACTCAACTTTACTCTCCTCAGGGAACAACCTTGTGCTGGAGATATTCAGAGCTCCCATTGAGCTGTGTGTCGGATTATTGTATGGAGTATTATTTGGTTTACTGCTCTGGCTGTTACCAACTAAACTACACGTATGCAGAGCAATGGTGTCAGTCTGACTGATTTTGACTGTCTCACTTTCAGACTGCAGGGTCCAGATCTAGGAATCGTTTCTTCTTGCTGTTTGGTCTCGGTTTGTTCTCAGTGTTTGGCAGTCGACGTGCGATAATAGGAGGAGCTAGTTTAGCAGGTGCAGGGGCACTTGGTGTGCTTACTGTAGCCTTCATAGCAGCTCAAGGATGGGATGGGCCGGGCAAGGTGACTGAAGAATACAGTGTATGCTCGTATTCATAAATGTAGTATTCTGCAGAAAGTTGTTGCTAGAGTGTTCGGTCTCCTGTGGCAGTTTGCTCAGCCTCTGCTGTTTGGTTTGATAGGAGCTGCAGTGATCCTCAGCAACATTAACCCTGCTCTAGTAGGTGAGTGCTAAGGCAACATGATGTGACTTGCTTCTCTCTCTCTCTCTCTCTCTCTCTCTCTCTCTCTCTCTCTCTCTCTCTCTCTCTCTCTCTCAGGTCAGGGTATTCTCCTGGTGTGCATTGGTTTGGTAGCTAGGCTGATAGTATCAGTGATAGCTGTGACTGGTAATGGGTTCACTATTAAAGAGAAGATATTCATTGCCATTGCATGGCTACCCAAAGCTACAGTGCAGGTATGAAGGAGACCGCTGTGGGTTAAAGTGATGCTATGTATAGGCTGCAGTGGGCTCTATAGCACTTGATGAAGCAAGAGAGAGGAATGCAGGCGAAGAGTCACTGCGTCTAGGTAGAATGGTGAGAGATGTTGTGCTTCCTGCTGCCTCAGCTGCAGTTTGCCTACTCCACCAGGTGCTGACCATAGCTGTTCTTTCCATCCTCCTTACTGCTCCTCTTGGGGCAGTTGGTATCAGCATTACTGGTCCTCTGCTGCTCAATAAGAAGAAGAAGGAGGAGGAAGACAAACAGCAACTGCAGGAAGGTCAAGAAGAGGTCGAGGGAGATGAGGAGACGGGTATAGGGAACGGGCAAGTAGTGGACGAGAATGGAACAAGTGAACCACAGGACAGTCATTCTTTACAAGAGACAGCTGAGAAAGAAGATATTGAAGATGAATCATTACATGAGACGAGTGTATGATAATAATCTGTACTATTATTAAAATTTTCAATCTTGTATAAAAGGACTGTCACAAATTTTTAACTTCTGTTACATTTTTTTATCAGTAAAATTTTTGACAACGTTTGCGTATGAGGTTGGTGTTTGTTTGCGTTCGAGGCGAGAACAGCTGACCCGCCCTTGCAACCATGGCTGATGAGTTTGAAGAAGGTGACCTGGGCAGCGGTGCTGTAGAGCTGACCAGCTTTGCTAAACTGAACGAGGAGGACCATGGAGGCGACAGCAAGCAAGTAGAAGATGGAGAAGAAGAAATAGCGACTGCTGATGGCGAGGTAGACCTGGGCACGATGATGGTGAATGTCAACCTGGACAAAGAAACAATCGAGTTCAAGCCGCTGCACGAGTCGCCATTGCTACAGGTGCGTTGCTTGTGTGTTAGATGAAGCTGGTTCGACTTGTTTTATACACGTAGAATATTGCATCACTGGATGAAGATGAGGTAATGTGTATGTCACTGTCAATTAACCCCCTGTTGTCCAGGACACCAGTGGTGCAGAATCTGACAGTGTACAGTTGATACACGAGCAGGTAAAAAAAATAAACTGTATTGCACAGCAGAGACATGATACAATGCTTTGTTACATATCAGAGAAGGGATTCAGTTTCTGAAAACAAACACACCAGCTCAATACCTGGAGCATCTTTTAATTTCATAAACTCCATCATCGGAGCAGGAATTATCGGTAAGTGGTGTCTTCATCACATGTGCATGTCTGAGGTTGCGCAAGCTACTCTCTCTCTCTCTCTCTCTCTCTCTCTCTCTCTCTCTCTCTCTCTCAGGTATCCCTTCAGCGCTCCGAGAAGCAGGCCTAATACCAGGCATACTGTTACTAGTATTTGTAGCAGTGATCACAGGTTCACTTATACTCTTACGCAGGCTATTCTAAATATTGTCTCTGTTTCAGACTATACTGTCATTCTATTGGTAAAGAATGGTCACCTTTCGAAAAAGTGGTCTTATCAGGTAAAGCCTTGTGGTGTTGCTATGGTGAAGTTGTTGACACTATGCAACTATGGTGACTGCAGGAAATGATGAGAAGTGCATTCGGCAAAGTTGGCTTGATCTATCTCACGATAGCGCAATTCCTCTTTCCTTTCTTCGGTGAGTGTGTTTGCTCATGTCTTGTAGCATGTGTGTGTACAAGCGCACCGCATGCTTTGGATCGTGTGTACATAAACTAATTTTTGATATTGTCTCTCCCTCTCTCTAGCTATGGTAGGCTATGTCGTAATTGTTGGTGACACTTTCAGTATAATAATAGAGTCAATCTGTGAGTTATTCTTTTCTCTTTCTCTCACTCTCTCTCTCTTCATCACATTCCTTCATTCCTTCATTGCTCTCCTCTAGTAAATGCAACCAATGCTCCTCCTTCTACTTATTTTCTTGCTGACACACGTTTTATCAAAGTAATAATGGTTCTATTTGTGATGATGCCTGTATCACTCTTCAGAAATATTTCTAGACTTGAAAAGGTCTGTTTGACATACGTATCGTGTGAAATGTGTATTGACCCTTCTCTCTGCTTTCTAGTTTTCAGCATTTGCAATTTTATGTATTACATTCATAGCCGTTGTGACTGTGTACGAAGCAGCGTCACTATTCTGTGCTGTGTGAGTGAATCTAACACAAATCATTGCATGAAAAATTATTATTTGTGTGTCTTCAGACGTTGTGTTCGTCCAGATTGTTGTGACAACGTCGTCGATTCATGGATAATCAGCAAGGACGTCATTCAGGTGTGTTGACTTGATCAACTGTGTGTCTTGACTGTCATTTTGATCTTTTCTTCCAGTCCGTTGGAGTGATGGCGTTCGGTATGTACAGCTCCCTCGCTTGTTCTATTGCTTTCTGCTCATTTTACAGCGTTTGTATGTCACCACAATACCTTCCTCATATACACGTCTCTGCGTGACAGATCTGTGCAGCGTTTTGCAGTCGTCAGTCACATATCCGTGTCTGTCTCCTTCGTATTCTGTGCTGTACTGGGCCTGTCAGGATTCGTAACTTTCCTTCATCTTATTCGAGGCAAGCAGCAAAGAGATTAAAGTGTATCTATCAGCTGACACTGTTTTCTTGACAGGTGATTTGCTCAATAACTACTGTCATGACGTTGCAGCGAACCTTGCTCGATTCTTCTATTCGATTGTCATTATGCTTACCTACCCCATTGAGTGTTTCGTCACCAGAGAGGTACAGCAGCCATCTTTATCTATGCCTGTACTAATGTGTGTCGTCAGGTCATGGAGATAGCATTGTCTATGCTACCGGACAAGACGGTCGCTTGGATTCCACACCGTGGAACCAAAGAGGTGAGCTGGAGCATCTTTGTTATCAATCGTGGTTATTTAATTATTTTTTTTGCAGCTGATGAGGAAGTTTCTGTACACTCCACGACACAAATCTCTTCCTAGACACATTATACTGACAATCTTCCTGGTCATTGTGACACTAGCTATTGGACTAACCACCGATGACCTTGAGATCGTCCTCGCCTTCAATGTAATAATATATTTACCCACTTATGTATAAGCTGTGTTTCTTATTTTTCTGTATTTAGGGCTGTTTCAATGCTACGCCAATCGGTGAGTTTGTTTAATGTGTGTGGTATCAAAAATGACATTTCCTCAATTTTTCTCTTCCAGCCTTCATTCTGCCGACCATGTGCTTCCTAAAGCTATCTCCGTTAAAATGGCGCTCCAAGGAGAAGATTATTGCTCTCCTCGTGTGCATCTTTGGACTGGTCGTCATGATCATTGGGACCATACAGGCAGTCATAGCTGTTGTCCAGAGCTACTCTAGTAACGAGCCAAGTAATCCTGACTGGTTGTATTGTCATATTAACACCACCAATGAGACGATCTGTGCTAGAGCGATGAACTCATCTCTACTCTATCCTTTGGTTGTGGGCGTGTGCAATAACTGTCAGCAGTTCTGTACACTAACAAATGGAACTTTCTAATGGAATTTTTCATTATTTATTATCTGTATCTGGCATAGTCAGTTTTAACAAACCATTGACCTGTAATGCACGGTGGGTAAGCATGCTTTGAAAAAGTAAAGGAACTCCAGTTTGAGCTGTTTGCTTACTGAAAACGTATAGCTATATACATGTAGAGACTTAGAAGTATGTCACTGTTTTGATTTAATCAAAGATCATTGGTCATTAAGATGAATATTAAATCTACAGTCATAATAATATATAATTTATTATTCATAGTCCTGTACGCACTGCTACACTCGCACACACACAATGACTAAATACAGTTATCATAACAATAACAACAACGATAGTTGTCCTCCTTGACTGAGCTAAGAGGAGACGAGTATTGGCGCTGGAGGAGGAGGTGGAGCAGGAACACCCATTGCTACTGGAGGTGGAGGAGGGACACCCATTGCTACTGGAGGTGGAGGAGGGACACCCATTGCTGCTGGAGGAGCAGGAGGGGGAACAGCAACTGCGGGTGCTGGACCATTGGTTAGTGGTGGAGTGGGTGCTTGAGGGGGGACAGAGGGGTCTACAGGGTAAGACTGAGGACTGGGTGAGTATGCTGCACTGTGACGATAGTTGGACTCCACTAGCAGTGAGTTCCTGTATGTATTAGCTGCGGAAGATACAAATGGAGGTCAAAGAACACTACAAAATAGCTTCTCTACCTTGCAGCTGTTGGCGAGTATTATTGGCGGCATTAGAGCCAACACTGTCAACGTAATGAGCAGATGACCTATCGTTGGTCAGCTTGGGAGGAGACTCTCCGGGCATGAGAGGGCACAACAGAACGTCTTCTTCAAGCTTGCCCTTGCTGGCCTTTCGCTTCATCTACAGTAGGATCAGTACACAATTGCTCATAGTGTGTGGTACATGAGTACCTTAGGAGCAGGTTCTGTTGGGTCTACAAACACAAATGATTTCTTAGCCTTCCTAATGGCGTCCACTTTCCTCTGAGCACAAGCTGGGCCGATCAGCAGAGAGAATCGCTCGCCAAGATAAGTCACAAGGAGCTCCTTGGCTGGAGGAATATTGAGCACTTTAGCAAGTGATTCGTGAGTGAAATGAGAGTCCAGAGCCTGCAAAATGATAGTAAAATGCAGCTACTAAAACATCTCTATCTTGCTCACAATACAAGCTCCGTTTACACCAGTGTTCTTCAGCCTGTCTGCAAGGTCGTCCATCTCTATGTCACACAGCCACTCCATTATTCGGTGACAAGACCAGTGAAGCAGTTTGTAAGCTCCCTGCTCAGAAGAGAGGAAATCAAAACAAGATTCTTAGCAGAGTTACTCTACATACCCTCTGTGGATGTACTTTTAGATAGTTTTGGTCATATCCGGTTAGTCTGAGAAAACCACAAACTATAATGGTAGTAACTTAGTAAGAGTACACACACACCTGAATGCTTGTATGGCACGTTTCATGCTATTTCGATGGAATGGTGAAGTGATTTCCAGTAGATTGAGGTCAGCCTGAAGGAGACAGTGCACACTATAAGTGACACTCTAGCTCATTGCTGTATTTGCTGACTTACCAAAGAAAGATTGTTTAACATGCGTCCGTCAATTTTGCCGTCCAAGAAAGCATGCTGGTATTGTGGCAGTCCAATATCAACTAACCAGCCTATAAGGACAATAAGAGATAAAGTGTAGTGCAATAATTATAAGGGAGAGTGTCTCACTCACCAGCCACCCAGTGGTGATCCAGAGTGGACAGGATTGTGGGAAAATCAGAAAGCTCGTCCTCTACTGCTAGACGAAGTTTCTTGCAGTGCAGTACACTCACGACACCAAGACGCTGCACAAGAAATCTAAATCAAAACCTACTTCAGTTAAAATCCTTACCTGAAGGTCCTCTACATTAGCTGATATCGAGGCTAGCCTCTCTCCTGTTCCCACTAGTTGACTGATAATGTCAGCGTATGCCTCCAGCCCGATACTGGTGATCCAGTCAGCAAGATCGGAACCAGCCAGAGCATTGAAGTGAGCTGCCCTTGGACTGCAGAGGAGGAGACAGCTGACACACTACTACAGTTACAGACAGGCACACAAATAAATATTGAAGGAGGATGAGACTGTGTAATTTTAGCGCTGAAACTGGTTCATGTTACCAGCCACATCAATCTCCTTGAGTTACAGTGAGTCAATAGACACAAACACTGGTAACATTAGAACAAGTTTGAGAATGCTACACACTACAGTGCTTCCTACCAACTAAGGAGTCACACAACTCACTGTTGAGACAGTCCTGAAGCTGCGTCAAGCTGCTGGTTTTTAGAGCCAGCCTTCTTTCTACAATGAGAGCCGACAATAATAACTAAGAAAGCAATATCTCTTTAGCTACCCTACCTGCTGAAAGCTTTGGCAAAGGACTCCTTGAAGCTTCTCCGAGTGCCTTCGTTGCGTTTGAATGATGCAGTTCCACGTCTGAGGACAGGCTGGGAGTGGTTCTGACGTGTCAGGCTCTGTGACAAGAGAAATAAAAAATCACTCTCTCCCTTTCTCCTTCATTTCCTTACTTGTGATCTAGAGTCACTTCCTCCCGAGGAGCTGTCATTAAAAGAGTTAGTCCTGTGATAATCTGCTGGATCATAAGTGCGTCGTTCTGTCCTGTTTCTCTGTACCTCAGCCAACTGGAGAAGAAAGACACAAAGGATCCATTTGGCATTCACTCAACAGCTAATGAGCAGTGCCTGCTTTGAGCTACACATTGCAAGTTGTGCGGCTACATCATGTGCAACAGCTCTCTACTTTATACAAAACACGCCATTATGTATACTGTTTGATTACTATCATCAGTTCATCTGCACTGTATACACATCAGTAACTCAGTACAGTAATAGTTCAACTACCTAAGAAAGCTGCCCTCTTGGTAACTGTAAACACATGATACCAAACGCCTCTAGTCACAGACTACAGAAGACAAGCATGTATGGAAGGTCCACTACTGAGTGTAGTAGGAAAGCTCCCTTTTTAGGTTCCAACATCACTACTTCTCAACTAGACTACACCCACGCCGTACACATTAAATCCTCATTGTACACTGCACGATCATGTAACACACCCATTATTGATTAGTCTACAGGTGTGTAACGATCTCACAATCGACAAGCTCAATATAGCGTTGTAGAGTCTACAATAATGGGATAGTGAACGATTAGAGACATCATCTGTGCCTGTCGCGAAACAGTGCTGCTACAACTTGACTACATGTAACTGTGAAGGCTAATAAAACAATTCCGTACGAGTGTTGCTATGAAGCTGTTGTTGTTGAGCAGTAGTAATCTAACCCTGGCTATTATTTTCCTTGAAATGAGGTAAGGTTACAGTGGGAGGTAAGGGGACATACCATAGCGTGCTATGACAGTGTCGCTATGTATGTGTCACCTAGCAACTTGAACAATGCACGTACAGTTTATAGACAGACACAAATTAGTAAGTTCTCTTATCAGGAAAAGCCCACTAGTGTTTGCTTGGTATACATTCTCTCTCTCACATGGGGCACTACGCTGACCATTTTAGTAAGTATTCCAACAATGCTTGTACAAACAGTGACAGAGAACCAACTAATGATGGAATGCAGACCACAAGAAACAGGTGAACTAGCATGAATTACACGCTCAATTGAGCATCATACACGAGATATGTGCATTAGTCAACATTGTCATAGTGTTTTCACTGCTGTAGACATGCTTATGGCTATACTGGATCATTTGCACAACATCATTTGTAATCGATATCTCATATGTACATCTAACTAGTCATGATGACCCTCCAAATCACAATTACTGAAATTACACGTCAAAATGCCTTGTATTAGAGTCACTTCCTGATAAAGAGATCTCAAGCAACACTGAGTACTTTGCACGCATGGTTAGTTTGACGACAACATATTTACATGTCATAGTACATACAGAGAGATTCCAGGGACATTGATTAGGTGAAACTATTCCAAGGAAATATGTCCTGTCAAAGTGTGCGTGATGACATGAGCAACTTCAAAGATGTTCCAATCTACATGTCGATCAGCATATAACAAACACAAGCACACATCGCGTCTTTGCAAGGAAAAGTACCAGCCAATATTTTTGTGAATAGGTGTTAATGTATTAATACAAGTGTGTTGCCTATAGTGTAGTGACTGTGTGTGCTCATGTGATGACTATACCAGTAGAATTGCTCTATAATTTGAGTTCTGTGTATTGTAATGTGTTTGTGTACAAATGCACTAACTCACACTTGATTCAAGCCGTGTATACAATTACTTTCCCTTGTTGTTGTGCATGTACTGTACTAGTCCCGACTGATTTGAAAACAAGGAATGGAAGAACTAAAGCTTTTCAATATACTGTAGTAGCTCCTGTAAACACAGATGCAATGCACCAAAACAGCCAAGCAAAAAATTAATGCACAGTGTAGCAGCTGGCACCCAAGGAAACACACCCCCTACTGAGCGGCTAAACAGCCCAACACTTATCTATCAAAACACATTAAGTGGTTTATAATGAAATTCACACCTGCAGTATGTGTACAGTTGGTATGATGTGTATTACAAGAGTAAGCGGAATTACCAATTAGCACATAACTGGAAGTTCTGTGTACATGTATTGAATGATGTAAGGATGGCTTCTAGACACCATTAGTGCTGCAGCCTGTCTGAAACTACCCTATCATGTTCTGAACAAGACACAAGAATGTTCTCAAAACTGAAACAGTGATTACACTAAATTTACAGTACTACCGAGACACAACAACAGAGACACAGTTTACTGTAGCATTGCATTACTGTGGTCTTGACCTACACAGAAACCAGTCAATAGAATACATCTCTACAGCTTCAATTGGACAATATCCAGTAACACTTCACTCATTACACTATCAATTTCTAAACTCATTCACTTGCACACATTCCCTCCCTCACCCTTCGCTGCAGGTCAGAGATGCTGGTTTTCAATGATCCGTTTTCAGTCTTAGCGGTCTCAAGCTGTTGCTCCAATGACTCAACCTGTCGCATCAGAGTGTCCTTGTCTCGCTGCAACTGACCAGAAAACGGAGACCCCTGCATGGAAGGAAAGAATAATTAACCACCTGTGATACCACAATGGCTCTGCCTGATCACACAATCAGCTGGAATCAATCAACAGCAACAGGTATAGTCTAGTCTATTATATACACTGTAACTAGTATGGTAACTGGGTAGTTGATTTAACCATAATACTCTACAATGGATATACACACAGAGAAGCACTGGCTACCATATTGTTGTTACACTATTGTACTAAAACAGCACTCAGATTCTACTGTGATGGTAACACTTGAAGAGGTATGCAAGCTCAGTCTAGTAACCTGAACCACTGCAGGAGTCAATGATTTTGTTGTTATGATGCTATTAAATTTCTCTGAAATTTAGAAGCCATTATAGAAAGACCACAAAGTCAAGCAGCTTGGCTCAGTCAGGACTCAAACTCATTATAATATAGCCCATACAGAGCTGTAAGCAGCGCAGCAGCAGGTCTATGCTTCTAGCTGGGAATTTCCCTAAGTTGCTAGACTTGTTGTATCTTTCCAGCTGTTATAGTGGGCTGCAGGCAACAAGCTCCTACTCAACAGCATTCTTCTGGCTACAAGAATTGTAAAGCAAGGCGTTGCTAATAATCGTTAGTAGCTACAAGCAGGCAACGAGCTCTCTGCATACATGTTTCTTTGGCTACGAGACTTGTAAAGCAAGGCGTAGCTAACAGCCGTTAGCAAGCAACACAGCTCTTGACGACAACACGTTTAGTGCACGTTTAGCACGTTTCACGTCAGCATGCGTCATGATAAACAAAATTTTTTAACGAATTATTCACAAGAGCAGAGATCAAAGCATATGCACAATTTGCTGGCGACCAAGTTGAATAGAGAAGACCGTGAGAAACGAGAGATTTTCCTCAGATGCATATTATTACACTTGACAAGAAGCCCAACAATCTCTAGTCACTGTATAGTAGTATGGGGGAGTACTGTATCGTGGTAACCACAATCGAATTCACAATTTGAACACTAGAAAGATACAATTCCCCTTCTATCCCCCTCTCTTCAATTCTTCCACTCCATAATCTCCCTCTCTCTGCTCAGTTTCATATCACGTGCACATACCCGAGGGTCACTGCTCAGCCAGTTGATCAGGTACTGGCGTGTCTCTGTCGGAATATCTTGACGAGGGTCTCGCTCAATGGGTGTGTCTGTAGGAACAGTCTGAGCCAGGGTAGCTAGCTTATCACAGAGAGAGGACACACGGCTGCCCAGTGACTCGTGTCCAAATGTGGTCGCCCCTCCATCAGGAGGGCTGCAATGGAAAAGGCGGGAGAGTAAGTTTTGCGGCCTCCATGCATGTACAGTGTGAACCACATGGGCGGGTACATGTGGTGTGCGCGCTTATTCAACAGCACAAACATGCAGCTGCACATGTAACACGAGAGAGAAGCACCATAACATATCTGCTGTTTTTAGCTCCACGAGCAAAAACAAGCCGTACACGCACGCAGCAGAGATACATGTGTACAAGTACAGCGTGTATGCTGTGCACGTCACGTACCTTCCGATAAGGCGATCCATTTTTTTCAAGGCGTCTGATAAGAGGTCTGAGGTAGAATCTCCAATAACAGCTACTCTGGCTGTTTCTATGTCCAGACTGTACCTTTTATCGTGCTCGAGGCGTGCCATATGAATACACTCGTGGGAGCACCGGTAGTGAGTATAATCGCGTCTGTATAAAACTGCTTCCAACAACACGGGGAAACCGCAGGAGATTCTAATTCTCGGGAAAGGCGTTCCCCAAAACACTGTAAACACAAAGAGATCCGCCAAAACTAGTTAGCACCTCTCAGCTAGCTCGCTGTAGTTGCTGCTGCCGCGTGGTTTGTGCAGCTGCACGCGTTACTTGGACGGTATTAGTAGTAGGTATGCAGGTGTTGTGTTTGCACGCAGCTTATAACTCAGTGATTAGTGTAGCAGCCAAACTATGCGGCTTATGATAAAACATGATCTCATGCCCCTAGGTAACACAAGTGCAAGAACGCTTCAAGCGAATTACATGTGTACGCAATGTGCTCGTGGAGTGCCTGGAATACCAACATCATGCTGACCAGCATGTTGGGCTCTGTTATCCTATTTTCTCTGTACTTCAAAATGCAATTATACACTGCATTCTTCAGATGTGTATGTACATGTGTGTACGAATTAAATTGCCAGTTAGTACTTGGAATGTAATCACTCACCCGTCCTTGAGTATAAAGTATGAAACCGCTATATTGTAACTCCAGCTGACTGACCTGGAAGCTATTAGAAATTTCTTTTGCTTGATCATTGTTCAAAAGGTGATGACATCAAAAATGAACAAGCTGCACTACTAAATCAAAAGTTGTCTCTGTGTGGTGTCTGGTTGAAGTGTTGTCTTCCACCAACTAATGCTGCTACAGTGACGTGTTTTATTTGGTTTGATCCCTTGGAACACATGTTGTGAGACACAGCAACAGCTGATGAGCGTATTATCTTCAAATTCAAACTTCCCGCGGCGCAAAGTTTTAATTTAAGCGGGCACCAGTGTTGCGCATGTGCATAAACCACGTGGAGCAAAATGGCTCGTTTCGAAGGATGTAACTTCTTTCGACAGCGTCTGGTGCTAGCTACTCTTACTGGACGCAGCGTACACATCGAGGGCATTAGAGAGAACGAGAATGAACCTGGTTTACTAGAGTATGAAGCAAGTTTCATAAGATTGCTGGACAAACTCACAAATGGATCGAAAATTGAAGTCAATGAGACAGGAACCAGTCTGTTCTATCAACCTGGTGTTCTACTAGGAGGCACGCTGGAACACGCCTGTAGCTCACTAAGATCAATCGGCTACTTCCTCGAACCACTCATGATGCTGGCGCCCTTTTCAAAACAACCATTAAGAATCACTCTTCGAGGATCAACCAATGGGCTACACGATCCGTCAGTAGACTACTACAGCATGTGTGTACTACCACTGCTCAAGAAACTGCTAGTGGGTGGGCAAGACATCAGCCTCAAGATAACCAGAAGGAGAATATTCCCTGCCAGCGATGGTGAAGTGTTTTTCACCTGCCCCACGATTAGAAAAATGCGACCGTTCACACTGGAGGAAGAAGGAAAGACCAAACGAGTTAGAGGGATTGCTTACTGTATGCGTGTGAACCCAGGTATGGCGAACAGGATGGTGGATTCAGCTAGGGCAGTGCTAAACAACTACCTACCTGATGTGTACATCAATACTGACTGTGTATCAGGGAATAAGGCCGGCAGCACTCCTGGGTATGGACTTATACTGGTTTCAGAGAGCAACGAGGGCATCATACATGCTTCAGAGGGCATCTCTCTTACACCAACAGACTCGAACACTAGTATCAATCTACCAGAGGATATCGGACAAGACACTGCTGTTAGACTTGTTGAGGAGATATGTCGCGGAGGATGTGCCGATACTGTGAGCCAGTGTTTACCATTGCTGTACATGGCATTGGGACAACAAGATGTCTCGAAGGTCAAGCTAGGACAGTTGTCACCATACACCATACAGTTTCTTCGGCATCTTGATGACTTTTTGAAACTGCGCTACAAAATATCATCAGATGTGACAGAGGCAAGAGAAACAGTCACTCTATCGTGTGTTGGAGTTGGTTTCTCGAACATTAGCAAAGGAGTAAGATAAATATTTATTTATTAATTTTTGTATGAAATTAAAATTTTGTCAAGAGATGAGTTCTTTTAAACAACTGATTGTCTGAGAGCGATAAGATGAGCCAAAATGGTTCCTGAAAAAAATGACAAAATTAATAGTGATGAAGAAGAGGAATTGAGCAGATCATACCAGTGATTGAGGTAGTGGAACAACAGGTACAGTTTATGGCGTTGTTCAAACCCATCAGGTTTTGGGATGATGCTGTGATACGCATCATAGAACTGTCTCGTGAACCCACCAAACATCCCAGCAATGGCAAGATCAAACTCATGATGACCATAGAAACATGCTGGGTCAAACATCACTACATGAATACAGAGTTACACATTATTCACACAAGTTACTATTCGTGCACTCACCCGGGCCGTCCTTTGTCTCTGCTGCATTGCCGGACCAAAGGTCGCCATGGAGTAAAGATGGCTCTATGTTCAAACCCTTGAACATTCCTGGCAGCTTTCTCTGTAACAGTGACCATAGTTCCACGACCTCTTTGTCCCCATACTATGCACCAATGAGAGATTTTACAACAAACAATATCCACTTCTTGCATGTTTACCTCTTTCTCGATAAGGTTAATTTGAGATTGAAGACGATATCTTGAATAGAATTCCTAGATCGATAACTATAAAACATACTATGAGAATATATCAGGTCACATACCACCCAGTTGTTAGACCAGTCATTGGGCATGGGAATGAACCCACAGCATGTGGTAATCTCAAACCCAAACCTGTCCACATACTGAGGCCCAGTCTGGCTATGAACTGACGAGGAGTCTGTTTTAAGAGAGCAATTGTGTAAATGTAGTCTGAAAAAAAGAGAACTGATGTGTAACTTGTAGCCAACATGACATTAGCATACTTCGCTAGTTGTTCACCAAATAATCTCATGTACTGGTTAAGTGGTTGCATGTCCAAATGCTCCATAATAAACATCCATCCCTCTCCATTGAGCCCTGTGAGTATCTGACGATTCGGAGTACTGACCAGTTAGCTATTAGCTATCGCTGCTTACCTTCATTGGTTTAGGCACAGTTACCATTCCTGTATCTAGTATCTTATTCAACCCAACGTACTCTCCATCATACATTATCTTAGCCTTGGGTTTATACACAATGAGACATGGCAGCATCATTCAGTAGTTGCCTTTTGGTCTTTGTTGCGCTTCACAAACACTCTTCCTGACTCTGTTTCATAGCTCTGTCCATCACTGATGCAGCCTCCACTACACCTGCCTAGCGAAACAACTCGGGAGGAACCTAGCTCCTTCTGTAGCAACGCCTCCATGACAGCACGTGTTGAATGGGCGTGACTAAAATAAATTAAAATTTTGGCGCGCTAAAATTTAAGGCGGAATTTTAATTTTGTTGAGTCTGTGCAGCTACGCCGTTGACCAGCAAAAGGTAAAAAAAAACTTAGTTCATACAAACGGTTTGGCATTCTCTGTTACTGTCCAGGTGTTTGATCAATTAATGCAGAGATGGATGACTCATTTGACATGCGATTATTGAAAAAAGAAATAGATTCTGTATCTGAATCGTACATTAAGGTCTTGCTGTGGAATATATGTGGTGATACAAAAGCTGGATTCACTAAAGCTCGTAAAGATATTGTACCACCAATAGTAGAAAGCATCAATCCAGATGTCCTTTTACTACAGGAGACTTGCAATCGATCTCTGGTTAAATCCATCATGAAAAAATTGAGGAGTGCAACTAGTCGAGACTATAGAAATGCTCCAAGAGATGTGGGCGAGACGAAAGTCATATACGATGCAAATAAGTACGACTGTCTCCTTAACGCTGAAAAGATTTTTGCTCAAGAAGAAGAAAAATTGTCCTTGAATGATATGCTATGGAAAGCAGTGGAAATTTTGACACTCGCAGCAGAAAGCACAGAGGAGGAAAAATCAGTTTACGATATACTTATTAGGCAATGCATCAGTGTAGCTTGTTTTAGGAAACGGGATTCTCCTAAAAGTCCTGTGGTGATTTTCATATCATTCCACAATCATAACCAAAGCGAAAGTGATGTCCAGGCTAGATACGTAGAAGAACTCAGTGAACTGGTGTCGATAATAAGAGAGCTGACACGATGTGAGGTGCTAGTTGGAGCAGATTGCAATCAACAGCTGATCTATCCTTGTCCCTGCCCTTCTGCCTATCCTTACCATACTGTTCTTGATTACACACCAACAAGACGATTAAAAAGCGGACAAATAGACTACTTCATACTAGATCCACCTGACTTTCCTGTCCAGCAACACGATCTTTTAAAACTCATTGAATGTACAACTTGCTCACGTCTTACTGATGAACAGATCACTTACTGGAAACGTGTTCTTAATCATGATCCTCTGGTGTGCAAAATTGGAGTGTACCATAGTAAAACAAGAAAACTATGACATAATTATTATACTAAGGACAGTTTTATTATGCATGTACTAGTAACGTTTTAGGTGATTGGTCAGCAGTATTCAGTGATAGAGAAGATGCGGATCCGGATAAGAATGAAACAACCTGTTTATGATTCCATGAAGCTTTCGGTCGCCACCCAGAATCCAGCAATGAGAAAATTTGAACTTAAGCTGAAGTTAAAGTTCCGAAAATTATTTGTCATAGAAATAATGCCATCAGCGTTTTAACATTCTCTCTGTAGAAATGATATAACAGTAGCTGGCTTTTCAGAAAAGAAGTTGGTATGCTTGTTGCTCCACTAGACACATTCTTGCAACACGTCCATGACACATGAGCCTTTTCTTCATTTTGTCATGAAATAATTAATTTTCAAGAAGAGACCTCTTTTAAGGTGGCGGTGCACTTAGTTAATATTCAACACCCACGCAACGTGCGTTTTATTAATAACTAGACTTTATAACTACAGCGATTTACATAACAGTATGGGGGAAATAATACATGAAGCGTCTGTGGCTGCTATCTCGACTGTCGAGCAATAGATCGACGCGCTTCAAACGCAGCAGCATCTTGCCCACAGACGTATAGAGCGAATTTCCGTAATACGATCCAGAAATTTTTTTAAAGAATATTTTCTGGTCTAGGCTTGTTGTTTTGCAGGGTTAGCAAGTGAGTATCGAAAAATCGCTCTATACGTCTGTGCGCGCTGGAATTTTAAAGCTGTAAACGAAGTTCTTTCCGGAGCGAGCAAGCCGAACTGGGGATAACAGCCACAGACCGGTCTTTACTGGGCGAGATCACTTTTAATACTTCGTGACTGAAACTTGCTATAATCTATGTTTATCGATAGACAAAACAAAATGCATACTGGAGCACGCCTGTACAAAATACCATTGTACACAAAGCCATGAATCTCATTAAATTGCCACACCACCACCACCTTAAACAACAGGTACAGTTTATGGGTTGTTCAAAGCCATCAGATTTTAAGATGATGCTGTGATAAGCTGTCTCCTGAACCCACCAAACATCCCAGCAATGAATACAGAGTCACACACTATTTAATAATTATAGAGTTACCACTCATACATACAAAGGCACACTCACTTGCAACTTTTCTTGTGGTAGTTGTTTTCATAAAAGTGAATCACTACATGAGTACTTTAATCTGTTTCCCTTTAGCCATCGCTCCGCGATGGCTAACACTGCATTGCTGAAATTTGCTATATTCGATGCCTATCAATAGGTAAGCAAACTGCACGCAGCGACTCTGTCTGCACCAATACCCATGGCTAGGAAAATACAGCTACTTGCAAAGTCATGAAATAATTAATTATCCAGCTTAATTAATTATCAATGAAGATATTGTGCGCATGCGTAGACAGTCCGTACCAGGCTATATTATTATGATATCTAGCCTGGAGGCGAGGCTAATGTATTATCTATGCATGTACAGCTGATTGCAGGAAACTTGACCCTCAGTTTTGACAAACGGACTACAACAGACTACAACACCACACCTCTCCCTATACTGGCATGTACAGAGAGAGGTGTGGTGTTGACAAGTTTCGGCTGCAATCCACCTGTATACAGTCTCAAGTACTTCTCCAAAACGCTAGTTGTTCGACTCTCCTTTCTCGTCAATCTCTACTAAAAGTGATCTTTAATCTCCTAATCCAGCCCAGATGGATACCCCCAAACAAGCATGCTGCAATTGTAGGAATGAATGTGACAGTGACGGTGTGTGTAGAGCTGCTAAGAAAATTTGTGAAAAGTGCAAGTTAAGAAACTGCACCAACACTGATGCTGATGCTGCAGAAGTTGACATGAAATGTGGAGGTAAACTACTGCCTACCTACTGCTAATAACCATATTGTGTACACACCTAGGTAAATTACTGCCTGCTAAGCTGCTAGACTAAATGTGTGAGAAATAGTGACATCATTGAAACAAAATGGGTAATTTTGGAGTGTCAAAAATTAATCTGGCGAATGGCATGGATGCTTTGCATCGAACTTTCGCTAGTTCACAACTGAGATAATATCGAGTTCTACCTGCATTGCAAGTTTCAGAGCTTACCTTTCAGCGTGCGCTGCAAAAATGGTGTAACAGACAGACTAAATGAACGACAGACAACGCGATTACTGTATGCCTCGTGGCTCCGCTCACCGAGGCATAAGAAACACAATACAAATGCAGTTCAAATGGTAATGGAATTGTATATATTTTTTAATTCAGGTCCATTGGAAACATTTCCCCAAATGGTAGATGCACTCCCAGACGTTTCACAGGCTTCACCAAACATGCACTCAAACACACCTCTTAAGGTTCTTTTGTGGAATATCGATGGAGCATATGGAACAGGCTATACTGGCGCACGCAAAAGTCTGGTTCGTGCAGTAGTGAAAGAGATCGATCCTGACATATTGTTACTTCAGGAGACTAAGAACATGTGTGAACTCCTAACCAGGCAATACAAAGTACTAGACTCTCTAAAAAAGAATGAGAGTCAAATACATTACGACAGTGAGAAATTTACTCTTGTTACACATTATTCTGAGGGCAAAGAATCAATAGAAATCGTGTGTGCTAACGCTAAAAACAGCGTCTTCTCGATAGATAACAAGCACATGAAGGATCTGGGAGAAGAGAAAGTAAAAATATTGAAAGAAATGATCGATCAACGCGTCACCATAGCAGGTCTGAAGAAAAAGGAATCCGGGCATGTAGTTATTTTTCTTTCCTTCCACAATGCAACTAAAAGAAGCCAGAATCTAAACCTAACTGCAGATGTACGGCTAAGAGCAGTGGAAGGAATATGTCAACTGGTGTCGACAATAAGGAAGCTGACAGGTTGTATTGTACTGGCTGGAGCTGATCTCAACCAGGAGCTGATTCGCCCCTACTACTACTCTACCATAATCGATTACATTCCAACACTCAGACGAAAGGAAAAAGGTCAACTTGACTATTTCATTCTGGATCCACCAACCTGTCTTAAGAGATCAGTGGAACCATGGGACTTTCTTGAAGCCATAGAATCTGGTTCGCTTTCTGAACTTAATCAAATACATAAAAGTAGGACACCAAGAAGTACATCCAGATCAGCAAGCAAGATACCAAGTACACCTGGGTCAGCAAGCAAGATACCAAGTACACCTGGATCAGCAAGCAAGATACCAAGTACACCTGGATCAGCAAGCATGATACCAAGTACACCTGGATCACTAAGCAAGATACCAAGTACACCTGGATCAGCAAGCATGATACCAAGTACACCTGGATCAGCAAGCAAGATACCAAGTACACCTGGATCACTAAGCAAGATACCAAGTACACCTGGATCAGCAAGCATGATACCAAGTACACCTGGATCAGCAAGCAAGAAACCAAGCACACCTGGATCAGCAAGCAAGATACCAAGTACACGTGGATCAGCAAGCAAGATACCAAGTACATCCAGATCAGCAAGCAAGATACCAAGTACACCTGGATCAGCAAGCAAGATACCAAGTACACCTGGATCACTAAGCAAGATACCAAGTACACCTGGATCACTAAGCAAGATACCAAGTACACCTGGATCAGCAAGCAAGATACCAAGTACACCTGGATCAGCAAGCATGATACCAAGTACACCTGGATCAGCAAGCAAGAAACCAAGCACACCTGGATCAGCAAGCAAGAAACCAAGCACACCTGGATCAGCAAGCAAGATACCAAGTACACCTGGATCAGCAAGCAAGAAACCAAGTACACCTGGATCAACAAGCAAGATACCAAGTACACCTGGATCAGCAAGCAAGATACCAAGTACACCTGGATCAGCAAGCATGATACCAAGTACACCTGGATCACTAAGCAAGATACCAAGTACATCCAGATCAGCAAGCAAGATACCAAGTACACCTGGATCAGCAAGCAAGATACCAAGTACACCTGGATCAGCAAGCAAGATACCAAGTACACCTGACTACAAATTACAAACACCAAAGAACTGTATTACCATAAATGATTTCGATAAAATTGCAAACCACGATCCTCTGGTTTGTGTATTTCACACTGACTATTAGACTATAGACATCAGACACTGGTGACTTTTACTTACATCATAGAGTACAATTAGTTAAAATAAGAAGATAAATCTACTCTGTTTCAAGCATTAAGAAAGATCTTAATAATTATGTCAAAAGGCAAGTTCTTTTAAACAATTAATTGTCTGAAAGCGATATGATGAGCCAAAAATGGTTCCTGAGATGAAAAAATAATAGATGATGAACAAGAGAGGAACTCGACAAAACATACCAGTGATTGACAACAGGTACAGTTTATGGTGTTGTTCAAAACCATCAGGTTTTGGAATGACGCTGTGATCAAGAGTTTAAAGAAATTAAAAAGATTTCTATCGAAATCAAAAGGATGTAGGGTTGTGAAATCTACCACTGGTTCACAATGTAAACTAACAAGGAACAAGCATGGAATGGTAACACGATTGACTTGCTAACAGACCATAGATCCCTACATCAGTGGCTGCTGTGGTTGATCTAGTTGCTGTTGACTGCTGACACCTGATGTGCATTCAGCTTGTGCACAGTCACTGATGTAGGGATCTATGGTCTGTTAGCAAGTCAATCGTGTTACCATTCCATGCTTGTTCCTTGTTAGTTCACATTGTGAACCAGTGGTAGATTTCACAACCCTACATCCTTTTGATTTCGATAGAAATCTTTTTTCCACCATTGATTTAGTTTTCCTGTTGTTGATGGTTTTTCTTTATTATTAACAATTTTAAACTTGTAGCTAAAAATAATTATTATGCTGTACATATCAGCTCGCCTACGCATACATATACATGCATGCATGAAGTGCGTACGAACCCCGCCCACACTAGTTTGTAGATCTGTACGGCGGTTATAATTATCTGGCAAGCGCAGAATGGTGATCCTATACGATCTTACCGTTCTTCGAAGACTCCAGACAGATATGTGTTCTCCGTGATCCATACGGCGCAGAGATACTCAAGGTAGTGCTTGGTCACGTGCGATAACCACTGCTTGGTCACGTGCGTATTGCGCAATCACCATAATGGCGTCTAACACTTAGCTGACAATGGATAGGGTCCGCAATGAAAAAATCGACTGTCACAGATTCAGCGGGATGGCGACTCAGTGTGTAGAGTTACTTGGTACGGACATAGAACGGATAGATATAGAAGCGCCAAGTCTTTCCTTTTTGCTGGAAAAAATAAAACGCTAAAAAATTAGGGGTGGAGCCTACGAATTGCTTATAAACTATTTTATATTCGATGCACGCGATACAGTTTTGTTGTCAAGAATGCACAGCATCGTGCTGTCATGATTTCAACACTCTTCGAGGTCGCAACAGCTCCTCTGCATCGTTTTCAAGGCGTAATTTGGAAGTGGGCGGGGTCTTCGAGACGCCACAATAACAGTTTTTGGTCTCTAGCGCTCTTGTACATCGTCCAATAGCAACCCTCATGCACTTTCTGTCCAAGTAGGGTAGCAATGTAATTGCACACCAATTTTCATCAAGTTCATTTGCTTCCTTCCACCAAATCCAAGAAATAATTCAAAATTTTGGATTTGGTAGAAGGAAGCAAATGAACTTGATGAAAATTGGTGTGCAATTACATTGCTACCCTACTTGGACAGAAAGTGCATGAGGGTTGCTATTGGACGATGTACAAGAGCGCTAGAGACCAAGAACTGTTATTGTGGCGTCTCGAAGACCCCGCCCACTTCCAAATTACGCCTTGAAAACGATGCAGAGGAGCTGTTGCGACCTCGAAGAGTGTTGAAATCATGACAGCACGATGCTGTGCATTCTTGACAACAAAACTGTATCGCGTGGATCGAATGTAACTCGAAAATAAAATAGTTTATAAGCACTTCGTAGGCTCCACCCTTAATTTTTAGCGTTTTATTTTTTCCTGCAAAAAAGAAAGACTTGGCGCTTCTCTGTCTATCCGTACTATGTCCGTACCAAGCAACTATACACACTGAGTCGCCATCCCGCTGAATCTGTGACAGTCGATTTTTTCATTGCGGACCCTAATTCAATGGATCACGATCGAGAACTCGCGGAATGTATATCGCCATTTCGCTAAAAACAAAGTTCAAAAGGCACCTGCCAGGAGAATCTCACGACTGTTCGTGGGTGTTTTGGTCTTGGCACTGCTCGCGTAAAGGCGCTAGGCGCGCTGAAGAAAGAAAGAAGAAAGAAGAAAACGAAGATGACGAAACTCGATTTTCAATAGAGAGGTTGCGCAGTTTACCGTTCTTGGCGACACGGCAAATCATACAGTCGCCAAGTGCACTAGCGCTCCACTTTCTTTACGTAGGAGATAGAGTTTGCTGTCTTAGAGATGGAGTTAGGAGGCTGAATCGCTAATGAAAGAGACCCTGTGTTCGCTGTCTGAAGGAAGTATGCTGGGAGATGCCGTTTCACGTGAACAGTAAACTGCGCAACCTCTCTAATACTAACAAATTATGGACACATTTATAGTGATTTCTCACGTGCCTGTCACACTACTTTACACACAAAGCGGGTATGCTACGTTCGACACTCTTCTTATTATAAACTCTTGGTGAAATGCATTCTCGTGAACCCACCAAAACATCCCAGCAAAGACAAGATCAAACTCATGATGACCATAGAAACACACTGGGTCAAACATCACTACATCAACACAGAGTTACACATTATTCACGCAAGCTACTCTTCATGCACTCACCTGGGCCGTCATTTGTCTCAGCTGCATTGCCAGGTCACCATGGAATAAAGATGGCTCTATCTTCAAAACCCTTGAACATGCACCAATGAGAGATTTTAAAACAAACAATATCCAATTCTTGCATGCTTACCTCTTTCTCAATAAGGTCAATTTGAGATTGAAGACGATATCTTGAATAGAATTCCTAGATCGATAACTATAGTACATACTATGAGAATAGGTCAGGTCACATACCACCCAGTTGTTAGACCAGTCATTGGGCATGGGAATGAGCCCACAGCATGTGGTAATCTCAAACCCAAACCTGTCCACATACTGAGGCCTAGTCTGGCTATGAACTGACGACGAGTCTGTTTTAAGAGAGCAATTGTGTAAATGTAGTCTGAAAAAAGAGAACTGATGTGTAACTTGTATCCAACATGACATTAGCATACTTCGCTAGTTGTTCACCAAATAATCTCATGTACTGGTTAAGTGGTTGCATGTCCAAATGCTCCATAATAAACATCCATCCCTCTCCATCGAGCCCTGGTAGTATCTGACGATTCGGAGTACTGACCAGTTAGCTATTAGCTATTGCTTACCTTCATTGGTTTAGGCACAGTTACCATTCCTGTCTCTAGTATCTTATTCAACCCAACGTACTCTCCATCATACATTATCTTAGCCTTGGGTTTATACACAATGAGACATATATGGCAGCATCATTCAGTAGTTGCCTTTTGGTCTTTGTTGCGCTTCACAAACACTTTTCCTGACTCTGTTTCATAGCTCTGTCCATCACTGATGCAGTCTCCACTACACCTGCCTAGCGAAACAACTCGGGAAGAACCTAGCTCCTTCTGTAGCAACGCCTCCATGACAGCACGTGTTGAATGGTCGTGACTAAAATAAAAATTTTGGCGCGCTCAAATTTAAGGCGGAACTTTAATTTCTGTGCAGCTAGCCAGCTACGCCCTTGACCACAGCAAAAGGTAAAAAATGAACAACTTAGTTTTGTTTGGCATTCTCTGTTAATGTCCAGGTGTTGGTCACTTAATGCAGAGATGGATGACCCATTTGACATGCGATCATTGAGAACAGAAATAAATTCAGTATCTGATCATAAGGTCTTGCTGTGGTACTCTAGCCTAGAGGTTTAACTACGGTGTCTAGGCTAGGCTCTAGGCTAGAGTACAATACACAAATATATTTTTTTCTTGTTACTGTCTAGGAAACAGAGATGGCTGGCTCATTGGCACCTGCACCATATCCAATTAAGGTTGTGCTATGGAATATCCATGGTAAAACAGAAGCTGGATACCCTCAAGCTCGTAAAGATATTGTACCACCAGTAATAGAAAGTGTCAATCCTGATATCCTTTTACTGCAAGAGACTTGCGATCGACCTCTGGTTAAATCCATCATGAAATTGAGGAGTGAAACTAGAGAATATAGAGATGTTCAAAGAGAAAATGTGAGAGAGACAAGAATTATGTATGATGCAGAAAAGTATGACAGTCTCCTCGCTACCGAAAAAAATTTTCCTCATGGAAAATCGTTGAATGATGTACTATGCGAAGCAAAACAAGAAATTTTCACCACGGCACACCACCGCACAAAGCTGAGAGAGAGCAAAAACCCAGTTTTCAGAAGTGCATTTGAGCAACGTATCAGTATAGCTGTTTTCAGAAAACGGGATTCTTCTAACAGTCCTAAGGTGATTTTCATATCATTCCACAATTTTAACCTAAGCGAAGGTGTTGATGTCCGGGCAAGATGTGTAGAAGGACACAATGTCAACTGGTGTCAATAACAAGAAGGCTGACACAATGTGGTGCTAACTGGAGCAGATCTTAACCAACAGCTGATCTGTCCTTGTCCCTGCCCTTGCACCTATCCTTACCACAGCATTCTTGATTACACACCAACAGACAGACGATGGCAAAGTGGACAAATAGACTACTTCATACTAGATCCACCTTGCTGTATTGAGAAACCTGTTAAGCAATTAGATCTTTCACAACTCGTTAAACGTAGAAATCTTACTGATCAACAGGCTACATTCTGGAAAGCTATTCTTGATCATGATCCTTTAATGTGCACAATCAGAGTGAATAACTAAGTACCACTGTAAAGCAATGACAGTAATACACTTATTGTAAGGACTTGCATGCATGTACTTTTTAGTATGCATTTACTTTGTACTGTCTTGTTACTTTTTAGTTGTATGTAATAATTATTATTTTGTCAAGAGGAGTTTTTTAAAATTGTCTGAGAGCGATATGATGAGCCAAATGGTTCCTGAGAAGATGACAGAATAGTGATAAACAATAGTGGAATTTGATCAACAGAACATACTACCAGTGATTTATAAGGTAGTGGACAGTTTATGCCATAATTCAGAGCCATCAGCTTTTGGGATGATGTGATATGCATCTTAGAACTGTCTCGTAAACCCACCAAAAAAATGGCAAGATCAAACTCATGAAGGCCGTAGAAACACGCTCGGTCAAACATGACTACAAAAATACAGAGTTACACCACTTACATGCAGCCCAAGTGAGTGCATTCATGCACTGCACTCACCTGGGCTGTCTTCATAATAACACATAATAAAAACATTTTAACAAAAATGCAAAAGATTTAGGGTTGGTACATAATAATTAAATTTTATCAAAAAAGTATGGAAAATTGTCACAAAGGTAAGTAAACAAGATTTGAAATAATAAGGACTGTAACAATAGCAGTGTAATGCTACCTTCCTATTAAAGGGTAACCACCGCGAAAAATTTTTCTGCATGTTTTTGTAGGTATAGGTCCCTTAAAACTCCCTCCGAAGTTTTATTCCCAAAAAGTATTTTTTTCATGAGATATGAGCTGCCAAAAACGAAAAAAGATTTAAGCACTTTTAAACACTTCCTGGGTGGGCGGGGCTTACGCGTGACGTAATGGGTGATAGCAATGCTGGTAATGTATGCAGACAGCAGTGGAGACAGCGTTTACCAAGTTCCCTAAGAAGTAACAGTGAGTCTTTTCTCTAATATGGAGTGCCAATACATCGTCTAGAAGTGTTAGAAGGCTTCAGAGACACTGTAGCACTCTACAACAATAGCCTACAACAGTACCATAGAAATCATCAAAATGCAGGATTTCAGCAGTGATGGTGAGTTTGACAGACTGTTAGATGCATCATGGTAAGTTCATTGTTAGCCAAATACAAATAATAACCTGCTGGCTGATGTATGATGGTTTGTAATGCTCCTTCTACGCCAGCAAGTGGGAGAGTGTGCTTGAACTGATGCCTGCTGAGCTAGAGTGGGACAGTATCTACAGTATAATGAAACTATAGAGAAAGAGTGTGAAACAAGTCTGGTTTTATGATTCTGTTCGGTTTATATCAACTCTTGGATTCTTACAAAGCCACCAATGACAGCATCAGCAATCATACTGTTAATAAATCTTTATCGACACAAATAATTATTTTGTCTTTCAGACAGCTAGTACTGTCTTGTCATCTGGCAAAAAGTTTAAATGAAAGCATTCAGTGCACTGACAATAATTATACAAGGTAAGGCAATGATGGCAACAATCCATGAGGTGAGCTGCCGACAATGATAGTGGATGAATTGGGGAATGCTTCTGTAGACTAGAGTCGGAAATAAGAGATGTGACCGAATGTGTGGTGCCAACAGGAGCTGACTTCAACCAACAACTGATTCAACCCTACTCTTATCACACCATCCTAGATTATACACTAACAGACAGAGTGGGCAGATAGACTATTTTGTTCTGTACCAGTAAGAAGACGATCAGTGTCAACACACATACCTTTCAACTTACAAACCCAAAACCGGCTCTCAATAGCTCTTCTCCTTTCTTCCACTCCTTTGCATTACTTCAGTACACATTCCACTGTATAGAGAAAAATTATTTTAACCCATCCTAACGCAACATCATTTTATTTTGGTTAGTCCAGAACCCCAAAACAACATAGATTGTTAAGACAGAATACTGAAATTAAGTACAGTGCTTACAGCCTAAAGAGGGCACTCAGCTGATTTTAGCAACTCAGTAAATATTTTGTTGTAAAAAAATTATTCAGGGAGCTATTGCTTCCAAAGTTGGTGTAAGTGTAGAATGATCCTCTCTGCCTATGTTAGTCAAATTAGAAATAGTAATTCTATGTGCTTCTGAAAATAATAATGTTTAAGTGATACAAGTTGACACCTTCCAATTGCAAATGACCTTTAAGCCAGCATTTTAGTGTTGTTTTGAGTTAAGCAAAAACCATTTACTGTTTGATTTTAAGGTAGGTCATTGTTCATCTCACCAAGTTTGGAGGCTTATCTTTGATCCATGCTAATGTAGGAAGCCAAAAAGGACGGAAATTTTAGTGTTTTTGAGTTGAAAAAAGCTTTAAGCTGAGAATTCAACAGCTTTGCGAGTTAAGAAAAACCACTTGATATCTGGATAGCCAGATACTTGTAGTTTTCACTAGTTTTTAAACTAGCGCGATACGTCCATCCATGCGCAAACGCGGTCATTGAGAACACCAACTTTTAGCTGTGACTTCGACTCTCTGCCGTGTTATAATGATATTCATCCAATAAGAGCGTTTATCGATTACGTGGTTCTGCGTGCGCTGCGCCGCCAACCGTCGAGCGGCAAGAATGGCGCCGATCATAATCTGTGTTTTGCGCTTTGCCCGTTCTTAAGCGTGCTTCTGCAGCATAGATACTAGCTAAGCTCGAGGAAATAACAACCACCAAGCTTCGTTGTGGCGCTAGACTGTGGCTGCTGTGTCGTAGGTGTGGTTCGTCGTGACGTCGTACAAATTATAGTGATGTCACAAACATGGCGCTATTGTATTAGCTTCAATGGGAGAGAGCTGTAGAGCATCGTGTGTCTTGCATTTTGTCATGCTCAAAGTTGCAATCTGCATTAATGCAATAGAAAGAGCTATGTAGAAAGTTGTGTGGACTAAATAAGAAAATCAGCTGAGTGCCCTCTTTAGGCTGTAAGCACTGTAGTCAGGACTACAAACAAAGCACTCTATCAAACAGGTACATGTAGTTGACAAATGAATACGGCCGTAAAAATAAAATTTCCTGTATTGAATTTTATTGAGAATAGTCTTTATTAAAATCACGACTGATAAAATTACTCCACAGAGAAAGACCTGGTGCCCGCAACCTAATAGCACTTGTGTTAATTCCCAAAAATACGACACTACTATGACCATAAAAACACGCTGGGTCAAACATCACTACATGAATACAGAGTTACACATTATTCACAAAAGTTACTATTCATGCACTCACCCGGGCCGTCCTTTGTCTCGGCTGCATTGCCGGACCAAAGGTCACCATGGAGTAAAGATGGTTCTATGTTCAAACCCTTGAACATTCCTGGTAGCTTTCTCTGTAACATTGACCATAGTTCCACAACCTCTTTGTCCCCATACTATGTACCAATGAGAGATTTTATCATCTAACAACAAACAATATCATGCTTACCTCTTTCTCAATAAGGTCAATTTGGGATTGAAGACGATATCTTGAATAGAATTCCTAGAACAACAACTATAGTACATACTATGAGAATAGATCAGCTCACATACCACCCAGCTGTTAGACCAGTCATTGGGCATGGGAATGAACCCACAGCATGTGGTAATCTCAAACCCAAACCTGTCCACATACTGAGGCCTAGTCTGGCTATGAACTGACGACGAGTCTGTTTTAAGAGAGCAATTGTGTAAATGTAGTCTGAGAAAAAGAGAACTGATGTGTAACTTGTAGCCAACATGACATTAGCATACTTCGCTAGTTGTTCACCAAATAATCTCATGTACTGGTTAAGTGGTTGCATGTCCAAATGCTCCATAATAAACATCCATCCCTCTCCATTGAGTCCTGTGAGTATCTGACGATTCGGAGTACTGACCAGTTAGCTATTAGCTATCGCTGCTTACCTTCATTGGTTTAGGCACAGTTACCATTCCTGTCTCTAGTATCTTATTCAACCCAACGTACTCTCCATCATACATTATCTTAGCCTTGGGTTTATACACAATGAGACATGGCAGCATCATTCAGTAGTTGCCTTTTGGTCTTTGTTGCGCTTCACAAACACTTTTCCTGACTCTGTTTCATAGCTCTGTCCATCACTGATGCAGCCTCCACTACACCTGCCTAGCGAAACAACTCGGGAAGAACCTAGCTCCTTCTGTAGCAACGCCTCCATGACAGCACGTGTTGAATGGGCGTGACTAAAATAAATTAAAATTTTGGCGCGCTAAAATTTAAGGCGGAATTTTAATTTTGTTGAGTCTGTGCAGCTACGCCGTTGACCAGCAAAAGGTAAAAAATACCAACAACTTAGTTCATACAAACGGTTTGGCATTCTCTGTTACTGTCTAGGTGTTTGATCACTAAATGCAGAGATGGATGACTCATTTGACATGCGATTATTGAGAAAAGAAATAGATTCTGTATCTGAATCGTACATTAAGGTCTTGCTGTGGAATATATGTGGCGATACTAAAGCCGGATTCACTAAAGCTCGTAAAGATATTGTACCACCAATAGTAGAAAGCATCAATCCTGACGTCCTTTTACTACAGGAGACTTGCAATCGATCTCTGGTTAAATCCATCATGAAAAAATTGAGGAGTGCGACTAGTCGAGACTATAGAAATGCTCCAAGAGATGTGGGCGAGACAAAAATCATATACGATGCAAATAAGTATGACTGCCTCCTTAATGCTGAAAAGATTTTTGTTCAAGATGAAGAAAAATTGTCGCTGAATGATATGCTATGGGAAGCAGTGGAAATTTTGACACTCGCAGCAGAAAGCACTGACCTGAGAGAGGAGGAAGAATCAGTTTACGATATACTTATTAGGCAATGCATCAGTGTAGCTTGTTTTAGGAAACGGGATTCTCCTAAAAGTCCTGTGGTGATTTTCATATCATTCCACAATCTCAACCAAAGCGAAGGTGATGTCCGGGCTAGATACGTAGAAGAACTCAGTAAACTGGTGTCGATAATAAGAGAGCTGACACGATGTGAGGTGCTAGTTGGAGCAGATTGCAATCAACAGCTGATCTATCCTTGTCCCTGCCCTTCTGCCTATCCTTACCATGCTGTTCTTGATTACACACCAACAAGACGATTGAAAAGCGGACAAATAGACTACTTTATACTAGATCCACCTGACTTTCCTGTCCAGCAACACGATCTTCTAAAACTCATTGAATGTACAACTTGCTCACGCCTTACTGATGAACAGATCACTCACTGGAAACGTGTTCTTAATCATGATCCTTTGGTGTGCAAAATCGGAGTGTACCATAGTAAAACAAGAAAACTATGACATAATTATAATAACAATTTTTATACTATGTTATTGCAAGGTCAGTTTTATTATGCATGTACTTGTAACTTTTTAGGTGATTGGTCAGCAGCATTCAGTGATAGAGTAAGAGCGGATAAGAATGAAACAAAAAGTATACCAGATATGATTCCATGAAGCTCTCGGTCACCACCAGGAATCCAGAAATAACAACGTTTGAACTTGCGCTGAAGTTAAAGTTCCAATTATTTGTCATAGAAATTTCAGAAGTTTTCTCTGTAGGAATAATCCGGCTTTATTCGGAAAAGAAGTTGGTATAGACTGTCTATGCATGCTCAACTAGACATGACACATGAGCCTTTTCTTCATTTTGTTATGAAAAAAAATTATTTTGTCAAGAAGAGAGCTCTTTAAACAACTAATTGTCTGAGAGCATTATGATGAGCCAAAATGGTTCCTGAGAGGACGAAAAATACTGATGAACATGAGAGGAATTGAGCAGATCATACCAGTGATTGAGGTAGTGGAACAACAAGTACAGTTTATGGCGTTGTTCAAACCCATCAGGTTTTGGGATGATGCTTTGATACGCATCATAGAACTGTCTCGTGAACCCACCGAACATTCCAGCAATGGCAAGGTCAAACTCATGATGACCATAGAAACATGCTGGGTCAAACATCACTACATGAATACAGAGTCACACATTATTCACTATTCATAATAGAGTTACCACTCATCCATAAAACGGCACACTCACTTGTGGTAGTTATTTCCATACAAGTAAATCACTACATCAGTACTTTAATCATTTTTCCCTTTTATGGATAGTGCCAATAGTAGATAATTTACTCTAGGTAAACTTTTTGGCTGGGAGGAACTTATGCTGCCTTATAAAGAAGCTGTTACATGTATTATCTATGCATGTATACAGTATCAAATACTTGTCCAAAACGCTAGTTGCACAGGGACCATTGAAGTTTGACGCTCCTTCTTCGATCATCAATCCCTACTAAAAGTGATCTTTAATCCAGCCCAGATGGCTAAACAAGCATCCTACAAAGGTAAGTAAACTACATTCGACATTTTGTGTGGTTTGGCTAGCTGAATGACATGAGTGAGATGCAGCAATCTTAGCAGACAATATTATGTGCCTGTAATGTGCTAAAGCGATAATTAAGACAAAAATCGGATCTGCATATTGCAAAATTACTGCCTGCTAAGCTGCTAGACTAAGATATGTGTGGTTACCATGAAGTGGTTACCCTGTTGAAACCTTAGTTGGCACTTAGAAGTAAGCCCTACCTCTGGTACGACGATGGACACATTGAGCATGTACCATAACCATCGCACATGCATCGAGATACGTAAAGGTTTAAGTGGTTGCCATAAATACAAGATGAAAAAACACCTTCATAACATAAGACATCAAACAGCTGAGGCGTTTCTGTAAAGACAAAGGAGCCATGTATGTTTTGCCTTATAAACAGATTGATAGTTGCTGTCTTTAGGAGAAGTCTAAAATTCAGCCAAACATACTTACTGCATGTTGAAAATGCTTTAGTGGGCAGAGGCATACAAAAATTACAGTGTTATATTTTGTTCCGAAAACAAACTAATTATCGGCTTTGTTTACCTTAAAATTTATTGGATCAGGATTTTTTTAAATTCCTAAAAATTAATAAGATGAAAACTTTAGTGCTCAGTTGTTAGATATCATCCATGCATACAGTAAATGTGTAGTGTTAATAATTATGGTTCAAACAGACTTGGTGCTTAAACATTTTATCATAATAATACCACGTAACTCATGTTTTAATATTATAATTATTATTCTAAACTTAATTTGTACTCAGGTGTAATATCTTTAGACCCAAGCAGTGACTACCAAAATTATTATTGAGCAGAGCAATGAACAACAGACTGAGAATGACATTCAACTTAAATGGACAATGACTACAATATGATACAAGTCATGTCGATTGAGAACAATGATCATGTAGAGATTAGAAGACGATAGTCTGTCTAGGTATGTCCAGATATCACATATTTCTCCCTTCTAGACAAAACCAATCTGGTGGTCGACGAGAACGATTTGAACGGCGAGGAATAATTGGTGACTGTCTCTCGTCAGGAACTGCAGGATTAGAATCAAGGGCTGCAGGTGCAGGAGGTGATGGGGAAACTGGAGGTGGTGACGCTGGAGCTGGAGAAACTGGAGTAGGAGATATTGCAGGTGAATCAGCTTCAGCTTTGACAGAGGGTACAACCAGATCATCAACAATTGGAGTATGGAAAGGCTGCAAGTGATCTTGGTGTCTGCGAACAGAACGACCATCCTCCAGAAACACTCTGTAAGATAGTGGGCCTCTGCACTGGACAACACGACCTTTTAACCACTTCTCACCACGACCAAAGTTCTTAGCAAGTACTTCGTCACCCTTGTCAAAACGACGAGATCTGACTTTCTGATCATGAGAGAGTTTCTGTCTTTCCTGATGGAGGCGCACTTTTGATGACACATCTGGTTTCACCAGGTCAAGAAGAGAGCGAGGTCGGCGTGACAGTAGAAGTTCAGAGGGAGCAACACCAGTCGCAGGATGAGGAGTGAGGCGATAGGTGAATAGAAACTTGGCCATTCTGATATCCAGTGGCTCATTGGACTTCCTCATCGCTTGTTTAAAAGTCTGAACAGCTCGTTCGACGAGACCATTAGTAGAAGGATGGTATGGTGCTGATGTGGTGTGACGAATTCCATTTTGTTTTGTGAACACGCTGAACTCGTCACTGGTGAAAGCTGCTCCATTATCTGAGACTAATAATTCAGGTAACCCATGGGTAGCAAACAGTGGACGCAGTTTGTTGATAGCTGCTTGAGAACTGGTAGTAGGCACAATAAACACTTCTATCCACTTAGAATGGGCGTCAACTACCAACAGGAACTGCTTGTTAAGGAACGGTCCGGCGAAGTCAATGTGGAGTCTTGACCAAGGACGTTCAGGAAATTCCCATGGATGGAGAGGGGCTTTAGATGGTAGTCTTTGATGCTCTTGACAGCTCTGACAATGACGGACTTCCTTTTCTAGTACATCATCGATTCCTGGCCACCAGACGTAACTTCTGCCGATTCCCTTGATTCTTGTCATTCCAGGGTGTGATTCATGAAGAAGTTCAACTATCTTCTCTCTGCCAGGCGGTGGTATCACTACTCTGTGACCCCACAAAATGCAACCATCTTCAATGCTCAATTCTTCTTTTCTGTGAAAGAATGGTCGCAACTCATCACTGTCAGGTTTTGACGGCCAACCCTGCAAGACGTAGTTGAGAACCTTCGATAGGATCGGGTCTCGGGCAGTCCACTTCTTGATCTGGGCTGCAGTGACTAGAGATGTTTGGATACTCTCCAGTAGAAGAACGGTGTCTTGCGGTGGTGGTACGTTGGTAGGTAGGTCTGGAAGTGGTAGACGACTTAGTCCATCAGCATTACTGTTTTCTTTCCCAGGCCTGTGGGTAACAGAGAAAGAATAGGCACCAAGTGTGAGAGCCCAACGCTGAATGCGAGAGGAGGCCATGCTCGGAACTCCTCGGTTTTCCCCAAAAATGTACATCAATGGCTTGTGGTCAGAGTGAATCACAAACCGTCTTCCTAACAGGTATTGTCGGAATTTGGTAACACCGAATATGATCGCCAGAGCTTCTTTGTCCAACTGGGCATACTTTCTCTCTGCAGTAGACAGCGATCTTGATGCGAATGCAATGGGTTTCTCTGTTCCATCGTCCATCTTGTGAGACAAGACGGCACCAAGGCCATACGGCGATGCATCACAGCTCAGCAGTAGCTCTTTGTGAATACTGTAGTGAGAGAGAACTGAATCAGAAGTAAGAGCATTTTTGACAAATTCAAAGGCTTTTTGCTGCTCAGGGCCCCAATGCCAAGCTGTTACTTTATGCAACAATGCATACAAGGGTGCTAGTATGGTCGAGAGATTTGGCAGAAATCTGCTATAATAGTTTACCAGCCCCAAGAACGACTTGAGCTGTGTCACATCTTTTGGAGTAGGTGCTTCTTTGAGAGCCTTGATCTTCTCGGAAGATGGCTTCAGCCCTTCTCTTGACAACTTGTGACCAAGATAGTCGACTTCTTGAAGCATAACTGACACTTCTCCTTCTTGAGTCGCATTCCAGACGATTGTAGTCTGTTCAATACGGTTTCCAGATTCTCTAAGTGCTCGGATGCTGATTTTCCTGTGATGAGAATGTCATCAAGGTAGACACAGACTCCTGGAATACCCTTCAGCAAGTTCTCCATGGTTCTCTGGAAAACTGCAGGTGCACAAGAAATACCAAATGGTAAACGATTATATTGAAATAACCCTTGAGTGGTATTGATGGTGGTGTACTTCTTTGACTCATCGTCGAGGTGAAGTTGATTATAAGCATGAGCTAAGTCGAGCTTCGAATACCATTCTCCTTCTGCCATTGTGGCTAGGATGCCCTCCACACCTGGTAAGGGGTAGATATCTGGGGTTGCTTCTTGGTTAACGGTAAGTTTGTAGTCTCCACAGAGTCTGATCGAGTTATCACGCTTCAACACAGGGACCACAGGGGCTGCCCAATCAGCAAATGGAACTGGTTCGATGACACCAGCATCTTGAAGTCGTTTGAGTTCAGTATCCACCTTCTCTCGGAAAGCATACGGCACTGGTCTGGGACGAACATAGTGAGGTTGAGCATCCTTCTTGACGTGGATGTGAACCTTAACATCACGAATGGACCCTAACTCATTTTTGAAGACATCAGCATAGTCCTCTAGTATCTTAGACAACTTCTTGGTGGCAAAATTCTCCAGAGTCGAAATCTGGTGCCAGTCCAGGACTAGATGCTTTAACCAATCTCGCCCAAGGAGAGTAGGTCCACTTGTATCAACAACCTGCAAGGACAACTGACACTGCTGACTTTGATATTTTACTTGTACGTCAATTGCACCACGAATAGTGAGTACCTCACCAGAATATGTGCTGAGCTGAACATGTGAGGGTTCCAATACAGGTCGCTCCTCCTCTGACCAGGTAGACAGATAAGTCGAATGGCTGATAACTGACAAGGCTGCACCAGTATCCAGTTCCATAGGTAGGCTCCTGTCGTTAGCTGTGACAGTCACTCGAATAGGGTCGCTTCTCCCCACTGATAGCTGAAACATAGCATAGTCAGGAGGTAGTTCATTGGATTCTTCAGGAGTAGTATTTGAAACATGATGAGTAGGCTCCGGTTGAGACTTGCGTGGTTGCTGCTTCCTCTGTAGTCTCATTCTGCAGGCACGAGCTATATGTCCACGTTTTCCACAGTATCTGCAGTCGACGTTCTTGAAACGGCAATTGTCGGCACTGTGTTCACCCGCACAACGGTAGCACTGACCATCTGGAGGTTTGCTTCGAGTCGGCGTATCAACTTGCTTGGGCTTGCCGCCGCGGTACTTCCGGTAGGTAACTTGGTTGACGTCGGCCTTTCCAGAGTCTGGAGTTAGTGCGCTTGCACTTTGGTCAGCTGATTCCATGGCTTGAACTAGCTGGAGAGCTTTGTCGAACGTCAAGTCTTCCTCCGCCAACAAGCGTCGCTGCATTCTTGAGTCACCTATTCCACAGACGAGTCTATCTCGTAACATCTGTGGAAGCCAGACTTCACCGTCAAAGTCACAAAGTGATGCTAGCTTCTTGAGCTCGGCTATGTAGGTAGAGACACTCTCTCCTGGCTTACGGACTCGGCTGTTGAATTTAAATCTGTGTACTGAAATGGACTTCTTTGGGTCGTAGTGCTTATTCAGTTGTTGAACAAGCTCGTCAAGATCCACTTGGTGCGGTTGTAGAGGTGAGACGAGACTGCTGGCGAGTTTGTACAGCTCCGGTCCAGCCACGCTCAATAGTATCGCCTTCTGCTTCCTAGGGTCTTCGACATCATTCGCTATGAAGTAGAACTTCAGTCGAGAAACGTAAGTCTTCCAGTCTTCTTTACTGGGGTCGAACTCTCCAATACTTCCGTGAAGAGCCATCCTCGTCGCCAAAAATGTAATATCTTTAGACCCAAGCAGTGACTACCAAAATTATTATTGAGCAGAGCAATGAACAACAGACTGAGAATGACATTCAACTTAAATGGACAATGACTACAATATGATACAAGTCATGTCGATTGAGAACAATGATCATGTAGAGATTAGAAGACGATAGTCTGTCTAGGTATGTCCAGATATCACATCAGGTCAACGATGTTGCGGGTGCACAACTAACAATTGCGGAATTCGTGAAAGATGTAGATGTAAACGGAATGACAGATTTTGTACAAGTTGCGAAACATCATATTGTGTTAACCACACTCTCAATGTCTCTGTTCTATTGTGGAACATCCATGGTTCTGGGGGAATTGAACCAAGGAGACTTGTAGTCGAAGGTGTTGTAAAAGAATTAGACCCTGATGTTATCCTATTACAGGAAGTTAAAAGCAACCCATTGATAGACGAAATTAAGAAAGGTGTAACAGCAGGAAAAGAAGACAAAGCTCAAGTATATGAAAATATAACAGCAGGAAAAAAAGACGAAGCTCAAATTCTTTACAAAAAAATTAAATTCCAGCGCTCCCTTCCCACTGAGGAACGTGCGGTACTTGAAAGAACTATTGAAGTAGTCGCACAAGAGAACCGAATGATAACAAGAAATTGGAAACAAACCTTCAAGGAACGTACAAGTATAGTTCGTCTGACAACAAAAGGGTATGACTTAGTGTTCTTGTCTTTTCACAATGTAAACTCTGGTCTATCACAACTGTACTCGACACAATTCTGTCAAATTGTGTCACAGATATCAAAGACAACACAGTGCATAGTAATTGCTGGGGCAGATGCAAACTATAAGCTTCCTTTTGGAAAATACCAAGGGTGTACTGTTCTTAAGTATGTTGCAACCGAGAGGCGAAAGAAAGAAATTGATCATTTCATTTTAGCGGCTCCACGTGCAGCTCCACGAGGCACATACCAAATAAAGGTTGAGGCATTGAACTTCGTCGATACTAAAGATGGGCAGAAGCTTCATCCACTAATGACATCACTTAAACCGCAGCTTAAAAGTATAAAATATCATGAAGTTTTAGACAAAGGTTTGGATAAGAAAGATGATGATTTACACAAGGCTTTGGACAGTAAATTGGAAGGTGATTTGGACAAAAGCTTGGTTGAAGCTTTGGGCGAAAGTTTAGACAATGGTTTAGAAGAAGGTTTGAAAAAAGTTTCAGATGAACCTCAGTTGCGCGGAGCTTTGCTAGAAGGCTTAAAAAAAACTCTACACGAAGCTTTGGACCAAGCTTTATGCATTGATAAAGGTATGATATCTAACCATGATCCGATCTTGCTTGATATGACTATTGATACAAAAAAAAGTCAATGGAGTGTATGAGTAGTGAGAACATTGTTTTTTTTCTTCTTGACTTTTATTCTGTTGTATGCATTTTGTTTTAAAATGTTAGCATGATTTCACAGGAACACATGGAGTACGAAACTCTTTTGTAAGTAGCAATATTATGTGCGCATGTGATTACTGCATTCTTGGTGTGAAGTAATAATTATAATTATATATTATGTGTGAGTTGACAATAAACACGTGTGTTGCTTGCGTCTAACTGCTTGCTCATTGAATTTACGGTCCTGTGAAGACATTTTCAGTGCTGGTGAGTGTTGCTCGAGCAGCTAATCTTTAATAGCTACAGGTCCTTGTAAGCACTTTGCAGCATTGTGGGTGTGTCGCCCGACTTCCTGTATGTCCAGCCTCTGTGTACGTATTAAAGTTCAATATTAGCCTTATCGAGAAGCTGCTGTTGCTGCTGCTACCATGCGACATGTTGAACCGTCTGAAGAAGCTGTGAAACAGCCGAGCATCATAAGTTGTGCACAGGTAGGTGTTCAATCGGTGATGATCCATCGGTGTGTAAAATCACAACTAACATGTTAACAAAAAGACCAGGAAGAAGACGAATAGAGTCTGTCACTGCCATTATAATTATGTCACTGTTAGGATCATGGTACCACTGTAAAGAGAACAAAGGTGTTGAGATGGTTGGTTGTGACAACAGATCTTGTCCAACACAATGGTTTCATCTAGCTTGTGTTGGTTTAATTTGTCTACCCATCTAATAGGCAAATGGTTCTGTAGTACATGCCAACCAAAAAAAAATGCAAAGCCAACAGAATGCAATGACTTCACTTCACATATCATTTATGTTTAAAGTGCATTATTAATTAAAAGGTACAATTCCTTCACAAACATTATGTAAAGCACAACACAACGACAAGCATAATGCCAGTGATACACAGCAAATTAGTAGAAAAGGAGATCTAGATAGAACAATGGAAGACCAGAAGAAGAATCTAAAGGCACGTTCACATGGACCCTGCAAAGTGGATTGAATGCGCATTCAATCCGGTTCGTTAGCGTTCACATGAATCCGCTTCTGCTCGATGCAAATTCAATGCGCATTGAGTTCAATCCACCTCCGGAGGTGGATTGAAAGTGAATTGGAAGCGAATTGCGTTTAGTGCGTGGGCAGACGCGAGTAGATACAAGGCGCTTGGTGGACTAAACGCGTTGTAATGGACGTTTAAAGCTACAAAAGCATCGTTGAAGGCTAAGATGAGCGTGATTTAGACTTTTTAAAAATCGAATAGCCGCGTAATTCGCATCCAATTCGCTACATGTGAACGCTCGCGATGCGCAATGAATTCGCTTCCAATTCGCTTTGGCGAGTTTGGGGATTGAATGCGCATCAAAAGTGGATTCCATGTGAACGCGCCTTACGAGAATTTATAAAAGGAGCCTGGAGTACACATGAGAAGCTAAAGAATAAAGCAGATAAGGTAGCCATGATGAAACTAGAGGAGGCCTTGATGAAACTAGAGGATGCTATGGTTAAACAGGACGATATCCGGGCCACAAGAGCAGAAATTAACAGTAAGCTGCTCACGAGCAAACAACAGAAGAACAAGAGTAAATGCAGTATTCAAAAACAGAATACGAGGATTTTCGCACTGGAGATCAAAAGTAAACAACAGAAGAGCAAGAGCAAACAACAAGAGGTCAAGAGTAAACTAGATGAGGTCAAAACAAGGTTACAAATTCCAGTGACAGCTAAAGATCTTTGTTGGAACATCCATGGTGCTACTGGTAAAGCTGACATACGTAACTGTATGGTACCAGCCGTGGTAAGATTGGTATGTCCTGACATACTACTGGTGCAAGAGAAACCTTCTGAAGCAATAGTAGGGTATTGCAAAAAGATTAAAAATTACAGAGAGGAGGAGAGCACTGGATCAATCCAATCACTAGTTTTGTATGATGCTGATAAGTATAAGGTGATCCACTCTTTCCTGATAATCAAGTCTTGAAGTAGTAGACCGATGTTTAACAATTCGCATTAAGAAGAGCTTGAACGTATAAAAAGACCAACATTGAAGCGTATCGTCAACAGTCGCATTAGCTATGGTGGTCTCAAGATGCAACACATCACTGCAAGTCCAATGATGATTTTTGTATCATTCCACAATATCTACAAACCAGACAGTGGTTGTAATACCAGGGAAACTGCAAGAATATTTGGTAAACTTGTGTCAGAAATACAGTCAGGTTGTGCTGTAAAACAACAATCAAACTAACTCCACAATGATAAACTTCAAACAAAAAACTCTCTCAAGACAGGCAGCATAGGCGAGTGTTACTTACATTTTAGCTGATATTGACATTCTATTTTCTGAGGTAAGTTACACCATACGATAATAATAATTTTAGATAAGTAGTGCATGAGACAGCATTGCGTGCTGAGTGAAGTGTGTTCATATTAATTTTAAACATCCAACAACCCTCACATGGGCATTGGTAGGAGGGGAAGGAGCATTTAACTCTCGTTATCCTACATAAACATTTATGTGCTGTTGCTTGTTCGTTGTCAGCACTCACAACATTTCTTCTCACTCATGATGGACCTGAGTATTATAATATTATGATCAGGCATACCCCAAGAGAGTTCTATGTGCAAAAAGACGCTTTATAGTCTCAGCTAACATATTAACACAAAGACCATCAAGAAGACAGATCACTGACATACTACTTTGTAGCACATAATCATTAATTAGAACAATGTATCCATTGGGTGACTCATGGTCCATGAGCTAGAAAAACACATGTCTTCATAGAGAACACCAATACGTCATTTATTTCAGACCATAAATAACATTAGACTTTTCATTACAAGTTGCTATGTGCACTCCAACTATGAATGATAATTAATTAGGCAGTAGCGATTGCTACCATAGCAACGAAACAAAACTATAGGTGTATTTTCAAACACAGATCTGAGACAGAACCTGGCAAGCATACTTGTTTTATAAAAGTAAGTCAGTCACACACTGTACATACTCATTTAATCTATTATTCAGTGTCTAAACCATAGTAATAATTATTTTTCTCTAGTCATACAATCAGCCCTCTATTTATTTAAGAAATTGCCTCAAAATGATACAATGTATTAAGAACATTTAGAGTTGATTTCTAGATTGTTAGATGCAATTTTTTCCGTACTTTCAACAAGCGTCTCTGGATTAATACAGTGTCTTTTGACTTTGAAGCTGTAAAAACTACCGTAAGAAGCGCACGTATACTGAGCCCATTTACAACTAACACGCACTCCATTCTTTGCTTATGTCTGTCAAGTTTCGCTACCGTGGCTCTTGAGGAATTAGAGTCACACTGTTGACCAATCAAATTACAGTATTTCAAATTGGTAGACTCTAAAAATCAGTTCTATCACCCCGTATACTTGAGAATTATCCGTTTACAGTCACTCATACTACTAGGGCGCTTCTCCCTCTTGACTGTAAACAGGATAATTCCCAAGTATACGGGTGATATAACTATTACCTGTATACAGTCTCAAGTATGGGGACTATTGGAGTTTGACGCTCCTTTCTCATCAATCTCTACTAAAAGAAATTATTAATCTCCTAATCCAGCCCAGATGGATACCCCCAATCAAGCATGCTGCAATTGTAGGAATGAATGTGACAGTGACTGTGTGTGCAGAGCTGCTAAGAAAACTTGTCAAAAGTGCAAGTTAGGAAACTGCACTAACACTGGTGCTGATGCTGCAGAAGTTGACATGAAATGTGGAGGTAAACTACATTTGACCTTTTTGTGTGGTTTGGCTAGCTGGAGAAAGTGGTTATTTATTTCTACTATAATGTGATCTGAATCGACACGAGCGAGATGCAGTCATCTTAGCAGACAATATTATGTGTCTGTAATGTGCTAAAGCGATAATTAAGACAAAAATCAGATCTGCATATTGCAAAATTACTGCCTGCAAAAAACGGATCTGCATATTCCAAAATTACTGCTCCACTAGAGCGGAGCATTGTAGATCGTACAAGGTGTATGGTAGGTGTATCAGCTACAGTTCTCACAACACATGTTGTCTTGAATACACAGACAAGCAATCGGAAAGATAGCTGTTTAGCAAATCATGCAGGCATGGGTCATAAGCAAGCTGACTCGCTTGAGCTGCATGACTAGTCATTAGTTTCAGGACATGGCAAGGATGGCCATGATGGAGAGCTCGCTATATTCAACGAACCATGAGTAAGAATCAAAGCCATCAAAGCAGTTACCCTGTTGAAACCTTAGTTGGTACCTAGAAGTAAGCGCTACCTGTGGTATGACGATGGACAGAATAGCCCCGTTTACATGAGGCGTTTAATCCGGTTTGGAAGCTAGCTCAGTTCGAAACACGCTTCGTGTGGACGGTCCAAACCGGTTACTAAACCGGATTAATTAATCTACATCCGGAGGTGGTTTGAAGCTAGCTTGAAGCGCGCTTATCGCTTATGTGTGGACAAAACCAATGCGCAGTACGTGTAAACGGGGCTAATGACACATTGATATACCAAGCAAGTACTGTAATAATGTACATAAAGGTTTAAGTGGTTCCCATAATGAAAAATACCATTGGGTGCCAGATGACCATAGGAAACAAGCAGAAGACAACCAGACAGACATTACCTAATTTTCATAACATAAGACATCAAACAGCTGAGGCGTTTCTGTAAAGACAAAGGAGCCATGTATGTTTTGTCTTATAAACAGATAGATAGTTGCTTTCCTGAGGAGAAGTATAAATTCAGCCAAACATACTTACTGCATGTTGAAAATGCTTTAGTGGGCAGAGCCATATAAAAATGACCATTATATTTTGCTCCGAAAACAAAATAACTACTGGATTTGTTTACCTTAAATTTATTGGATCAAGACTGATTCCTAAAATTAATAAGAAGAAAACTTTAGTGCTCAGTTGTTATGCGTTAATAATTATAGTTCACACAGACTTGGTGCTTTATCATAATAATACCAAGTAACTCGTGTGATCTACTATTATTCTAAACTTAATTTGTGCTCAGGTCAACTAAAGACGCCATGTTGCAAGTGCACAACTGACGATTGCAGAACTAATGAAAGCTGTAGCTGTAAAAAGGAGCTCAGATTTTGTACAAGTTGCATAACACCAAATTGTGTCAACCACACTCTCAATGTCTCCGTTCTATTGTGGAACATCGATGGTGATAAAGGAATTAATAAAGAAAGGAATCTTGTAGTCAAAGGTGTTGTAAAAGAAGTAGACCCTGATGTTATCCTATTACAGGAAGTTAGAAGTAACCCATTGATACAAGAAATTATGAAACGTGGTTATAAGAAAGAAATTGCAGGAAAAGAAGAAGAAGCTCAAATTCTTTACAAAACAAATAAATTCCACCACACATGTACTGAGGAACGTAAGGTACTTGAAACTGCTATTGACAATGGAGGGACGCAAATGACAACAAGAAGTCGGAAAGAACTTTTCATTGATCGTACAAGTATAGTTCGTTTGACAACAATAGGATACAACTTGAACTTTGTGTTCTTGTCTTTTCATAATGAACGCCATGGTCAGCACTCTTCGAAACACTTCTGTCAAATTGTGTCACAGATATCACAGACAACACGGTGCATAGTAATTGCTGGGGCAGATGCAAACTATAATCTTACTTTTGGAGAATGCGAAGGATCTACTGTTCTTGAATACGATGCAACTGAGAGGCGAAAGGGAAAAGAAATTGATCATTTCATTGTAGCAAACCCAGGCAATATTATTCTAAAGCCTGAGGCGTTGAACTTCGTCGATACTAAAGATGGGCAGAGGCTTTATGAACAAATGAAATCACTTAAACCGCAGCTTAAAAGTATAAAATATCGTAAAGTTTTAAAGAAAGGTTTGGATAAGAAGAAAGATGATGCTGCTTTATACAAAGCTTTAGACAGTAAATTGGAAGGTGATTTGGACAAAATGGTTGAAGATTTGGGCAAAAGTTTAGACACAGATTTACAAGAAGGTTTGAAAAAAGTTTTGGGAAAAGTTTCGGATAAACCTCAGTTGCACGAAGCTTTGTTAAATGGCTTTCGTAAAACTCTGCAAGAAGCTTTGGACCAAGCTTTACGCATAGATGAAGGTATGATATCTAACCATGATCCGATCTTGCTTGATCTGACTATTGATACGAAAGAGCGCCAACGTTGAAAGAGTGTATGAGTAGTGAGAACACTGTTTATTTTTTTCTTCTTGACTTTTAGTCTGTTGTATGCATTTAGTTTTGAAATGTTAGCATGACTTCGCAGGAACACATGGATTACGAAACTCTTTTGTAAGTAGCAATATTATGTGCGCATGTGATTACTGCATTCTTGGTGTGAAGTAATAATTATAATTATATATTATGTGTGAGTTGACAATAAACACGTGTGTTTGCTTGCGTCTTACTGTGCTCTACTACTTGCTCATTGAATTTACGGTCCTGTGAAGACATTTTCAGTGCTGGTGAGTGCATGTTGCTCGAGCAGCTAATCTTTAATAGCTACAGGTCCTTGTAAGCACTTTGCAGCATTGTGGGTGTGTCGCCCGACTTCCTGTATGTCCAGCCTCTGTGTACGCATTAAAGTTCAATATTAGCCTTATCGATAAGTTGCTGTTGCTGCTGCTACCATGCGACATGTTGAACCGCCTGAAGAAGCTGTGAAACAGCAGAGCATCACAAGTTGTGCACGGGTATGTGTTCAATAGAACTATAGTTCCTCAAGGCAGTGAGACAACATCACTAGACAGTGTTCTGAGAAAAAAGGGCACTCACAGAGAAACCATGAACCTATAAGAGATGGAGAATTCTTCGTAACAGAAAGGTATTTGAACAGTGCATCAGTGTATCTGGTCTCAAGAGCAATACTTTACCTATTAAACAGTCTTATTGTGGTTTTTCAAGTTACAATATGTACCGGGCAAAAAAATATATTTCATGCCAAGTCGAGAGGTGCTGATGTGCGAGTAAAAAATGTTGAATGCTTCTGTAGACTAGTGTCAGAAACAAGAGAGCTCGACTATACCCAAACAAGCTTGTAGCAAATAACAAGAGACAAGAATGCACAACAAGAGGACAATCAGAAATAGCCAAGACAGGACGTCCGGCATAAACAAGAAAAGGTCAAGAATATACTAGCTGAGGCTACAAGTGAATTAAGATTTTTGCAATTAGTTCTTAACGAATTTTCTATGAAAGATTTACGATTTATGATCTACTGTGGGATATTGATGGGCCTGCAGTGCTGATGTAAGTAAACATATGGTCCCATATGTGGTAAACAGGTTCAAACCTGATGTACCACTAAGATGATCGGAGCAAAAACTAACGATTGACTACTTAGTTATAGCTCCAGCTGGCACTGCTAAAGAAGCACCAGTGAAGGCACTGAATATTATCAAGACTCCCCAATCTGATACCCTTCATGAGGCGATGGCTAAATACACCCTGAAGATTGTAAAACAGCTCCAGATCATGACCCACTAGTGAGTGAACTGACTACCAACATGTCATGATGGGAGTCTAATGAAAAACTCATTAACTCACTTGCCCAGTACTTTGACAGCGTGGCTTAATCTTAGTGTTCATGTACAAAAAAAATTGCATTTTTGTGCTTCTTGGGTGAATCAATACCTCTTACTTATTCTTACAGACACATTACACGATAGGAATGGTTCTAGAACTATTTCAAGCGACTGTTAAAGAATCAAACACATTATCACCACTGGACTGTCTAAAACAACAGTCAATCAACGGAACTTTATTGAGCTATTTTTATACCAAAAAAAAGAATGTATAAAGATGCTCTCGGGCACAGTCCATTATAATAATTTATAGTCGAATAATATCATATGGTACGGTAAACAAAATACTTTAGCTTATTACAGCAGAGTGATGGCTGTTCAATAGTTGACAGAATGAGAAAGCCATAATACAATTGTCACTAATTATCAGCACACATGCTTGGCTATGAATAAAATTAGCTAGCTTACACAGAAAAAGGGGCGGCTAGACAAGGCTAGGAAGGCTACTTACTAGGCAAGAACAACAACTTCTAAATTTGTAAGAGATACAATGTAGCTACACATTGATATTAGTTTTAATATCCAGGTAGACAAGGATTCTACAATGGCTGCACAAGAAACAGTAAATGAGGCTTCATCGAGCATAAAAAAGGAGGACAAAAGACTAGAGGAAGATATCCAGAGCATAATGGGAGTAATCCAGAGAAAATTAGTAGGAAAGGAGATGATGATTGATCAATGGGAGATCAGTGATACTCAGAGAGGGAATCTAAGAGATTTTATAGAAGGAGCCAGGAGTGCACATGAGAAGCTAAAGAAGAATGCAGTTAAAGTCTTGAGTATGCTAGATGAAGCCATGATCGAACTAGATGATGCTGTGGTTCAACAAGAGGATATCCAGACTACAAGAGCAAAAATTCACAGTAAGCTGCTCAAGCGAAAAGAGATCAGGAGCAAACAACAGACCAATAGTAAAGAGGAAATTTACAAGAGTTTGCTACAAGAGATCAAGAGTGAACAACAAGAGGTCAAGAGTAAACAACAAAAGGTCGGGAGCATACTAGACAAGGTGAAGAAAAGGTTACAAATTCCAGTCACAACTAAAGTTCTTTGTTGGAACATTCATGGCGCTACGGATGCTGGTAAAACTAAAATACGTAACTGTCTGGTACCAGCCGTGGTAAAATTGGTACATCCTGATATACTGCTGCTGCAACAGACTTCTGATGTAATAGTAGAGCACTGCAAAAAGATTAAAAATTATAGAGAGAAGAGAACTGGACCAAAGCAAATAATCGATTCACTAGTACTGTATGATGCTGATAAGTGCGAGGTGATCCAAAATACAGAAAAAATCTTTCCTGAGAATCAAAGTCTCGAAGAAGTAGTAACCCAAAGTCTAACTAGTAGCATTGAAGAGATTGTTCCAAACGAGCATGAAACAGTACACAGACAAGAATTGAAGCGTATCATCAGAAGTCGCATTTGCTATGTTGGTCTGACGATGCAACACATCCCTACAAATCCAATGATGATTTTTATAGCATTCCACAATATCTACAAACCAGAAAAGGGTTGTAAAGCCAGGGAAACTGCAAGAATATTCTGTAAACTTGTGTCAGAAATACACAGGCGATCAGGTTGTGTTGTAGTGGCTGGTGCTGATCTCAACCACCAGCCATCCACCCGCTTTCGATCTAAGTTAGGAGCTACTCTTATCCCATACGAAGTGACAGATAGACGATCAGAGAAGACTACGAAAGACTACGTCATTGTAGCACCAGACGACACTGGAGAAGAGGCATCAGCTGAGGCATTGAACTTCATCGATACTGAAGAAAGTGACTTCCTCCATTCACTGATGAGTAAACCAATACCAAAACCAGATTCAGATGGAACTATTGAATTCAAGAATGATGACATCAGTGAAGCTCTGGATCATGACCCGCTAGTGTGTGAGCTTAAGATAAACATGCAAGCCGAAGATGAATCTGAAGATGATCATGAAGATGAATCTGAAGATGAATCTGAAGATGATCATGAAGATGAATCTGAAGCGGTTGTGCCTGAGCCCTGAACAATGTGCTATGGTATAGCAATGTGAACTATAATTACCAATGTTGCATGCACACTCTGCACTACCATAAATGTAAAAATTTTGGACATCAAAAAAATTCTTGTTTTACGTGGGCGTTCGGAAATTTTCGTTATCTCACAATTTATATCAGTGCATCAAATGTTACACAAAATTATAATGGTCATCTTAACAAAAATGCAAAATCTTACACAATAAATTCTACTTATCAGAAGAGTTGAAGCTTCACAATTGCTATACCGCAAATTCTGTGACACAAATACTACAAAATTTATGGTAAATAGCTATAGTGTAAAGACACTCTGGATCATGAAGTGATAGCCAACACAAGGAGAAAAATAGTACTACTTAGTAATCATTCACAGAGTTTCAGAGTGATCTACGAGTATTTCAATGCTTTAGCAGTAGGTACTCCTAAGACATAACAATGTATGATGCATCATGAATGAACAGCACACCAAACAAGGGAAAGAGCAATCTGTCACTTGTGGTTACATACAGAAATCTTAACTAACACACCAGCATACAGAAATAAAGGATTCAAAACAGCATTCACCAGAATAAGTAGTTCTAACATTGCTGTGTGTGACTATTACTAGAAATATAAGTTTAGAAGGTTATAGATATTATAATAATGTTATCAAACTTGCTTCGCAACGTAATCTTCTAGTTCCATCACACAATCATTAATTAGAACTATGTATCCGTTGAGTAACTCATGGCCTATGAGCTAGAAAAACACATCTCTTCCTAGAGAACATCAATACGTCATTTATTTTTAGACCATTGCAAATAGTAGTTATATTATAGACCGACTGTGAGGTATATAACTACTTTAAACCATAGTGCGCTGCTTGTCTGACGTCTAGTTGGCTACCTTACGTCGCAGGAAGACCGCAGAGCAGCCCCAGTGCCGTTTCTTTGTGGATTCTCAAATGCGGCGGCCATCTTGAAACGCGTGCGGGCTGTACACGATTTATAGCCCTCATTAACGCTCGTTACATCAAAGAGAATTATTCATACTATGGTTTAAGTTATAAATATCATTCATTACAAGTTGCTATGTGCACTCCAACTATGAATGATAATTAGGCAGTACAAATTTTGGCGGTTGCTACCATAGCAACGAAACAAACCTATAGGTGTATTTTCAAACACAGATCTGAGACAGAACCTGGCAAGCATAGTTGTTTTATAAAAGTAAGTCAGTCACTCTGTACATACTCATTTAATCAGTGTCTAAAGATAGACTGCCGTAACTAAAGCAATGACAACAAGATCTGAATCTGTTGAAGGTGTGTAACTCTTTAAGACCAGAGTAATGAATGAAGCACCAAAGGTGCAGATGCCTCGGTGGAATGCCACCATTTCACATACACAGCAAACTGCAGCTATTAAACCTTTCTGTACAGCAATCACAATGCAGTACAATAGTTATGCAATCCAATCAGAAGCCAATCAGTGCTGCATGTCTATAATGTTCAGTTTGAGCGAGTTCGAGTGCAGGGCACAGCACAGCACACGAGAAAATAGTTTTTTCTACAGAGAACTCTAGTCTAGATCGCCAGCACGGCCATCGATCGCGAGGTAAGCAAATTACGCCATAATTCGAGAACGAAGCTTCATATACAAGTCTTTCACGCTGTTCACAAACTCACTGGCTGCAAGGCAGCTAGCTGTAGACAACTTTGTCTCCTCAGAAGTCTACATCACCACCAACAGCCATCCAGGTGTGCAATTCACGCGGTAACTTACGCACTAAGCTTTAAAATCAAACTTCTTAAAATTCAAATCCGAGCAAGTATCGATTTCTACCCGTGTTGTTTGTTTCAGTGTTTAGCTTTTAGTGAGCGACGAGAAATCGTTGCGACAGACAGACGGACAGACAGACAGAATGACACCACGACTACTGTATGCCTCATGGCTCCGCCCACTGAGGCATAATAATTATTTTTCTCTGGTCATACAATCAGCCCTCTATTTCCTTAAGAAATTGGCTCAAAATGATATTTAGAACATTCATTTTAGAGTTGATTTCTAGATTGTTAGATGTAATTTTCCGTACTTTCAGCGAGCGTCTCTGGATTAATATGGTATCTTTCAACTATGAAGCAGTAAGAACCACTGTAAGCGCACGTATACTGAGCCCATTGCAGCAAACACACATTCCATTCTTTGCTTATGTCTGAACGCCTAACGGTACACTTAGAGCTTCGCTACCGTGACTCTACAGGAATTAGAGCCACGCTGTTGACCAATCAAAATAATTACAGTATTTCAAATAGGTAGACTCTAAAAATAAGTTATATCACCCGTATATTCAGGAATTATCTGTTTACAGTCACTCGTACTCGGGCGCTTCATGCCCTCGTGACTGTAAACCGGATAATTCCCTCATAGGGGTGATATAACTATATTACGTGTAAACAGTCACAATAGACTATAAGAAACTGCACCAACACTGATGCTAATGCACCAGAAGTTGACATAAAAACTGGAGGTAAACTACATTTGACTTCTTTGTGTGGTTTGGCTAGCTGAAGAAAGTAGTTATTATTTCTACTATAATGTGATCAACAAAAATGAATCGACATGAGTGAGATGCAGCAATCTTAATTAGCAGACAATAATATGTGACTGTAATGTGTCAAAGCGATAATTATGAATCAAGACAAAAATCAGATCTGCAGATTGCCTGCTCTGTCTATGAATAATAATGTGGTTTCCATAACTACTAGATGAAAAATACCATTGGGTGTGTTTCTCAAAGGAAAAAAGCAGAAGACAACCAGGCAGATATTGCTAATTTCATAGAATTCAGCCAAACATACTTACTGCATGTTGAAAATGCTTTAGTGGGCAGAGGCATACAGTTACAGTAACATTTTGCTCCGAAAACAAATTACCGGATTTGTTTACAGGTGTATCATTTGTGCTACAAGATAGTAAAGTGGGTCCAGATGAACCCTTCACAAGCGACGGGCGACTATAGTCACCTGGCATGTTTGACGTCACAGGAAGTGGGCGTCAAAATTCGAAGATAGGTTTATTTCGCCGGTAGGCGAAATAGGGCGGTTGGGGTGGGATGGCGGGTCCATGGTGGGGCCGGAGGCCCCACTTAGCAGAGCTATGGCGGGAAACCTAGCACCACTGGGTCTCCAGGGGCTTCTTGACATAAAAAGCAGCCATACATGCACTAGGTTTGTCAAAGAAGCGGCGTTTTTTGCTCCAGTGAGAGTGATTCTAGCACACGACAGTTGGTAGATCGTCAAGTGGACGTGGTTAATTACATTTGTCATTGACAACAAGCCCGCACGTTGTGCAAATTGATTTTGCATATTAAAAGTGATCACAGCACTAGTTTGTCTGTGTAATGGTTACAAAGGTTAGTCAAATCCACACAAAAAGAGGCTAGAATTTCTGTCCGCACTTCGAGGGTTATAATTCCTAAAATTAAAAATGAACAGATTTCACAAAACCCTTAGCGTGTTGCACATTGTAGAGTTAGCTCCTTAGTTATGGTTTGCAAAAGGAGCTTTGCAGCTAAACCCAACCTGCTTGCAATAGACCTTTTCGTTTAAGGCGATGGAATGTTGGCGCGTCATAGATGCGTCATAATTAATTGAAATTTTACATCCGTAGTAAGGCTGGGCCTTCGTTTGCAGTGATTTACATTACGTCAATAGAGAAATGAACTACTTTCAAACTGCGCGGGTTTTGCAAAGCCGCCGAATATTCCTAAATAAGAGCAATAGAATAAAACTTTCATCTTTCCTGTATACGCTTGCATTTGTTCCGTCGTTCTACTTACAGTGTGGGCCGAGTTCTGAGGTAAGGCAACATATGACCTAGCCTCGAGGCTACATATTACCTAGCTACTAGCTAGCATCGACGAAGCTGTGTTGTAGTGTGTTTGTCGTATGGTGGATGTAGGCTTGGTCCAGGAACATCGTTTTCTGTAAGTACAACGGTGTTGTCTGCACTGGTAGCTGCCATTAGTTCCCTGAGATGTGATACTATAGACCGCTGGAAGTCAGCACATGTAGTAAGTAGAGCAACTGAACAATAACTAACAGACACTAGGAAGACGAAAGTTCTCTTCTACTGCTCTTATTCTGGAATATTTGATTGCGCTACAAAGCCTGCGCAGTTCAAAACTAGCTTATTCTCCATTGATCGTAATGCAAAAGCAGCTTCAGCTTCACTACGGATGTGACGTAAAAATTAATTGCATTCTTCTGGGTCTTAAACAAAAAGGTCTATTGAAACTGTACTGCTAACCAGAAGACAGCAAAGTGCTGACCACAAGGACAAGGTGTGTCAAGTGGGCGTGACCATGAACACTGAGTACCATTGCTCTTGGCTTTGATAGGCTTTTTCTTGATATATCTACGCACCCCTAGAGCTGTCATGCAGTTTAGATGGAATCTACAAGTACCTAGGTAGTCGTCACCTATGGGCGCTTTTGTCGTCAGAGACGTCAAAGACGGCCGTCAAGGTGAGCCAGCCATAACTCGAGAACAAAAGCACTTTAGCAAAATCCACGAGTCACATTGCAAGCCATTGTCATGCTAAGCCTGTTCATACCTTTTCAGAAGTGTCTCTGCAGCTCATTGGACAGAATGAATGAACGAACGAACGAATGACAAACCAAGTACCGTAACTGCGCCGAAGGTTAAAGAAAGCTATAGTTTAATTACCGTATAGCGGGAAATTTTCGTGGGAGAAAATTTTCGCGAATGCGCGAGATAGAGCATTTCGCGAATAATATTTTCGCGAATTAGCGCTATTGCCCTATCTTTGTCAACAGAAAACAAGACATTCGCGGATAATATTTTCGCGAATAGCCTGTAATTCGCGAAATTCGCGAAAATTTTCTCCCGCGAAACTTTCCCGCTATACGGTAGGTGCTCAGTTGTTAGATATCATCCATGCATACAGTAAATGTGTAGTGTTAATAATCGTTCACACAGACTTGGTGCTATAATAATACAACGTAACTCATGTGATTTAATATTATACACTTAATTTGTGCTCAGGTCAACTAAAGACGCCATGTTGCACATGCGATCGCGAAACTTGTGAAAGCTGTAGATGTACGAAGGTAAGATTTTGTACAAGTTGCAGAACACCAAATTGTGCCAACCACACTCACAATGTCTCCGTTCTATTGTGGAACATCGATGGTTCTGGAGGAATCAAAGCAAGGAAACTTGTAGTCGAAGGTGTTGTAAAAGAATTAAACCCCGATGTTATCCTATTACAGGAAGTTAAAAGTCGCCCATTGATACAACAAATAAGGGGTGGTTATGAAACAGTAACAGCAGGAAAAGAAGACGAAGCTCAAATTCTTTACAAAACAAATAAATTCCGGCGCCTTGATACATATACTGAGGAACGTCGGATACTTGAAACCACTATTGACAAAGTAGTCACACAAGAGACGCATAATATGGCAACAAGAAGTCAGACTAAACCCTTCGAGGATCGTATAAGTATAGTTCGTTTGACAATGAAAGGATACAACTTAGTGTTCTTGTCTTTTCACAATGTAAACTCTAGTTTATCACAAGAGTACTCGGAACGATTCTGTCAAATTGTGTCAAAGATACCAAAGACAACACAGTGCATAGTAATTGCTGGGGCAGATGCAAACTATAAGCTTCCTTTTGGAGAACGCAATGGGTATACTGTTCTTGAGTACGATGCAACTGAGAGGCGAAAGGGAAAAGAAATTGATCATTTCATTGTAGCACCAGGCAATATTAGAATCCCAAAGCCTGAGGCGTTGAACTTCGTCGATACTAAAGATAGGCAGAGGCTTCATCCACTAATGACAACACTTAAACCGCAGCTTAAAAGTATAAAATATCATGAAGTTTTAAAGGAAGGTTTGGATAAGAAGAAAAATGATGCTTTACACGATGCTTTGGACAGTAAATTGGAAGGCGGTTTGGACAAAAGCTTGGTTGAAGCTTTGGGCGAAAGTTTAGACAAAGGTTTACAAGAAGGTTTGAAAAAAGTTTCGGATGAACCTCAGTTGCACGAAGCTTTGTTAAAAGGCTTTCAAAAAACTCTGCACGAAGCATTGGACCAAGCTTTACGCATAGATGAAGGTACGATATCTAACCATGATCCGATCTTACTTGGTCTGACTATTAATACGAAAGAGCGTCAACGTCGAAGGAGTGTATGAGTAGTGAGAACATTGTTTATTTTTTCCTTCTTCTGTTGTATGCATTTAGTTTTGAAATGTTAGCATGATTTCACAGGAAGACATGGAGTACGAAACTCTTATGTATGTAGCAATAATTATTATGTGCGCATGTGATTACTGCATTCTTGGTGTGAAGTAATAATTGGGGCGAGCCTGAGCGAGCCCCACATTGATTGACACAATGGCCCACGCGGCGGGGAATGTATCTATCAATCTATCTGTCACGGGGTAGCGTTTGTCGTTTTCAATGTTCCCGATAACTAGGAAACGCCTTTTTTAGCACGTGCGCACATTATAATTGGCGCTTGGTTTCAAACAAGATCATGCCATTCTGGCAATGATGCAGAAGACTCAGGGACGACAACAACAGAGATCAGAGACACCTAAAAGCAACAACCTTTACACGACAAGGCCGCTAGCAGAAAGCGACGACGAGAGGCAGAGTCACCCGATCAACGTGGAAGCGGACGACTGGAGCGACAAAAGGAATATCAAAGGGCCTACCGGAGACGCCAGCGGAAAGCAGTAGCTGCAACAGAGCAAACAGTAACTTAGGTACGTCTAATGAGCTCGTGTGTGATAGCAGTAGAGCCTGCAGTGAGTGAGGAGACCGAGGAACCCTATACTCATCACATCTTCCAGGTACATGCATTGTTCCCATGACGCCTATAGACAAGGAACACACTCATCCAGCAAGAGATAGTTGAGAAAGTTCACCATATCTGAACATAACCTGACTCTATTCACCATCAACAAAAAAATTAATTATGTGAGTTGACAATAAACACGTGTGTTTGCTTGCGTCTTACTGTGCTCTACTACTTGCTCATTGAATTTACGGTCCTGTGAAGACATTGTCAGTGCTGGTGAGTGTTGCTCCAGCAGCTAATCTTTAATAGCTACAGGTCCTTGTAAGAACTTTACAGCATTGTGGGTGTGTCGCCCGACTTGGTTTGAGAATGATGAAGCAAGAATTTTGTATCATAACGAAAAGTATGAGCACATTCAAGAAGAAGCTTTCGATGAATTAACACAACAAAGTACAGAAAACGTGATCAGAGATCAAGCATTGAGAGATAACTTCCACAGTCACACGAGCGAAATTTGCTTAAAGTAACAAGGCACCAATCATGGAATAATTTCATGTAGTTCCATAATAAATACGTGATTACTCAAGATCAAAGGAAAAAGGTGCATTAGCATTTTTTGTCAAAAATACAGCAACAGACAAAAAATTTTGTAGTGGATGGTACAGATCTAAACTACCAACCATCTATCACAGACAGAGCCAAGTATAGTTCTGTTGTTTACCAAGTAACACGAAGACGATCGGAGCAAAAATTAACGATTGACAACTTCATTATAGCTCCAGCTGCAATACCTCTTACTTAGTCTTACAGATACACTACACGATAGGAATGGTTCTAGAACCATTTCAAGCGACTGGTAAAGAATCAAACACATTATCACCACCGGACTGTCTAAAACACCAGTCAATCAACGGAACTTTATTGAGCTATTTTTATACTGAGAAAAGATTGTATAAAGATGCTCTCAGTCACAATCCATTATAATTATAGTCGAATAATAATTATCATATAGTGTGGTAAACAAAATACTGAGCTGATTACAGCAGAATGATGGCTGTTCAATAGTTGACAGCATACTTACCAGGTGAGAAAGCCATACAATTGTCAGCACACATGCTTGACTATGAATAAAGTTAGCTAGCTTACAAGAAGCAGGGGCAGCTAGACAAGGCTAGGAAGGCTACTTACTAGGCAAGAACAACAACTTCTAAAATTAATAAGAGATACAATGTAGCTACACATTGGTATTAGTTTTAATATCCAGGTAGACAAGGATTCTACAATGGCTGCACAAGAAACAGTAAAAGAGGCTTCATTGAGCATAAAAATGGAGGACAAAAGACTAGAGGAAGATATCCAGAGCATAATGGGAGTGATCCAGAGGAAATTAGTAGGAAAGGAGATGATGATTGATCAATGGGAGATCAGTGATACTCAGAGAGAGAATCCAAGAGAGTTTATAGAAGGAGCCAGGAGTACATATGAGAAGCTAAAGAAGAATGCAGTTAAAGTCTTGAGTATGCTAGATGAAGCCATGATGGAAATAGAGAAGGCTATGGTTTGACAAGAGGATATCCATAAAACAAGAGCAAAAATTCACAGTAAGCTGCTCCAGCGACAAAAGATCAGGAGAAAACAACAGACCAATAGTAAAGCGACAATTTACAAGAGTTTGCTACAGAAGATCAAGAGTGAACAACTGAAATCAAGAGCAAACAACAAGAGGTCGGGAGCATACTAGACAAGGTCAAGACAAGGTTACATATTCCAGTCACAGCTAAAGTTCTATGTTGGAACATTCATGGTCCTGGTAAAGCTGAAATATGTAACTGTCTGGTACCAGCCGTGGTAAGTTTGGTACGTCCTGACATACTGCTGCTGCAAGAGAAGGATTCTAAAGTAATAGTAGAGCGCTGCCAAAAGATTAAGAAATATGTAAAGAAGGAAAGCCGACCAACAGGTAATAGATTTGTTAACTCGCTAATTTTGTATGATGACGACAAGTATGAGCCGATCTCTAATCAAGGATTCGAAGAAGTAATAGCCCAAAGTTTAACCAGTAGTATTAAGGAGATTGTTCCAAACGAGCGTGAAAGTGTAAAAAGGCAATCATTGAAGACTATCGTCAACAATCGCATTAGCTATGTTGGTCTGAAAATGCGACACATTCCTGCAAGTCCAACAATGATTTTTATATCACTCCACAATAACAACATACCCGACGAGGGTTGTAATGCCAGGGAAACTGCAAGAACATTCTGTAAACTTGTGTCAGAAATAAATAGGCAGTCAGGTTGTGTTGTAGTGGCTGGTGCAGATCTCAACCATCAGCCATCCAATCACTTCCAGTCAGAGTTAGGAACTACCCTCATCCCATACAAAGCAACAGAAAGACGATCAGAGCTGAGAAAGATAGACTACTTTATCGCGGTTGATTATGGACTCCTGGTAGTACCAGATGATGCTGCAAAAGAGGCATCAGTTGAGGCATTGAACTTCATCGATACTGAAGAAAGTGACTTCCTCCATTCACTGATGAGGAACCCAATAAGACCAGATTCAGACAGAAAAAAGGAATTAAATAAAGATTACTTCAGTAAAGCTCTGCCTCATGACCCACTAGTGTGTGAACTTAAGATAAACATGCAAGCTGAAGTTAATCTTGAAGATGAACCTGAAGATGAAGCTGAAGATGAATCTGAAGATGAAGCTGAAGATGATCCTGTAGATGAACCTGAAGCGTTTGTGCCTGAGCCCTGAACAATGTGCTATAGTATAGCAATGTGAACAATATTAGTAATGTTGCATGCACATTCTGCACTACCATTAATTTAAGAATTTGGACATCAAAAATTCTTGTTTTACGTGAAATTTTCGTTATCTCACATAAAATTTTACAAACAATTACCGTATAGCAGCCGTATAGCGGGAAATTTTCGCAGGAGAAAATTTTCACAAATTACAGGCTATTCGCGAAAATATTATCCGCGAATGTCTTGTTTTTTGTTGACAAAGATAGGGCAATAGCGCTGATTCGCAAAAATATTATTCGCGAAATGCTCTCTCGCGCATTCGCGAAAATTTTCTCCCACGAAAATTTCTCGCTATACGGTATAATGGTCTTAAAATAAATTCTACTTATCAGAATAGTTGAACCTTCACAATTGCTATATCATGAATTCTGTAACGCAAATACTATAAAAGTTATGGTAGATCTACCTGCACAATTATAGTGTAAAGACACTTTGGATCATGAAGTCATAGCTAGAAAAGTAGTACTACTTATGATAAAAGTAGTAATCATTCACAGAGTTTCAGAGTGATCTACGAGTATTTTAATGCTTTATCAGTAGCTACTCCTCAGACATAACAATGTATGATGCATCATGAATGAACAGCACATCAAACAAGGGAAAGAGCAATCTGTCACTTGTGGTTACATACAGAAATCTAACACATCAAGCATACAGAAATAAAGGATTCAAAACAGCATTCACCAGAATAATTGTACCAAAGCGTTGCTGTGTGTGACTAATACTGGCAATTAACATGCTAGATTTGCTGCCAGTTTTGTACCTGACCATTGCAAAATTCTCTGGCCCCAACCCAGTTCAATGCAATAAAGAGAAAGAGTCAGTTACTATGATGGAAGCTAAAGATCAGCAGTTTTCCAATATGACTTTACAAGATGATAAAATCCAGGAGATTAGCATTAGTGTACCAATAGAAAGCAAGAGTATACTACAAGAAGACAGTGAAATACACCAAAATGTACAAGAAGAGGTCGAGAGAATACTAAAGTTGATCATGAACATGTTCCAAGTATATGATCAAGAAGGCACAACAAGAGATCAAGAAGGCACAACAAGATGTCTGTAGTAAACTAGAGTTCTAATGAACACATACCCGTGCGCTGAGCTAGGAGCTAAACACAACTATTCCAACATTACTGCAACACGCACGTTACAGCTAGCCCATAGACAGCTCCAGAAAAATAGATGGTAGCATGCATGCACTAACAGTTGATTGGCACATCACAGAAGGCCTCAAGAAGACTGATACCGTAGCTATAGGCCTCAAGAAGCTCTGACGTACGGTACATGTGAGACTGAGTGAGGACATCGACATGGATAGGAGGTAGGGTGACACACCCACAATACCGTAAAGTGCTCTTACAAGGACACGTAGCTTTAGAAAGCCATGGACTAGCCGTTCGAGCAAGGCTTGCCAGCACAGAAAACGTCTTCATTATTACTAGGAGTTACGAATACGCATGAATGCCTCGCGCTGAGTTATTAAGTAGTTATAATTGACCAGCTGGGGGTGGGCTCGACAGCAGACGGCCGGCAGGTACAGATACAGGCTTACAGCGAGCTAGCTTCCTGTTTTTGGCCTCGTGGACTCGTGTCAGACGACCTAAGAGTCAATCCCGGTTCCGTGTATTGTTAGTATGATGGCGTGCCTTGCTTCTTTGTGGCGTTAGATTCAGGCCGCTGCTCTCTGTTTTCTCTTCCCGAGCTGAGCTAGCCACTTGGCTCTGTCAGGAGTAGACTCTGGGATCTAATCCGCCATGGTCTCAACCCACCGTTAAGTTCTTATCTCATACTGACGCAACCGGGTCCAGCGATCCTGTGACCCCGCAGTATAATACGTAGTATGAGCCCTCGCCGTAACCCTGATTAGCATTCCTAAGCGTGACATCTAATATTACATACATACATACACAAGAAAATTAAAAAGATTTCTATCGAAATCAAAAGGATGTAGGGTTGTGAAATCTACCACTGGTCAACAATGTAAACTAACAAGGAACAAGCATGGAATGGTAACACGATTGACTTGCTAACAGACCATAGATCCCTACATCAGTGGCTGCTGTAGTTGACTATAGCTAGTTCAGCTTAGCTTGTTGCTGTTGACTGACACCTGACGTGCATTCAGCTTGTGACAGCTTATGTACAGCCACTGATGTAGGGATCTATGGTCTGTTAGCAAGTCAATCGTGTTACCATTCCATGCTTGTTCCTTGTTAGTTTACATTGTTGACCAGTGGTAGATTTCACAACCCTACATCCTTTTGATTTCGATAGATTTGTGTCCTTTTTTCTTTTTCAGTGAAGTACAGTTCATCAATATCATGCAATTACTGTGCCATCTTTGTTTCCACCATTGGTTTGGTTTTCCTGTTGTTGATGGCTTTTCTTTATTATTAACAATTTTAAACTTGTACCTAAATAATTATTATGCTGTAGATATCAGCTCACCTACGCAAGCACAACATACGAGCCCCGCCCACACTTGTTTACGGCGGTTATAATTATCTGGCAAGGCAGAATGGTGATTCTGCGCTTGCTAGCTTACCGTTCTTCGAAGACTCCAGACAAATATGTGTTCTCCGTGATCTATAAGGCGTAGCGATACTCAAGCTTGCGCTTGGTCACGTGCGCCAACCACAGCTTGGTCACGTGCGTATTGCGCAATCACTATAATTATTAATGGCGTCTAACACTTAGCTGACAATAGATCACGATCGAGAAATCGCGGAATTTATATTGCCATTTCGCTAAAAACTAAGTTCAAAAGGCACATGCCAGGAGGATTTCACGACTGTTCGTGGGTGTTTTGGTCTCTGCACTGCTCACGTAAAGGTGCTAGGCGAGTGGAAGAAAGAAGAAAGAAAGAAAGAAGAAAACGAAGATGATGAAACTCGATTTTCACCGTTTCCAGGTTCGTCACTTTAGTAACAATCTCGAGCAATCTGTAAGATGGGGCAACGCCAGATAGCAGATTTAAGTGTCTTTGGACGTATAAAATTCATCACCAGGCGAAATATCAGCGTTTGAACGCTAATACATTGTATGTAGCCGCCATCTTGTTTTCTCGTTCAACCCTACATAGGGAGACACTACCGTGTCTCCCTAATATTAACATTACGTAGAAAACGCACGACGCTCCAGTCCCCCGCACACCGTCACGATTATTTGCCTCGCGCTAAGGCGCTCGGCAATTATTATTGCAACTTTTCGACAAATTAACAGTCGAAGGACAAACTCCAACTAGTGGAGCAGCCTACTACAATAAAATTAACTAATGTGAACATGACGAGCAGGGACACAAAAATGATAAGTACACGATATGTCAGATTGAAAATGATTAATGAAATGATTCCAGAGAAACTCAAATAGAAAATTTTTTATGCTTTGAAATGGAAGAGATAAGTCAATTGTGGGAAGAGCGTTCCATAGCCTAATGATTCTGTTTAAGGTGACGGGTAACAGTTCGCCTAATTAATATTCACAAAAATGTTTTTATGCACTGTGCAAAATATGAACACGCTAGAGCGCTGTGAAGGCCATCAATGAAGACGCTAAACACTGTTCTTTCTCTCTTGAGCTATATTCAACGCTGGGTACTACGCAACTCGGCGACAGCAGGCACAATTGGAGAGATAGTAAACTGCAAAACGGGGTGCCACTTTTCGCGCGCGCTGTAACAGTGTCGCTACAGAGTCCATCGTCTACTGATGGGTTAGCATCCTCCTGAGGGCAGTAGACTATTAACTTGGACGTCTGGGCGACTGGCTCTGAGTAAAACGCAAAATAGTCTTGAAACGCTCGCCATTTTACAGCCTTTTCACGACATTTCGACCCATAACTTACAAATAAACAAACTCTCAGCCAAGTTTATAGTCCGCTGCCCTCCGCCTACGATTGTACAACTGCATTAACCTAGTTAAAGCGATTACTTGCTTACATTCTGGCTAAAATTTGGCACTCCGTTTTACAACTGCTTCCCAGATCACTACCATAGATTCTAACCGCGAATTGCCCACGCATGTGGGGCAGTTCGCGGTTAGAGTCTATGATTTGCGTGGGCATTGAGGGCGGTGGGATTTGCGTGGGCACAACCGTTACCCGTCACCTTAAGTAGAAATGGTGACCAGTTTCAGTGCGACAAAGTTTGCGTTTAAAATTTCCAGACATAAAAAATAATTATTACTTTAAATTATCTAGGTTAATCGCTTTAACTAGGCCCTCAATCTTTGTCCTTTATCAAGGACTTGGGTAATCGGATTCGCTCACACTCCGGTGATAAACTGTCGTTCAAATATCTATTGCAAAGAATCTCTATGGCTGTTCAACGGGGAAATGCAATTTCCATCCTGGACACTCTGGGCAGCTTTTCTTAATAATTATTATTGTTGTTATTATTATTGAGTCATTACATTAAAAACTATAAACTTTAAATTATTAGAACATGAATTCCTGCAACATAAAATTTTAGAAATTAATTTTTTTCTGCATGGATGGTAGATAAGAAGGTTAGATATTATACTGCAATTTGACCTTTTTATAGTTCAATCACACCGTACAATAACAGCAACGAACACAAGCTAGCTTTGCTGCTAGTTTTGTACCCAAACTCTGCAAAATTTCTCTGGCCCCAGTCACCACTGAATGGAGCGAAAGTAACACCACTAGTAGGAGGAGTTATAAAGTCATTAAGTTTATCCAGCTGTAGTATAGACCCCCTTCATTGGGCCTCAACATTGAAATTTTAAATTCATTAATTAGTACATTGTGGCTATAAATGGGTAACCGGGATTGGCAACGGGCAAAAATCGGTCCATTATCCCTTTCGGGACTGAAATGTTGTCAAAAGACAACAGCTCATTAGTATTCATAATAATACAATTGCTAATGATATGCTAATGATATTCAGGCGGCTTCAAGTAGCGTGAAACCACCTGCTTTGTCGGCGCCAAGTCGGATCTTTTATCTTTACAAGCTTCCGGTGTCGCCGCTTTGAAGATCAAAGGGAAAACTGAGTGAACAACTCCTTTTTTTTTTTTTGAAGGGAAACACCAGTATTGTGCTTGTATGATCATCTCTGTGTGCAGTGCTTGCTTGCGCCTAGCCGCGTAACAGCCATGGGTTGCGGGAAGCAAGCGCCAATGGTTAGTCCGTCGTAGACACTAAAATAGTGGACCAGAAGAGTCTAGCGACCAGCATGAGCTTCAAGCAACAACTACAAACCTCTGGTAGCTTTAGAAGCATTGCCAGACTTGCACATGGCAACATAAAGCACCAAACTGACTAAAGATGTAACACCAGATCATGGGTGATGCTGCAGACAGTGTGATCATGCCTAGAGTACTACAGGAGCGTGGTAGTGTTGCCACTGACCTAGTAGATGTCTCAGCAGAGAACCTTGGGGCTGTCAGTGAATGACATGCTGGTTTCAGCCGTCCAGGTGCTGTCTAGCGTTTCAAATGCAAGAAGGACTACAGGTGAATCGCTTGTCAGTAATTGTAAAGCAATTCAACACCTAAAATCGACTACAGAATCAGGCAAAGGTGGGTACAAAAGCACGCCATTTTCTAGCAGTACCAGCAGAAGAAACCACACCCACCGTAATAACCACACCCCGTAACGCCCTATCTACAGTGGCCACACCCTATCAACGTGGTTCGACTGATGTACTTTCCTGTCGGTTGACACTAGTCTCGTTCCCAGACCACACCTCTTCCGCTTTGCTTCTGAGAGCAAAGCGGAAGAGGTGTGGTCTGGGAACGAGACTAGGTTGACACAGGAATTAGACAGGAAATATGCTCCCGAATATTGTGGGATAATTGCATGCATGGTGCATGCGTGGGTGTTGGTATATAAGGTGTACAGGTATGATAGTTAATCATTCCTAGGCAACGTGCAGCCACTCAGTTTGTTTTTGCTGTCGGATTTTCCAATTTCCATTTTTCATCTTTCATCAGTGATCTAGCAGTATGTCTTCGTCTGGCTCTACAGCGACCACTGCTACTGTTACTAGTAAGACATCTTCAGCTAGTGGTTCGTCTACCGGCACAATCTCTGTCTCCGCTGGAGGTGCGGGTAGCTCTGGAGGTATCGCTGCAGGTAGCTCTATCTCCGCCGGAGGCCTCGTCCCCATCACCAATGAGCAATTCTCCAAGTTGATGGAGGCCATACAGTCCACGCAGTCTAGCCTGGACGACAAGCTGGCGGATTTCAAGGCACAAGTCTGCCAGAGTCAAGAAGAGGCGGCAGCCAAAGCTGTGAAGCGCTCTAAAGCAGCGGAGAAGCCGTACGTGTTCAAGAAAAAGGGCAATGAGGCCCAAGCGAAATTCAATTCGGAGGTGGAAGATTCTGTCAACGACGCGCTGGGGGAGCTGGAGGGTGAGAGTCGTCCGTCAAAAGCCGTCACAGAAGCCAAAGCCGCTCTCGAGCAAGGTTTGAAGAAGCTCGCCGAGAGGCAAAAATTAATAAAGTTAGCCGATCGGTCAGAGTTTGGATGGGGAGTAGTTGCAGAATACACGGCTGACGAGCTGGCCGATGGTTCGGATGATGAGAAGAAGATCGAAAAGGCGGAGAAAGCGGCTGAGAAAAAGGCAGCCAAGCGCAAGAGGGCAGCGTCGAGCAGAGTTACCGTTCCTGCTAAGCGCTCCAGCTCGTCAGCCACTCCCAGTCCACATTCTGCAGCCCAGGTACCCAGACGTCCTGGTTTGATCCCGGCGGTTGCCAAAGCTCGCCCGTTGGGGCCCTGTTTTTGCTGTGGAGAGATGGGCCATATACAGAGCTTTTGCTCCAAGAAAGAAGGCCAAGTCAGCATCAAGAAGTGGTATCCTTCTAATAGTGTTATGTGTTTGTCTAGTTCAAGTAATACGGGTAATATTGCTAGTGAGTCCACTGTCCCTGTGTGTGTTGTTGATGAACTAGATGATGTCATTGAGCCTCATGTAGATAGACGAGCATGGGAAGTTGAGGGTGTAAGCCCAGTATGTGGTGATATGTCTGTGCAAGGTAGACTGAAAGAAAAAATTCAATTCTGGAGAGAGGTGTTAAGTGCCCCAAGCTCAGTTTTGAGTACAATTGAATCAGGCTATGTGCTCCCATTGAAAAGTGAGCCAACCCCTAACATTCAATGTAACCAACAATCAGCAATTGTTAACGCTGACTTTGTTCAGCAGAGTCTGTCAGACCTGATCAGGAACAGGTGTGTAAGACAGGTACTGGAGGTACCTTGTGTTTGTAGTCCATTGTCAGTGGTGGAAAGTAGTGGTGGTAAGAAGCGTTTGGTGATCAACTTACGTCATCTGAATAGATTTTTGTGGAAGCAAAAATTTAAGTATGAAGATATAAGAGTTGCAATGTTGTTATTTGAGAAAGGTGATTTTATGTTTTCATTTGACTTAAAGTCTGGTTATCATCATGTTGATATTGCCACGATACACCAGAAGTACCTTGGTTTCTCGTGGCAGGGTGCTTATTATGTGTTTACCGTTTTGCCATTTGGTTTATCTACTGCTTGTCACATGTTTACGAAACTCCTTCGTCCTCTAGTCAGGTATTGGCGAGAACAAGGCATTAGAATTGTGGTGTATCTCGATGATGGTTTAGCTGCTGCTGCAGGTGAAGCAAATGCAATAAAAGCCAGCGAGATAGTGCATTCTACTCTAGAGCAAGCTGGCTTCCGAGCAAATTGTGAGAAGTCAGTCTGGGAGCCAACACAGCGTCAGCAATGGTTAGGTTTTGTGCTCGATTTAGCACAGGGTCAAATAGAAGTTCCACAGGAAAAAATAGTACAGTTACTAGACACGCTTAGACAAGCAGTGCAAAAGCCCAAGCTATCAGCCAAGAGTCTTGCTAGTATTGTAGGTAGAATAATATCGATGGGCCTTGCTGTTGGTCCAGTAAGTCGTTTTATGACTCGTAGTTTATATGCTTTACTTGAATCTAGACAAATGTGGTGTGGTATGCTCACACTATCAGAAGAAGCAAGAGGCGAACTTGATTTTTGGTCGGCTAACCTTGCTGAATATAAAACCCAGCCAATATGGCACTCTCCATCAGCAGTAAGAGTAGTATATTCAGATGCCAGTGATACTGGCTATGGAGGGTATGTAGTGGAGCATGGTCACTATGTAGCCTATGGTCAATGGACTCTCAGCGAAAGTAGACAGAGCTCTACGTGGCGTGAATTAACTGCAGTCTGGCGAGTGCTACAGTCACTTCAAAAGAAATTGGCTAACTTGTGCATTCGATGGTTTTCAGACAACCAGAATGTAGTTCGCATTTTGCAAGTCGGCAGTCGCCAACCGCACCTTCAAGAGATCGCACTAAAAATTTTTGCCCTATCAATTAACTCTCACGTTCACCTGCAACCTGAATGGGTTCCTAGAGAGCTAAATGAACAAGCTGATTGTCTCAGCCGAATTGTTGATTTAGATGATTGGATGCTGAATCCATGGATTTTTGCCCAATTAGATGCATTGTGGGGTCCATATACTGTGGATAGATTTGCTAGCTGTGATAATACACAGTTACCTCGATTCAATAGTTGCTGTTGGAACCCGGGATCAGAAGCTGTAGATGCCTTTACAGTTAACTGGCAGGGTGAAAATAACTGGTGGTGTCCACCAATTGTCCTGATTCCCCGAGTCATCCGGCATGCACAGGCATGTGCTGCCCAAGGTACTCTAATTGTTCCTTACTGGCCATCTGCTCCATTCTGGCCCATTCTATGTCCATGTGGTGAACGATTTAAAGAGTATGTAATGCAAGTAATGGAATTGCCTTTAGTAGAGGGCTTGTTTGTTCCCGGACGTTCTGGTGCCGTATTATTTGACAATAAAGTCCCAAACACTAAAGTACTAGCACTGTGCTGTAATTTCTCAATGTCATGTGTGTAAAGGTGCAGAGGCACTTTAAATTGCTCAGTGGAGCTAGAAAGTGTGTTGCCCAGTTGGGCTATATGCACACATGTGCCCAGTTGGGTATGTTTTGGTACATATGTTCGCCCAGTTGGGTTAATACACATGTGCGGCCCAGTTGGGTATGGTATATATTATATATTTATATATATAGTGCACATGCTGCCCAGTTGGGTATGGTATAGTACACATGCTGCCCAGTTGGGTCACTTACATGTACTGCCTATTGGTCTATATGGCACCAAGTGGAGTATGTGGTTCAGCTCTGATGCTATGTTGTTGTGAGATATCCAGTGAGATAGCTTCAGCTGTTTACATGTGTTTACTAAAATAGAATTTGTCTGGATAGTCTTCG
>OZ024791.1:7543963-7678012 GCA_964017065.1 Haliclona indistincta
AACTGTGTCATCACAGGATCAAAGTGTGAATGAGAGCTACAGATGCTGCATACATGTACCCTCTCTTTGTAATCCTAGTGTGTCATGTGACATAATAAGTGTTTGTGGCGTGCACAGCAGGCCGTAACCAATTGTGGTGTTATGGTGCATGCAAGTGGGTGCATGTTCGGGAGATGTACTTTCCTGTCGGTTGACACAGGAATTAGACAGGAAATATGCTCCCGAATATTGTGGGATAATTGCATGCATGGTGCATGCGTGGGTGTTGGTATATAAGGTGTACAGGTATGATAGTTAATCATTCCTAGGCAACGTGCAGCCACTCAGTTTGTCCCGCCCTCCCACCCTAGTGTGCAAGAGGGTTCTGATATGCATTTGATATCTTTCTTGAGTATTTTCCTCTCAGTTACCAACCAACAGATGAGGTGATCAAGGCAGAAGCAGGCTCTAGCTGACAAGTCTATGGACTCTGTACTATTGTATTGTATTGTAGGTATTGTGTTCGCTGTGGTGCAGCTAAACAATTTTTCAGGCCAGCACTATACTATTTATAGTGTTGGCAAAGTGCTTGAGGTTGACAACGATCTTATTAAGCTTGTCTAAATAAGTCTTCGCTAGCGTTTGTTATAATGAAGCACCATTGTGAATGCAATAATATCAGTAGTTTGAGCTGTTTATATTTCCTTTGGGTTTTTACCAGAGCATTTTCTCCTCTAAAGAGGTTTTATCTCTGGGTTTCTTTTCCCTTGGGTGATGTTAGACCAGCATCACCCATGAATACGAAGTATTATCCTTTTTTGTTTGGTCTCAGCTCAATTTTGTTGGAGTGTATTACTTGGGTGGCGTGTATGTGTGTGTGTGTACGTACGTACGTGCAAACAAAGATATGGTGGAGCTCAAGGTGGCTAAGGATTGTTAGTGATCTAAAAGTTGAGCATTGTGCATCTTCGAGATGGTTGGTGAACTATTCACAACCGTACAGGCATGGTTCACGATATTATAGTTGAGTTCGCGAACTGTTCAGCTAATGCTTTGCATCGAGCTTGTGTTTGCAAGGTAGCCATAGGCGCGCATACCACAATAGTATTATTTATTATCAAGTCGATTTTGAGTTCAGTTCAGTTTTGTACTTTACATGTGTGTCATGTGACATAATAAGTGTTTGTGGCGTGCACAGCAGGCCGTAACCAATTGTGGTGTTATGGTGCATGCAAGTGGGTGCATGTTCGGGAGTCGCACTGTAAGGGTTATTGCGTGCCATATCATAGAGAATAGAATACAACAATGAAAACAACGAGGAACAAAAACAATGAACATCTGAATGTATCTTCGTCTCTCTCAGACAATCCTGCTGATGGAGAATCTTCCAGTGACCCGTTCTATCACTATGAAATGAGTACAATATTCATGTTTAGAAATCGAGTTTAAAAGCTTGCACAAAGTTCTTAACTATCTAGTTCCATTTCTACATGCTTATCCTACAATTTAAACGCTTTATAGCCTATACAGGCGATGACAGAAAGGCGTTATGCGCCCACAAACTGCTCCCGGTAAAAACACATGTTACACAATGAATCAAGCGACATAGAAGCAGCTTTGCTACCTAAATGCATTTCAGTTCCATGAGCAAATGAACCAGTAATGAACAGAAGCTACAATTGGGGCTGTGAGCTCGACTACCATGGAGCTAGACGCCCACAAAGTCTCTGAAGAACCAGGGGGCACGCAAACTCCGTGTATATCGCAACACCGGGACTCAGAACGAGCGCCAAACACTATGAAGTAGCTTGCTAGTGACTGTAACAACACACTAGTATCCACTTGAGCCCACCTTTCACAACAGAGCGTTCTCTCGAGGCAGCAACATCTTCTTGACCTCTCGCCTACCGGGCGTTCCCGGTACAACACTGATGGCACGCAAGCTAATGTACAGTGGCAATTGGCGCACGTGACTCATCTATGCTATTTCTAGACACGTGCCTGTTCATCTACCCAGTATACCACCATGGCTGCAGGTCTTGATCCTATTCCTATGCTTTCCAGTACCTTTTCCAATATGACTTTACCAGATGAAGAAATGCTGGAGACTAGCACTAGTGTACCAACAGAAAGCCAGAGTATCCTACAAGAAGACACCGAAATACAAGAAGAGGTCAGGAGTTTACTAAAGATGATCATGAAAATGTTCCAAGTAAATGATGTTAGATGCATAGATGTACAAGAAGAGATTGTGCATTTACGAGAGATGCTCGCTAGTCTGCTGGACCTTCACGTCAACAACATAGACATCATGAAACTCGTGGACATTATGACTATACTGGCAAAGATTGGAGCAGAGAAGGAACTAGCCATCATGCGTAGACTAATAGAGGTAAAGAATAAACAGCTGGAGATCATGAAGGCAAAACAAGAGGTCAGTAGTAAACAACAAGAGGTTATAGAAATCAGCAAAACAATCGCAAGCAAGCAAAGGGAAGTCAGGCATAAACAAGAAGAGGTCAGAAGAGTACTAAATGAGGTTACAAAAGAATTCCATTTACCAGAATTAATCCCAAACCCTTTTTCTATGAAAGTTCTATTGTGGAATGTCAATGGAGCTAAACATGCAGAGATACGCAACAGTCTGGTCTCAAGAGTGGTGGAATCCATAAATCCTGATGTGGTATTGCTTCAGGAGACTACAATAAAGTTAGTCAAAAAAATCAAAGAAACTCCCAAAAGAAAGTACGCATCGCAATGGGCATACAGAAAGGGAGCATCTGATACAGTAATTTTGTATGATAATATAATCTTTAACCGCATTGGTTTGAAAGCTGATATAATAGAAAAAATCATAGAAGAAAAAGTCCCTGACATAACTTGGGCGAAAGAAAAAAAAAGAGGACCAGAACAAGAAGAAGGAGGTCAAGGACGAGAACAACAACCACAACAGCTGTCATTGAGAGATGACATCATTCGCAAGCGTATGAGTTTAGTGTGTTTAAAAATACGAGGCACTGGTACAAAATTGATTTTCGTTTCCTTCCACAATGGCTACAAGATCCCTTACGCAAAAGAAGGTGCAATAGCAGCTTGTGAGCTTATATCAGAAATCCAAAAGAAGAAGAAATGCTTTGTAATAGGCGGTGCAGACTTTAACCACCAACTGTCAAATGATGATAAGCTAAAGTTTGGTGCTGTTGAATACCAAGTTACACAAAGACGATCGGAGAAAAGGAAGGTCGACTCCATTGTTATAGCTCCAACAGGAACAGCTAAAGAGGCCTCAGTCAAGGCGATTGACCCGTTCGAGACCGCCGAACAAGTCGTGACAGAAAATCATACTGAAGTTGTGGATCATGACCCACTGGTATGTCAACTGACAATCTACATGCCTCAATGAAAAATTGATTTTTGTTCACATCTTATACGGACAGAAGTAACTCATTGAGCTAACTTAAAACTGTACCTATAATTATTGTTTAAGTCACTTATTGTTGTATATCCTCTAACTATGACATGTTGCATGAGCATTCTGCAATACCATACCGTAAAAGTTTTGGACTTCAAAAAATTCTTGTTTTACGTGGTCGTTTGGAAATATCACAAAATTTATATTAGACTAAAATTGTCAACTTAACAAAAATGTAAATCTTACACAATAAATTCTACCTCCTGAACATGCACCCACTTGCATGCACCATAACACCACACAATTGGTTAAGGCCTGCTGTGCACGCCACAAACATTTTCTTATGTCACATGACACACATGAAAAGTACAAAACTGAAGAATCAAACTCAAAATCAACTTAACCAATAAAATAAATAATATTATTATGGTATGCCTATGGCAATCAACCTCTACCTTGCAAACACAAGCTCGATGCAAAGCATTAACTGAACAGCTCGCACACTCCACTATAACTATGAACTAAGTTCACCTCATGTAAACAATTACCAACCATCTCGAAATGCACAATGCCCAACTTTAAAACAATCCTTAGCCGTAGCTTGAACTCTACCATATCTTTGTACGTACACACACACACACACACACACACACATTACGCAAGTAATATACTCTAAACAACATTGAGCTGAGACCAAAAGAAAAAGAGATAATGCTTCGCGTATTCATGGGTGATGCTGGTCTAACATCACCCAAGGGAGAAACCCAGAGGTAAAACCTCTTTAGAGGAAAAATCCTCTGGTAAAACCAAAAGAAATATAAACAGCTCACACTACTGATATTATTGCATTCACAATGGTGCTTTAAAACATGCCAGCGAGGATTTGTTTAGACAGGCTAAATAAGATCGTTGGTCAATCTCAAGCACTATGCATAGTGCTGACCTGAAAATATTTTGTTGCACTTGTGCAAACACAATAATTACAAAATTAATCACAATAAAAAAAATTATAGTATATAGTAGCAGACGGAGTCCACAGCCTTGTTCCCTTTCAGCTCTTGCTCCTGCCTTGATCACCTCATCTATTGGTTGGTAACTGAGAGGAAATACTCAGAAAGATATCAAATGTATATCAGAACCCTCTTGCACACTTGGGTGGGAGGGCTGGACAAGCTGAGTGGCTGCACGTTGCCTAGGAATGATTAACTATCATACCTGTACACCTTATATACCAACACCCACGCATGCACCATGCATGCAATTATCCTACAATATTCGGGAGCATATTTCCTGTCTAATTCCTGTGTCAACATCTCCCAAACATGCACCCACTTGCATGCACCATAACACCACACAATTGGTTCATGCCACAAACAATTTCTTATGTCACATGACACCTAGGGTAAACAAAGAGAGGGTATACAGTGATCACATGACTGACAGTCAGAGCTCTAAGCTCTCTGATACAGACAGGAGAGCAGACATAGAGTCTTTAACATAGCCATCTTTAGCAATTTCAGAACGCCACCTACCATGTCTCTTAAAGAGCCTATCTGGTATGCCTGCATTGGCAGCTGCTGTGGCTCCCCCTGCCCGAAGACTATGTAACCCAAATTGTTTGGCATTAAAACCGAGTGACTTTAGCTTGGCTAGAAACACCTCCCTCATCCGGGTATAGCTCAGTGAACCAGAAGGCGCAACTTTTCACCTTTTCTGGTGTGGACAATGACATGGAACAAATTTGCCGATGATGCTGTATATATTCCAGCCATGAGCATATACCGCTCCATCATGGCCACAGGACAGGTGATCGTGCGGGTCCTAGCTACCACCACCGAGTCACCCTGCCGGTACTGGTCTGTCTTACTGGAAGTAATATGGACCGTCATGTGTTGCTCCGTAAACCGTATATCACAGCAACGCAAACCAGATAACTCATTGTATTGCAAAAATGCAGCAAATGAGAGCAACGCACCAGCTGCTAAACGGAAATCAGATAAAGTCGGGGAGGTACCAAGGCTTTCAATCAAGGTGGTTAGCATACTAGCAGTAATAGGTTCCTTTTTGACCTTTGGCTTAGCTAGTTTGTGTTGTAAGCCAGCCAGAGTTGCCCGAACGAATGCTGAGGAGACAATTGGTGGAAGGCCAGCAAGCTGGTGGGCCCAGCTGATTGCATTAAGCCTCTTCAACAGATGCTCTGGAGTCAGTGGTATTAGCCACTTGTTGCAGATAAAGTGCAAAATGGACCTCTCTACTGGGAAAATTTTGACCTCAATTTGTGGCCCTGCCCAAGCTTTCCATTTCATAAATCCCCTCACATATTTTGTTATTGTGCAGTTGGCCTTGCCTTGGAGTAGGGTGTCAGGTAAACAAGTCACCAGCCGTTTGAGGTCTGGGTCCTGTAAACTCTCAATAGTCTGTCACACACCCTTAGACAGGACATCTGTAAAATGTACAACAAACATAACATTACAATTTTTCTAGACCAGCGGCAGACAGGTCTGTGTAGAAAACACCAGATTAGCAGCTGTATAGGCTTGGTCACTGCTATCGTCTCTAGCTTTATTCACCATCTTCTTGACATTATCCCAAATGGGTCAGAGCTATAATCCAAACTGGACATCGAGCATTATACTGGACACATAATTTATGCGTACCATTGCCCAACCGGGCACATGAGTGTACCATTGCCCAACCGGGCACATGAGTGTACCATCACCCAACTGGGCACATGAGTGTACCATTGCCCAACTGGGCACATGAGTGTACAATCACCCAACTGAGCACATGAGTGTACCATCACCCAACTGGGCACATGAGTGTACCATCGCCCAACTGGGCACATGAGTGTACCATTGCCCAACTGGGCACAATCACCCAACTGGGCACATGAGTGTACAATCACCCAACTGGGCACATGAGTGTACAATCACCCAACTGGGCACATGAGTGTACAATCACCCAACTGGGCACATGGGTGTACCATCGCCCAACTGGGCACATGAGTGTACCATTGCCCAACTGGGCACATGAGTGTACCATCGCCCAACTGAGCACATGAGTGTACAATTGCCCAACTGCATGGGCACATGAGTGTACAATCACCCAACTGAGCACATGAGTGTACCATCACCCAACTGAGCACATGAGTGTACCATCGCCCAACGGCACATGAGTGTACCATTGCCCAACTGGGCACATGAGTGTACCATTGCCCAACTGGGCACATGTGTGTACCATTGCCCAACTGGGCACATGAGTGTACCATTGCCCAACTGGGCACATGAGTGTACCATTGCCCAACTGGGCACATGAGTATGAATCCAAATGGGTAACAAACTGTCCAGCTCCACTGAGCGACATATTGCTAATTAACCAATACACTCAACACATTGAAAAATCACAACACAAAGCTAATAATTTGGTATTTGGCACCTTATTGTTAAATAACACTGCGCCTGAGCGCCCAGGGACAAACAAGGGTAACACCATTACATGAGTAACATACTCCTCAAATTGATCACCAGATGAACAAATGATGGGCCAGAACGGAGCAGATGGCCAGTGAGGAACAATTAAAGTACCCTGAGCACCACATATTTGGTGCATGTCGAATGACTCAGGGATCAGAACAATTGGCGGACACCACCAATTGTTTTCACCTTGCCAATTGACCGTAAAAGCATCTACAGCTTCTGATCCCGGGTTCCAACAGCGACTATTGAATCAAGGTAACTGTGTATCAGGGGCGTTTTTACAAGGGTGCTTTCAGTGCTTGAGCACCCCCCTAAGAACCAGAACTTTCTTTTTTAATGAGGCAAAAGATATAGTTAACCATGCTTAGCAAAAATAATTAATGCTTGCCATATTTAGTAAGGTGATTAGTGGCTCAGGAGCTTATAAGGTGGCTTGCTAGCCATAGGAATGCACGTTTTACTATACTAGATCAGAGAAAAGCTGCATTATGCAAAGCCTTGTCGATTGTACTGTAATAATAATAATAATTTCAGGCGCGGTCAATAAACAATGGGTGTGGTTTATATGAATATTATAATTAAGCACCCTCCTATTCCAAATCCTAGATACGCCACTGTGTATTGGCAATTTTTTGGAGATGTGGTTGGCGACTGCCAACTTGTAAAATGCGAACTACATTCTGGTTATCCGTAAACCATCGAATGCACAAATTAGCCAATTTCTTTTCGAGTGACTGTAGCACTCGCCAAACTGCAGTTAGCTCACACCATGTAGAGCTCTGTTGACTTTCGTTGAGGCTCCATGACCATAGGCTACATAGTGACCATGCTCCACTACATACCCTCCATAGCCGGTATCACTGGCATCTGAATATATTGGTTGAGCTTTGTAGTCAGCGAGGCTAGTTGACCAGAATTCAAACTCACTTCTTGCCTCTTCTGATAATTCTAATTCCTCTCCCCCGCCAGTAGCTGACTAGAGGACGAAGGAGCTTTGTAAACATATAACATGCTGTAGATAAACCAAATGGTACAACTGTAAACACATAGTATGCTCCCTGCCATGAAAAACCCAAATAATTTATTTTTGATGTACCAAGGCAATGTCTACATGATGGTAACCGGATTTCAAGTCAAAAGAGAACAAAAATCACCTTTTTCAAACAACAACATTGCAACCTCATACTTAAACTTCTGCTTCCACAAAAACCTATTCAGGTGGCGTAGATTGATCACCAAACGCTTTTTACCACTACTGCTTTCAACCACTGACAAAGGACTACAGATATAAGGCACCTCTAGCACCTGCCTTACACATCGGTTCCTAATCAACTCTGACAAACTTTGCTGAACAAAATCAGCGTTAGCAATTGCTGACTGCTGGTTACATTGACTAATAGGAGTTGGCTCACTTTTCAATGGGAGGATATAACCCGATTCAATAGTACACAGTACTGAACTGGGGGCTTTCAACACATCTTTCCAGAACAATATTTTTCCCTTTGTCTACCATTAGTACAGCAGCCTCAGAGTGGTGTAGCAGTATAACAGCAGTCTCAGAGTGATATAGCAGTATAACAGCAGTCTCAGAGTGGTATAGCAGTATAAAGGCAGTCTCAGAGCGGTATAGCAGTATATAGGCAGTCTCAGAGTGGTATAGCAGTATAAAGGCAGTCTCAGAGTGGTATAGCAGTATATAGGCAGTCTCAGAGTGGTATAGCAGTATAAAGGCAGTCTCAGAGCGGTATAGCAGTATATAGGCAGTCTCAGAGTGGTATAGCAGTATAAAGGCAGTCTCAGAGTGGTATAGCAGTATAAAGGCAGTCTCAGAGTGGTATAGCAGTATATAGGCAGTCTCAGAGTGGTATAGCAGTATAACAGCAGCCTCAGAGTGGTGTAGCAGTATAACAGCAGTCTCAGAGTGATATAGCAGTATAACAGCAGTCTCAGAGTGGTATAGCAGTATAAAGGCAGTCTCAGAGCGGTATAGCAGTATATAGGCAGTCTCAGAGTGGTATAGCAGTATAAAGGCAGTCTCAGAGTGGTATAGCAGTATATAGGCAGTCTCAGAGTGGTATAGCAGTATTATCATTGCCGATAGGCAATGATATGTAGGGATGACCACGAATTAAGATGGCGGCTACTCATGTGTGAAAATAGTTTTCGCACATATCTCTTTTGTTATACATTTCTACTGCATTTTAACTATCTCTGAGGGTATCTGAAGTGTAAGCGCTTGTAGGAAGTCCATGAAAGTCGCCGGGATTGCTTGCTCGACGACGAAAATCAAGATGGCGACTCTTAGGGAGCAAGTTGCAGATCTTCGCTGTTTTAGCGTCTATCGAAATTCCAGATATCTAGGATTGATCAGGCGATTGTTCTGAGCATGGAAATACCTTTGGCGAAGCTGGCAGACGTTTCTAAAGAGGTAAAACAAAATCGCCGCCCACGCGAATTGTTCATCTTCTTCTTCTTCTTCTTCTTCTTCTTCTTCTTCTTCTCAGTAAGCCTAGCGCTGTCCTGAGTGAACGAATCACTATCAAACCTGCACCATCGTACGTGTATATATCTGGGGTAGTGCACTTAGTGCTTAGATAGGCATCAAACACTACCAGAAGCGAGTAATCCTTGAAAAACATGGTTTTTGGACCGTTTTGGACTAGAAGAGCGACTCCATTAATTAACCCTCTTGTCGCTGCTGATCATTGACTCCGCCCACATCAGTTTTGAAAGTGAGCGAGGTTCTCTCTGCTCATGGGCGCTTCAGCGCGCAAGCTAGAGCTTAGAGGTATGAACAAGCAGTATACCATACCCTGGGTAACACTGATCTGTCTATGCTGTCATCATGACCCACGGCAGGCGCGAACCGGACGACGGTGATGCTACCCGATCTAGCTAGGCCTCGAGCTAGGCTAGGTTTCTTACACTGGCTACGTGGCGTGAGCTGTACCTATAGGACCCCTGTGCTGTTGACAACTGAACGTTGGTCATTGTAAATGGCTAGAAGCCTCTGTGATCGTGATATCGACATCAACAAGGCTCTACTAGGCGTCACTCTACTCGAATCCTCTATCCCGGCGGACTCAGAGTCTTCCAGCCATGATCACCATAGTGTTCCACTGAGTTGTCTGCGTTAGTCTCTTCTTCATCCATTACAGTGCTAGGAAATATCATGTTGTCAACTCAACCTCTCTAACTATTTAAACCTTTTCGTAATTGCCGATAATAACATTCCATGTTCCTTGACTCTCTCTAGCTGACTATAGAGGCTATGCACCTTCTCATCTACTAGCTAGTAACTGCTGCTCACAGAGTTGTAAAAATAAAATAACAGCTAGCATAGAATACAGCTGATAATTTTAAACTGATAGTGATAAAAAAAGCAACAGGAACAAGTAAAGTAAAAAAGTTTCAATAAAAAAACTAAAAAGTGTAGGGATGACTCTTGCAAAAGTAAAGGAACAAGATGGGATAATGCTTGCAAAAGTAAAAGAACAAGATGGGATGATGCTTGCAAAAGTAAAGGAACAAGATGGGATGATGCTTGCAAAAGTAAAGGAACAAGATGGAATAATGCTTGCAAATGTAAAAGTCCCAAGTATCCCTACATCAGCGGCTTGCTGCGATGACGTGCAACTGACAAAATTGATGCGGAATCCTTTTCCTACACCTTTTACAACCGTCAATTACTTCATCGGACTGCGTCCTCCAAATACAGCTACCTGCAGCTTATTTACAACTGTCGACTACTTGATCGGACTGCGTCCTCCTTCAAGCCGCTGATGTAGGGATACTTGGGACTTTTACATTTGCAAGCATTATTCCATCTTGTTCCTTTACTTTTGCAAGCATCATCCCATCTTGTTCCTTTACTTTTGCAAGCATCATCCCATCTTGTTCTTTTACTTTTGCAAGCATTATCCCATCTTGTTCCTTTACTTTTGCAAGAGTCATCCCTACACTTTTTAGTTTTTTTATTGAAACTTTTTTACTTTATAAAGGCAGTCTCAGAGCGGTATAGCAGTATATAGGCAGTCTCAGAGTGGTATAGCAGTATAAAGGCAGTCTCAGAGTGGTATAGCAGTATAAAGGCAGTCTCAGAGTGGTATAGCAGTATATAGGCAGTCTCAGTCGTATAGCAGTATAAAGGCAGTCTCAGAGTTAGGGTTGGGCGATATATCGATATTTCGATATTATCGCGATACACACAGGCATGATATATCGATCGTAGACTAAATGAACTATGCGATATTATCGCCGCACGATTAATATCGCCACATGGTACTAGTTTGGTGGAAGAGTAATAGCAGCATATTTCCATTGCTATTAAGTTTGGCAAGAAAATACCTGTGTGTGCCGGGAACAAGTGTTCTGTCAGAAAGGATATTCAGCAAAGAAGGCCTCGTTGTGGATCCATTTCGTAGTCGTTTGAAGCCTGACCATGTAAACACTCTCAAAGAACTTAAAATAATTTTTCCCCCCAAATTTTTTTGAGTAATAATTATCGTGATAATATCGAATATCGTGATAATTTGTATTATGATAATCGCCAGATGATATTTTTGGTATCGCCCAACCCTACTCAGAGTGGTATAGCAGTATATAGGCAGTCTCAGCAGTATAAAGGCAGTCTTGAAGTGCTATAAGCAGGCTAACAGTGGTATTGTAGTATAAATATTTAAAGTGCTATAGTAGTATAAAAACAGTCTTGTCTTAGCTATAATAATCAGAGCAGTTGTGTGACTTAAGAGAATGATAAATAGCTTATTCAGCATAATCCTTTACACATGCAACTACAATGTAGCAGTGTAGCAAAATAGTTATCCTAAATGTTGAGTCCATTTTGTCCACTATTCTGGGATACAGCACTAAATGTTTCACAACGAGCTAGGTTACTTCTAAGTGTATGCTAAAGTTATTTTTATCAAAGTATCTATATCTACAGCAGGACTGTAGGAGGCATTGATGGCTGTGCATCAGGTGGCTCAGAATTTTATATTGCTGTTATTATACAAGTGCAATACAAATAACCATTGATTATTGGCTTTAGATCTGTGTGGCTAGTATACAATGTCTATAATGCTGTTTAAAATTATTTCATGTTAGATATAGAGCAGCTATGATCCTCCTCTAGCTCTAAAGAACATTTGTATTTGATGCTTGTTTTTTTCACATGATTATAGTAACTTAGTCACAATGAATTATGTGAATACACTTTTGACTATGATTATGTAATGCAGCATTCAAGAATTTGTTAAACATCATTTTGGTTAATAAATTTTGAAAATCAAGATTATAATGAGATGCACTAATTAAAAATTACAAATAATGCTATTTTTAGTATTTCCCCTCATAGGATTCATCAAGACTTTTAGAGCAAGCAATTCTGTACTAGAAAAACAAAAAACCATTTGTGTTGCAATTAGTCCTAGGTTTGACCCTTTGGGGCTTAAAATGACTGTACTACAAGGTGCCCTACTGATGTATCAATCACAAATCCTAACCACGACAACCTCTGTACAGGTGACCACTGTGATTCAACAGGATGGGCAACAAACCCTGCACTGCTAAGGGTCTTGCTAACAAAATCACTAGCTGTGAGTGCCGAATGCTTATCAGCAGCGACTGCCAGGCTGCCACTAGCATGCCAATATCGAACCAAAGGACGCAATATCTTAGTAAAAACATAGCAAGCAGTCGACAACCAGAAGGGCAGCACAGTCATAGATTTATGAGACTACGTAACCGGGATTGGAAACGGTGCATGTGCGTTGAAACACTCCGCGTCCGTTGCTAGGGTGGACTTGCAATAATGGCTGTCAGCTTGCGCAGCAACTGTCAAACGACAAACGCTTAAAGAGACTCCTGCACGCACAGCAGATGCTGTGCGAATTGGCTTCACACGTCAGAGATGCTTGTTTGTGAGCTGATAGAAGCTTGAGTGATTTTTCGTACTGTAACAGGCCTTTTTGCCTTGACACGAAAGAGAAACCCGGTATTTCACAGGCACACTGCATGCTACAATCAAATGCATCGATGCTCCTACCCATTCAGTTGTATGGAACAATTGTCGATCTTTTAAACTGCAAGGCTGTCTTGGCTCCCAGTTGCTTTGTATTGTCCAAAAAGGGATTCCCGTGAATCGACTAAAAACAGCTAAATTCTCTACTCTAGCGACAATTTTGTTCTACACAAATTGCTAATGCAGGCAAATACTACACTACTTTATACAGCAGGCATTGGTTGACACTTAGAAACGTAAACCACCAGAAGCTTCAGTAACTCACAGGAGGGATCCCTGCAAACGCACTGTTTGTTTAGACATGAAAAACTGCACGCAAAAGACTCTTTTAAAGCGATCTCGGTTTTAAGCTTTTACCATCACTGAGAAGAGAGCGCATTGAGTCTGAAAAGCTGGTTGGATTTCTTGAAGCGCCTTGAGATTTCCAGCAAACGAGTCACAAAGGCCAAAAATTAGCCCAAAAATCAGCTTTTTCGATCGGACACGGAGTGCTTCATGTGGTTTGTACGCGTTGCTATTGACATCAGACCGTCGTTTCCAATCCCGGTTACGTAGTCTCATAAATCTATGGCACAGTGAACATGTAATAAGCCCCTCCCATTCAATGCCAAGAGACCTTTGGTGGTCTTCTGCTACATCCACATGATGATACCCTGACTTTAAATCAAACGAAAACAAGCAATCATTACGTTGCAACAGTAACATAGCTGTTCGTAGATCCTCGTATTTGAATTATTTTTGCTTCCACAAATATTTGTTCAGATACCGGAGATTGACCACTAACCTCAGCTTACCGGGAGCTATTCTCTACCACAGACAGAGGACTACATATGTGAGGCTTTAGCTCTATTTGCTTGATGCACCCCCCTACTAGCAATTCCTCTATACTAGTTTGGACAAATTCAGATCTGAAATAAGCTGACGGCTGATTTTCTGCAATCGCACTGGTGGTACCAATTTGAGCGGCAACGCATAACCCGACTCAATGATAGATAAAACCAGGAGCCTGATAAAACTGACTGCGGTGCAACCAGCTCTTCCTTCCAAAATGAAACATGCTCTTTAAGTCACCTCTGTGGCACACATAATGTCATGTGACAGCTCACCCTCAGCAACAACAACACTGTCAACAACATTGCTATCAACACCAATATCAGCTGCACACCCATCTGACAATACTTGTTTACAACTACCAGGCACACTGACCGTTCCCCCATGTATCCCTGTACATGTGTACCATGTTGGAGACTTAACCCATTTGCCCCACAGCTGCACCAAGTGCCTGATCACAAGGCCGACAAGGGCTCAATACATATAACTCCCGCTTCACTATGAACCTCTGAAGGTGCCTCTGGCTCATCTACTGCAGGCATACCTGCTTTCTCACTACTACATGTACACACATCGTCTACTCCGTAATACACACAAACCCAGTATCACCATGGACCTTCAGGGGAGGATACCAGACAGTCTTACTGCTGGAGGCTTGTGTCTTTTGGCAGTAGTTCTCTAGGTGCCCCATCTGCCTGCAAGTGAAACACGGTCCCAGCATCTTGGGCATGGATTGCTGAGCTGGACCACGCCTCACGAAAGGCAACTGGAACTGCGCTGATGGATGTGGCTGAAAGGTCTGCAGCAGAACCATAGCACTGGCTGAACTCTTCGATGCCTTGCTCTTCTCGGCAGGTGCCTTCCTTTTGCGAGCAGCCTTTCACTCTGCTCCCTTCTCCACCTTCTCCATTCTCTTCTCGTCATCAGAGTTCTCAGCAAACTCATCAGCCGTATGTTCATTCACGACAGCCCAGCCTAGCTCTGACCGGTCCGCGATCTTAATGAGCTTCTGTCGCTCAGCTATGACTGCTCTACCTTTCTTTAAATACTCCAGCACAGACTTGATGTTACTTGCTGATGGTAGAGTGGCACTGGAGCCTCCAGACTGCAACTCGACTTCGGCTTCTCGCATTGCATTGTCTACACTCTCATTGACCTTGCTCTGTTCCTCATGAGACTTCTTTTTAAAAGCGTATCTAGGCTCCTGCCGAGCTCGCCGCTGTTGCAGCCACCTTCTCTTGACCTTCTCGCAACTCTTTCTTGAACTCATCCAATTTCTCATCCAGCCTTTGCATCATCTCGTGGCTCCGTCATCATGAAAATGAAGTAGACTAATACTAGATAGAATCGTATAAGTGAATTTGCAGAAAAATTAGCAGAGTTGCCAAATGCACAACCCTAGAATGACTACATTAACTAACCCACACCTTAAATACCCTACCAAACAATGACATCATGCTACGTCATGCATTGTCGGGAGCATATTTTCCGTCTAATTACTTCGTAAAATGACACAAAATGCTGGATGAGTTCAGGTTACTTCGTTATAGCTCCAGCTGGCACTGCTAAAGAAGCATCAGTCAAGGCACTGAATATTATCAAGACTACCCAATCTGATACCCTTCATGAGGTGATGGCTAAATACACCTCTGAAGATTGTAAAACAGCTCCAGATCATGACCCACTAGTGAGTGAACTGACTACCAACATGTCATTATGGGAGCATAATGAATGATGAAAGCTCATTAACTCACTTGTTCTAGTATTATTTTTAACATCATGGCTTAATCTTAGTGTTAATACTTTACAATACAAAAATTGCCTTTTATTTGTGCATCCTGCGTGAATCAATACATCTTAGTCTTACAGACACACTACCCATTCCAAGTGACTGTTAAAGAATCAAACACATTATCACCACTGGACTGTCTAAAACAATAGTCAGCCTACGGAACTTCATTGAGCTATATTGAGAAAAGATTGTATAAAGATGCTCAATCCATTATAATAATTATAGTTATAGATGAATAATATTTATAGTGTGGTAAACAAAATACTTGAGCTTATTACAGCAGAATGATGGCAGTTCAATAGTTGACAGCATACTTACCAGGTGAGAAAGCTATACGAATTGTCACTATCATCAGCACACATAACTTGGCTATGAATAAAGTTAGCTAGCTTACACAGAAACAGGGGCAGCTAGACAAGGCTAGGAAGGCTACTTACTAGGCAAGAACAACAACTTCTAAAATTTGTAAGAGATACAATGTAGCTACGCATTGATATTAGTTTTAATATCCAGGTAGACAAGAATTCTATGATGGCTGCACAAGAAACAGTAAATGAGGCTTCATTGAGCATAAAAATGGAGGACAAAAGACTAGAGGAAGATATCCAGAGCATAATGGGAGTGATACAGATAAATTTAGTAGGAAAGGAGATGATGATTGATCAATGGGAGATCAGTGATACTCAGAGAGAGAATCTAAGAGAGTTTGTCAAAGGAGCCAGGAGTACATATGAGAAGCTAAAGAAGAATGCAGTTAAAGTCTTGAGTATGCTAGATGAAGCCATGAGGGAACTAGATGAGGCTATGGTTCAACAAGAAGAGGTCCAGAGAATAAAATTGGAAAACAGCGAACAACAAAAGGGTCTCCAGAGTAAACAAGAAGACATCAAGAGAATAAGAGCAAAAATCAGCAAAGATACGAAGGAGCTCGAAAGTTTAGAAGAAGACATGCAGAGGATAAAAGCGATAATCAGCAAAAAAAGGAGACGCTCAAAAGTCTACGAAGGGATCTTCAGAGTAAAGAAAAAGACATGCAGAGGATAAAAGCGACAAACATGCAGATAATCAGCAGTAAACAACAAGAGGTCGGGAGCATACTAGACAAGGTGAAGACAAGGTTACATATTCCGGTCACAACTAAAGTTCTTTGTTGGAACATTCATGGTGTTTCTGGTAAAGCTGACATACGCAACTGTCTGGTACCAGCCGTGGTAAGATTGGTACGTCCTGATATACTGCTGCTGCAAGAGAAAGATTCTGAAGTAATAGTAGGGTATTGCAAAAAGATTAAAAATTATAGAGAGGAGGAGAGCACGAGATCAATCGATATAATCGAATCACTAGTTTTGTACGATGCTGATAAGTATGTGGTGGTCCCCAATGATGATAAACTCTTTCCTGGTAATCAAAGTCTCAAAGAAGTAGTAGACCGATTTTTAACAATTCGCATTGAGGAGATGTTTCCAAATGAGTATGAAAACATTTAAAGACTAACATTGAAACATATCGTCAACATTCACATTAGCTATGTTTGTCTCAGAATGCAACACATTCCTGCAAGTCCAATGATGATTTTTATATCATTCCACAATATCTACAAACCAGACAGGAATTGTAATGCCAGGGAAACTGCAAGAATATTCTGTAAGCTAGTGTCAAAAATACATAAGCAGTCAGGTTGTATTGTAGTGGCTGGTGCTGATCTCAACCACCAGCTATCCACCCGCTTTTGGCCTGAGTTAGGAGCTACATGTACCCTTATCCCATAATTTATGAAGTGACAGAAAGACGATCAGAGAAGAAAAAGATAGACTACTTCATTGTAGCACCAGACAACACTGCAAAAGAGGCATCAGTTGAGGCATTGAAGTTCATCGATACTGAAGAAAGAGACTTTCTCCATTCACTGATGTAGCCTCGTCCTCAGGCTCCACCCCTCTCGGAATTTTGTTCCGTCAGGGAGCCTGGTCTCTAATCTCACGTGGGGTAGACAGGTGGTAGACAGGTGATTAGTGTGCGTGGGCACGATCAACGCTCTCGACCCAACCTGCCCACGCACATGCGTAGCGTTCGTCACAGTCTTGCTGTCAGAGGCGATCAAAGTCTGTAGCATCACGTTCGGGATGGCCGCGGAGCCGTCAGATGAATCTAAATGGCTAAAGAGCCACTATGAGGAAGCAGCTACTGGGGATGTTCCTACTCCGTCGAAACGGGTAAAGTACCAGACGCTGAAGGACGATATCGAGCTACACTTTCCTCACCGTACGTACAATGACCTAGTCGTCAACTAGGCTTCATCAAGGAAGCTTTTCCGATGTCCAGCACAAAGAGACTTGGAAAGCTACGCCACACGCACGTTTTAGGCATTGAATCTACTGTACTACTAGTAAGACCGACATCAAGCATCGTGGGCGTGCGGTTTATTACACTCACGCTCATTAATATTTGCACTTTTTTGGGTGCGCTCACGTGAGATTAGAGACCAGGCTCTCTGACGGAACAGAGAGCCTGGGGACGAGGCTATCACTGATGAGTAAGCCAATATCAAGACCAGATTCAGACGGAACTATTGAATTCGAGACTGCTGACTACAGTGAAGCTCTGGATCATGACCCACTAGTGTGTGAGCTTAAGATAAACATGCTATGAAGATGAGACTGAGCCTTAAGATGACCAAGTCAAAATCTAACAATAATTATTGCATTATACTGCTAACTCAGATAACAATTATAACTATTGTCTATGAATACACCTTTTGTTGATACCATAGCAACAAGATGTAAACCAAAACACATGATATACCCTGGGCAATACTGAAGTAAGTCAAACACATATCGAATAACATGATTACATTCTGCTACACGTATTGTCCCCGTCCAACTTAACTATCAACATGGCAACAGTTGTAGATCTAAACACAGATACAAAAGATATAAAAGTTCTGCTGTGGAACATTCACAGAGACAAAATTAAAGGATACACTTCTGTACGTCAAGAAGCAGTCACATCTGTAGTTAATGCAATCAACCCAGATGTGCTGCAGCTTCAAGAGACCTCAAATTGAAGATGTAGTTAATTCTATTATGAAATTGAAAAACGACACTAGAAAATATGAAGCTGTTTCGACAATAGATGTGAAAGAAACAAGAATGATAGCAAGTATAACTCCTTGCCATCTCATTAAAAAACTTTCCTCAGGGAAAATCACTAGATAAGTAAAAGAGAGTGCTTGTAAAAGAAACCACGAAGCTAAGAGATGAACAATTTTTATTTGAACAGCGCATTAGTACAGCTGGTCTCAAGACCCTGACAGTACTATTGTGGGTTTTCTATCATTTCACAATACTTACTTACCGTGGAGGTGTTGTTGATGTGCGGGCATGAAATGTGGAATGCTTCTGTAGACTAGTGTCAGAAATTTAAAAGATTTGACAGAATGTGTGGTGCTAGCAGGAGCTAACTTCAACTAACAACTGATTCAACCTGGATTCAACCCCACTCTTATGATATCATACCATCCTAGATTACATACCAACAGACAGACAACTAAAGAGTGGGCAGATAGACTATTTGTTCTGTCTAAAAACACCCTTATCAACCAGTGCAACCTTATTGAGCTCATACCTTGTACTAAGGAAGAGATTGCTGATGCTCTGGATCACGATTTATTGGTGTGTGAAACGTTAGCTAAAATATTAACACGAAGACCATTAAGAAGACGAACAGTGTCAACACACATACCTTTCATCTTGCAAACCTCCATCAATTGAATAACTACCCAAAACTGACTCTAAATATTTTTTCTCCTTTCTTCCACTTCTTTGCATTACTTCAGTACACATTTCACTGTATAGAGAAAAATTATTTTAACTCATTCTGTTGTACCCCATTTTGGTTACCAAAACCCCAAGCAACATAAGAATACTGAAAAATAAGTAGTCATGACTACAAACAAAGCACTCTATCGAACAGGTACATGTAGTTGACGAATGAATATGGCCATAAACACACATGTACAATTTCCTGCATTGAATTTTATTGAGAATAGTCTCTTTTATTAAAATTATGCCTGAAATTAAAAATTACTCCACAGAGAAAGACCTGGTGCCCGCAACCTAATAGCACTTGTGACAAATGAAGCTATTTCCCAAAAATACGACACTATCATGTGTGCTAGTCAGGTGGGCTTACACTCACTCGGGTTCGTATATAATGTACCGGTATGTTCAAGTGATTGAAAATTTAAGATAAAAATCTACTCTACAGCAGCTACAGTGTAATTTGCTACTGAGTAGGTAGGTTTTGTAAGAGCTAGTACATACATATTTATCAGTCGTGCACACCAGACTATGAATAATTATTTAGCTAGCTTACACCATAAAAGGAAGAAAGGGGCGAAAAGTGGTCTAAGAGAGGGAAGACTGCATAATCTGCTGTTTATTCGTCAAGGAACTAGGAATCTAGAACAACATACAGGCGCAAATGGCTAAATCGGATATACAAATGGAGGACAAGAGAATAGAGGCATACATCAAGAACTTAATGAGAGTTATGTCAAGAGAACTAGAACAAGTTCAAAAGGAGATCATGCAATTGGAAAACAGCAAAACAGAAGAGGCAAGGAGTAAATATGAGAAGCTAAGTAACAAGACAACGGAGGCTATGAGTATGCTAGAGAAGGCTATAAGTGAACAAGAGGAGACTCGGACTATACAAGAGCAAGTCATAAGTAAACGACAGAAAGTTGTTAGCAAACAAAAACTCCTGATCGAGGTTGAAGGTGAGCTGACTAGTTCACAAGAGGAATTACAACTCTGTCGCAGAGTACTGGAAAGAAAACAACAAAACATGAAACTAAAAGAAGAAATAAACAGGAGGAGATTGGAAATGGAAATACATTTGTCAAAAATGACAGTTAAACAACTGCAACACAGCCTGGCAGAAGAACAGGAAGTCGACAAGAGTGAAATACAAGATAAACTGATTTGTTCAAAAGAGGAGTTACAATTGTTGCGAAGAGTCAAGGAAATGACGCTACAGGACATGAAAATGGATGACAAGATAAAATTGCAAACAATGAAAATAGAAATGAATAAGTTAGTGAAGAAAGTCGATCAACTGCAAGACGAGTATGACTGCGTTGTAAAAGAGCATGCTGTTTTGGTACGAAAGGTTCAGAATAAACAAAAGGAGGTCAGACATAAACAACAAGAGGTCAGGAGTATGCTGAATGAGGTAAAGAGAAAATTACAAATTCCAATAAAAGTTCTATGTTGGAACATTGATGGTAAAGAGGGCAGTGAAGCTGGACCACGCAATTGTCTGGTACCAGCTGTGGTAGAGTGGGTGTATCCTGATGTACTACTGCTGCAGCAGAATAAATCAGATGTAATAGTCCGTCCCTGTCAAAGCATTAAAAAGTATAGAGCGAAGAGAAGTGTAAGAATAGCTGAATCAATCGTTTTGTATGACCAGGATGAGTACGAGATCATGGATGAAAAAGAGCACCCATTACTTGAAGGGCGAACTACTCCGAGAACTTATCTAGAGTTAATACACAACTGTTTAGATGATATGCAAGATGAAACAGAAATCTTGGGTGAACGCATAAGCTTTGTTGCCTTGAGGAGACGAGAAAACCCTAAAGCTCCAGTCATGATTTTTGTATCATTCCACAACACATACAAGGATACAGTCAAGGTCAAGGGCGATAGAGCAGAACTGTTCTGCAATTTTTTGTCAAAATTACATTGTTGGACAGCTGATATAGGCTGTGTTATAGTGGGTGGTGCAGATCTCAATTACCAGCTATCTGACGACTTTTGCAAAGGATTAGAAGAAGCTGATGTTCCTCAATATGATATGACAAGAAGACGGATAAAGAAACAGAAAAAAGAACCAAAAAAGATAAAGAAAATAGACTACTTCGTTGTAGCATCAGACGACACCGAAGCATCCGTCAAGGCACTGGATTTCATCGATACTAAAGAAGGTGACTTCCTCCACCCACTGATGAGTAATCCAATAATGGAGCCAGGTTCAGCTGAACCTTGTACTTACACTAGTGCTGATTACGACAAATCTCTCGATCACGATCCACTTGTGTGTGAGATCTATGAGGAAGATTCAAAGTCTGAAGAGTCATCAGAGCAAGATTCAGAGTCTGAAGAGTCAGATGAGTCCGCGTCTCAAGATGAGTCAGGGTCCTCCAACTCCTCAAGATGAGTCAAGGTCCTCCAAAATGGTCAAGACCGTAAACAAAGAATTATGATTAAACTACAAACTGTCCATTAAATTGGTTTACTTTACCCTTGTATCATATTCTTTAGCATCATACTTCATATTCTATATTCATATTCATATTCTTTAGCATGAACAAGAACATCAAACTATTATAAAATAAGTTCAGGCAATAGTTGGTCACAATACAATACTAACGTCACATACACATCGATCTTATGCGACTCGCTCATACATGTAACTGTTTGTTGAAGTCTGAGAGCAGGTGGGAAGTAACTATCACAACATGTCACATAAAGGGCATGCTATACTGGTAAGCACGAGCACTCATATTTAAGAGACTATAGGTTTCAATACTAGTTGACATAAGCACAATATAAGATGCGGTTTCCAACATCAACACAACAATTACTAGCACAGCAAGTCTGATAAGATAGCTCAAACAATCACAACTTCCTGTCGCGAAATATCATGGAAACCCACCAGCTGAAGCTCACAACCTATAATAGTACCAACAAAGACTGATACATTAGTTCAGAAAATATCAACATGAGGATATATAGAGATCACAGCAGGAGAAAGAACTGAATCAAGAATTTTAATAGGTACACCGAGATCTCAAGAGATGATAAAAACCTACAAATTCACTGAGGTACTACGAAATGATGATGGAAGAGAGCTGAGAAGTGGAGATGTGCGAGGACCAGCAACGGTCTATGGATCTCTAGTGTTGGTTTACAAGCTAAAAACCATCCATTATAATTTTTCACATAAGTACTAAAATTGAGAGCAATTCGCAAGAGAATTCTGTCAGCTAGTTACATACAAGACCACATGAACTGACAGATAGTGGGTGGTGCCATCAGCTATCTGAAGCAAGATAACGTTATTCCCTATGTACCAACAGAACGACGAGTGAATAAAAGACTTGATTGTGGCTCCCAGACTCTCCCAAGAGTCCTATAGTAGTTTTTCTGTCATTCCATAATGTTCACCAAAGCGAAGGAGCTGATGTGAGAGCAAGAGCAGTGGAAGGAATCTGCCAAATACATGTAGTGTCAAAAATAAAGAGATTTGACAAAATGTGTAGTGCTAGCTGGAGCTGACTTCAACCAACAGCTAACCACCTGTCACAACCACACCATCCTTAAGTACACTCAGACGACTAAAGAGCGGTCAAATAGACTACTTCATCTTGGATCCCCCTGACTGTGTAAGAGTGCCAGTCAAGCCGTGGAATTTTGTGGAAGCAAGCGAGAATGCTAACAACCCGCTAAATGCAACGATGACAAGACTTCTGAGAGAAAGACAGGAAGACCTTACACTATCACAGAATACGATGAAGCATTAGATCATGATCCTCTAGTGTGTGAGCTTAAGATAAACATGCAAGCTGAAGTTGATCATGAAGACGAATCTGAAGATGAATCTGAAGATGAACCTGAAGATTATCCTGAAGCGTTTGTGCCTGAGCCCTGAACAATGTGCTATAGTAATGTGCAATGTGAACTATATTAGCAATGTTGCATGCACATTCTGCACTACCATAAATGTAAAAATTTTGGACATCAAAAAATTCTTGTTTTACTTGGGTGTTCGGAAATTTTCATTATCTCACAAAATTTATATTAGTGCATAAAATTTTACACAAAATTAAAATGGTCATCTTAACAAAAATGCAAAATCTTACACAATAAATTCTACTTATCAGAAAAGTTAACTGCTATACCACGAATTCTGTGACGTAAATACTACAACATTTATGGTAGATCTACCTGCACAATTATAGTGTAAGACAACTCTGGATCATGAAGTCATAGCCAACACAAAGAGAAAAATAGTACTACTTAGTAATCATTCACAGAGTTCCAGAGTGGTCTATGAGTATTTTAATGCTTTATAAGTAGCTACAACTCAGACATAAGGATGCATCATGAAAGAACAGCACACCAAACAAGGGAAAGAGCAATCTGTCACTTGTGGTTATATACAGAAATCTTAACTAGCACACCAAACATACAGAAATAAAGGATTCAAGCAGCATTCACCAGAATAATTGTACCAAAGTAGTTCTAACATTGCTGTGTGTGACTAATACTGGCTATTAACATGCTAGGTTTGCATGCTGCCAGTTTTGTACCTGACCATTGCAAAATTTCTCTGGTCCCAACCCGGTTTAATGCAATAAAGAGAAAGAGTCAGTTACTATGATGGAAGCTAAAGATCCCAGGACCATGCAGTTTTTCAATATTATGACTTTACAAGATGATAAAATCCTGGAGATTAGCATTAGTGTACCAATAGAAAGCAAGAGTATACTACAAAAATACAGTGAAATACACCAAAATGTACAAGAAGAGGTCGAGAGAATACTAAAGTTGATCATAAACATGTCTAAGTAAATGATATCAAGTACATAGAAGTACAAGAAGAGATCATGCATTTACGAGAGATGAAAGCTAGTCTACTGGATCTCCACATCAACGACACTGACATCATGAAACTTGTGGAGATTTTGAAGCTGAGGAGGCAATACCTATGATGTGTAAACTAATAGAAATGAAGAGTAAACAACAAGAGATCAAGAAGGCACAACAAGAGGAGAAGGGACAACAAGAGGTGAAGGGACAACAAGAGGTCAACACGAGCGCAATCTCCGTGAAGCTTTCGGTCACCACCCAGAATCCACATTAGAACTTATGCTGAAGTTAAAGTTTCGATATTTGTCATAGAAATGTCATCAGTGTTTTAACATTCTCAGCAGTTTTCTCTGTAGAAATGATATAACAGTAGCCGGCTTTTTTCGGAAAAGAAGTTGGTATAAACATTCCCCTCTAGACCCACTTTTCAGATATTCTTGTAACACGTCCATGACACATGAGCCTTTCCTTTATTTGTTATGAAAATTGATAATTTATTTTGTCAAGAAGAGAGCTCTTTTAAACAACTAACTGTCTGAGAGCGTTATGATGAGCCAAAATGGTTCCTGAGAGGACGAACAATAGTGATGAACATGAGAGGAATTCAACAAAACATATTATACCAGTGATTGAGGTAGTGGAACAACAGGTATAGTTATGGCGTTGTTCAAAGCCATGAGCTTTTGGGATAATGCTGTGATACGCATCATAAAACTGTCTCGTGAACCCACCAAACATCCCAGCAATGGCAAGATCAAACTCACGACAGCCGTAGAAACATGCATCACTACATCAATACAGAGTTACACACACTATTCACTACATGAGTACTTTAATCGTTTTTTCCCTTTTATGGATAGTGCTAAGTGGTGCTAAATAAACTGTTTTGGCTGGGAGGAACTTATACTGCCTTATAAAGAAAGCTGTTATCACACAGTATCAAGTAGCTACTTGTCCAAAACACTAGTCGTACGGAGACTATTGGAGTTCGATGCTCCTTTCTCATCAATCTCTACTAAAAGTGAAACAGAAGACTCTCTTGAGACAGGCCATATTGACATTCTATTTTCTGAGGTAAGTTACAGCATAAGATATAATAGTTTTTGATAAGTAGTGCATTGAGTGCTGAGTGAAGTGTGTTCATATTTAAACATCCAACAACCCTCCTATGGGCATTGGCAGGAGCGTATAAGGGGAAGGAGAATTTAACTCTTGTTATCCTGCATAGTAACATTTAACCAAAACTAATGTGCTGTTGCTTGTTTGTTGTCAGCACTCACAACATTAATTTTCTTCTCACTCATGATGGACCTGAGTATTATAATAATATTATTATTATTTATACTGTATAGCAGGAAATTTTCGCAGAAGAAAATTTTCGCGAAATATAGGCTATTCGCGAAAATATTATCCGCGAATGTCTTGTTTTTGTTGACAAAGATAGGGCAATAGTGCTGATTCGCAAAAATATTATTTGCAAAATGATCGAATTTTCTCCAGCGAAAATTTCCTGCTATACGGTAATCAGGCATACCCCAAGAGAGTTCTATGCGCAAAAAGACACTTTATAGTCTCAGCTAATATATTAACACAAAGACCATCAAGAAGACAGATCACTGACATACTTTATAAACTTTGTAGCACACAATCATTAATTAGAACTATGTATCCATTGGGTGACTCATGGTCCATGAGCTAGAAACACATCTCTCCCTAGAGAACATCAATACGTCATTTATTTTTGGCCATTGCAAGTCATAAATATCATTAGACTTTTCATTAGAAGTTGTTATGTGCACTCCAACTATGAATGATAATTAGGCAGTACAAATTGCTACCATAGCAACGAAACAAAACTGTATTTTCAAACACAGATCTGAGACAGAACCTGGCAAGCATAGTTGTTTTATAAAAGTAAGTCAGTCACACACTGTACATACTCGTTTAATCTATTATTCAGTGTCTCAAGAGAAAGGAAACTGCTGCTGGTGCACTGATCAGTGTGAACGTTGTAAATGCAAAACTTGTCGTAAATGCAATCCGGGAAAACAAGGAAATTGCAAAAAGACTGATGTAGCAATGACAACAAGACCTGAATCTGCTGAAGGTGTGCAATTCTTTAAGACCATAGTAATAATATTTCTCTGGTCATACAATCAGCCCTCTGTTTATTTAAGAAACTGCCTTTATTTAGAGTTGATTTCTAGATTGTTAGATGCAATTTTTCCGTACTTTCAGCGAGCGTCTCTGGATTAATACAGTGTCTTTCGACTTTGAAGCTGTAAGAAGCAACCATAGTAGCATGTATACTGAGCCCATTACAAAAAAACACACCATTCTTTGCTTATGTCTGAATGGCTATACAGGAATTAGAGACACGCTGTTGACCAATCAAATTACGGTATTTCAAATTGGTAGACTCTAAAAATCAGTTATATCACCCTGTATACTTGGGAAATATCCGTTTAAAGTCACTCGCACTCGGGCGCTTCGCGTCCTCATGACTGTAAACCGGATATAACTTCCTTGTAGGGGTGATAATTTATAACTATCAAATGTATACAGTCTCAAGTTCTTGTCCGAAACACTAGTTGTATGGGACTATTATAATTTGACGCTCCTTTCTCATCAATTTCTACTAAAAGTGATCTTTATCTCCCAATCCAGCCCAGATGAATACCCCCAAACAAGCATGCTGCAATTGTAGGAATGAATGTGAGAAGAGCTGTGTGTGTAGAGCTGCTAAGAAAACTTGTAAAAAGTGCAAGTTAAGAAACTGCACCAACGCTGATGCTGCAGAAGTTGACACGAAATGTGAAGGTAAGTAAACTACATTCGACTTTTTTGTATGGTTTAGCTAGCTGGAGAAAGTTGTTATTTATAATCTACTATAATGTGATCTGAATCGACATGAGCGAGATGCAGCAATCATCTTAGCAGACAATATTATGTGTCTTTAATGTGCTAATTGATAATTAAGACAAAAAACGGATCTGCATATTGTAAAATTACTGCTGCACTGGAGCGGAGCATTGTAGATCGTACAAAGAGTATGGCACACATCAGCTACAGTTCTCACAACACATGTTGTCTTGAATACACAGACTAGCAATCGGAAAGATAGCTGTTTAGCAAATCATGCAGGCATGGGTCATAAACAAGCTGACTCACTTGAGCTGCATGACTAGTCATTAGTTTCAGGACATGGCAAGGATGGCCATGATGGAGAGCTCGCTATATTCAACGAACCATGAGTAAGAGCCATCAAAGCCATCAAAGCAGTTACCCTGTTGAAACCTTAGTTGGTACCTAGAAGTAAGCGCTACCTATGGTATGACGATGGACAGAATAGCCCCGTTTACATGAGGTGTTTAATCCGGTTTGGAAGCTAGCTCAGTTCGAAACGCGCTTCGTGTGGACGGTCCAAACCGGTTACTAAACCAGATTAATTAATCTACATCCGGAGGTGGTTTGAAGCTAGCTTGAAGCGCGCTTATCGCTTATGTGTGGACAAAACCAATGCGCAGTTACGTGTAAACGGGGCTAATGACACATTGATATACCAAGCAAGTACTGTAATAATGTACATAAAGGTTTAAGTGGTTGCCATAATGAAAAATACCATTGGGTGCCAGATGACCATAGGAAACAAGCAGAAGACAAACAGACAGACATTACCTATTTCATAACATAAGACATCAAACAGCTGAGGCGTTTCTGTAAAGACAAAGGAGCCATGTATGTTTTGTCTTATAAACAGATTGATAGTTGCTTTCCTGAGGAGAAGTATAAATTCAGCCAAACATACTTACTGCATGTTGAAAATGCTTTAGTGGGCAGAGGCATACAAAAATGACCGTTATATTTTGCTCCGAAAACAAAATAACTACTGGATTTGTTTACCTTAAAATTATTGGATCAGGATTGATTCCTAAAATTAATAAGAAGAAAACTTTAGTGCTCAGTTGTTATGCGTTAATAATTATAGTTCACACAGACTTGGTGCTTTATCATAATAATACCAAGTAACTCATGTGATCTACTATTATTATTACATAGCACGTCATCTTCCACCAATCGGATTGCTCTATTCGAGGGCATTAATGTAGGTTATTGACCGCGCGTAGCGTCTTCTATAGCAACAGACCGTTGCGTCTTTGCGAGTTTGAAAAATTCGCGATGTTATTGCGCTCACAGAGATGAACTATGTAATAAATCATTTATTGCCCTACACAACTCGGGCATTAACCGACATTAATGACCTCGGGAAAGTCAGTTGCCCTCGTACAGTCTCGGGCTGCGCCCTCGACCGTTACTCGGGCGACCGACTTTCCCGCGGTCATTAATGTCGGTTAATGCCCTCGCGTGAGGGCAATAACTAATACTTCTAAACTTAATTTGTGCTCAGGTCAACTAAAGACGCCATGTTGCAAGTGCACAACTGACGATTGTGAAAGCTGTAGCTGTAAAAAGGAGCTCAGATTTTGTACAAGTTGCGAAACACCAAATTGTGTCAACCACACTCTCAATGTCTCCGTTCTATTGTGGAACATCGATGGTGATAAAGGAATTAATAAAGCAAGGAATCTTGTAGTCAAAGGTGTTGTAATAGAAGTAGACCCTGATGTTATCCTATTACAAGAAGTTAGAAGTAAGCCACTGATACAAGAAATTATGAAACGTGGTTATAAGAAAGAAATTGCAGGAAAAGAAGAAGAAGCTCAAATTCTTTACAAAACAAATAAATTCCACCACACATGTACTGAGGAACGTAAGGTACTTGAAACTGCTATTGACGATGGAGGGACGCGAATGACAACAAGAAGTCGGAAAGAACTTTTCATTGATCGTACAAGTATAGTTCGTTTGACAACAATAGGATACAACTTGAACTTTGTGTTCTTGTCTTTTCATAATGAACGCCATGGTCAGCACTCTTCGGAACACTTCTGTCAAATTGTGTCACAGATATCACAGACAACACAGTGCATAGTAATTGCTGGGGCAGATGCAAACGATACGCTTCCTTTTGGAGAAAGCAATGGGTATACTGTTCTTGAGTACGATGCAACCGATAGGCGAAAGGAAAAAGAAATTGATCATTTCATCGTAGCAAACCCAAGCAATATTATCATTCCAAAGCCTGAGGCATTCAACTTCGTTGATACTAAAGATGGGCAGAAGCTTCATCAACAAATGACATCACTTAAACCGAAGCTTAAAAGTATAAAATATCATAAAGTTTTAAAGAAAGGTTTGGGTAAGAAGAAAGATGATGCTGCTTTACACGACGCTTTGGACAGTAAATTGGAAGGTGATTTGGACAAAATGGTTGAAGCTTTGGGCAAAAGTTTAGACAAAGGTTTACAAGAAGGTTTGAAAAAAGTTTTGGGAAAAGTTTCGGATAAACCTCAGTTGCACGAAGCATTGTTAAATGGCTTTCGTAAAACTCTGCAAGAAGCTTTGGACCAAGCTTTACGCATAGATGAAGGTATGATATCTAACCATGATCCGATCTTGCTTGATCTGACTATTGATACGAAAGAGCGTCAAAGTCGAGAGAGTGTATGAGTAGTGAGAACATTGTTTCTTTCCCTTCTTGACTTTTATTCTGTTGTATGCATTTAGTTTTGAAATGTTAGCATGACTTCACAGGAACATATGGAGTGCGAAACTCTTATGTATGTAGCAATATTATGTGCGCATGTGATTACTGCATTCTTGGTGTGAAATAATAATTATAATTATATATTATGTGTGAGTTGACAACAAACACGTGTGTTTGCTTGCGTCTTACTGTGCTCTACTGTTTGCTCATTGAATGTACGGTCCTGTGAAGACATTGTCAGTACTGGTAAGTGTTGCTTGAGCAGCTAATCCTTGGTTTCTAATAGCTACAGTCCTTGTAAGCACTATACAGCATTGTGGGTGTGTTGCCCGACTTCCTGTATGTCCAGCCTCTGTGTACATATTAAAGTTCAATATTAGTCTTATCGAGAAGCTGCTGTTGCTGCTGCTACCATGCGACATGTTGAACCGCCTGAAGAAGCTGTGAAACAGCAAGTTGTGCATGGGTATGTGTTCAATAGGCAGTGAGACAAAATTGCTAGATAGTGTTCTGAGAAAAGAGTACTCACAGAGAAACCATGAAGCTATAAGAGATGGAGAATTCTTTGTAACAGAAAGATATTTGAACAGTGCATCAGTGTATCTGGTCTCAAGAGTAATACTTTACCTATTAAACAGTCTTATTGTGGTTTTTCAAGTTTCAATATGTACCGGGCAAGAAAATATATTCCATGCCAAGTCGAGAAGTGCTGATGTGCAAGTAAAAAATGTTGAATGCTTCTGTAGACTAGTGTCAGAAACAAGAGAGCTCGGCTATACCCAAACAAGCTTGTAGTAAATAACAAGAGATCAAGAATGCACAACAAGAGGACAATCAGAAATAGCCAAGACAATCAAAAGCAAACAAAAGGACTTTTAGCATAAACAACAAAAGGTCAAGAGTATACTAGCTGAGGCTACAAGTGAATTTAGATTTTCGCAATTAGTCTTGAAGGAATTTTCTATAAAAGATCTACTGTGGGACCTGAAGTGCTGATGTAAGTAAACATATGGTCTCAGATGTGGTAAACAGGTTAAATCCTGATGTACCACTACTGCAAGAGGCTAAACCTCAATAATGGAGCCCATACCAATGGTTTGGGAATGACAAAGCGGGAATTTTGTACAATAACGAAAAGTATGAGCACATTCAAGAAGCATTAAATACGACTTAAAGCTTCTTCATGACCATGCGGCTACTTCGTGACATGCCGTATTGGTGTTCATAATCAATATTAAATATTCTTATTTGTTTGGCATGATATGGGGGTCTGGCAGGCACCTATTATGACATTGAGAGTGCTGACTCTTCAGTTAAATGGATGCTGATCCAATCTCCCTTTGCTCGTTTGGGGAGACAATTTAGGTATACCGCCAGACCCATGGTGGTGGTAGTGGTAATTTAGGGGATGGAGTGAAGGGTGGGTAAAAATAGCTGAGGCACCGCGTGGACTGTGCTGAATGCAGTCCTGGCAGTGCCTAGTGCATTAAGTACTGTCAACCAACAAAGCAGTTCTTTGTGTCTACTGTATGCTTTGCGCTGTTCCCAGGCTATGGCGTTGTGGTTTAGATCAGGCTAAGTTGTGGTGTCCTAAGCATATATTGTGGTCACCCTATGCTTTAACCCAGGTTAACACATAAAGTGCAAACCTGCATTTACGGGTGTCTAAAGAGAAAGGATACTGCTGCTTTTGCACTGACCAGTGCATTGGTTGTAAATGCAAGCCGAGAGAACAAGGAAAATTCAGGGACTGCCGGCATAGCAATGACAACAAGACCTGAATCTGCTGAAGGTGTGCAATTCTTTAAGACCATAGTAATAATTATTTTTCTCTGGTCATACAATCAGCTATCTATTTCTTTAAGAAATTGCCTCAAAATGATATTTAGAGTTGATTTTTAGATTGTTAGATCTCATCAATTTCTACTAAAAGTGATCTTTAATCATTTTTATTCTCTTAATCCAGCCCAGATGGATACCCCCAATCAAGCATGCTGCAATTGTAGGAATGAATGTGAGAAGAGCTGTGTGTGTAGAGCTGCTAAGAAAACTTGTAAAAAGTGCAAGTTAAGAAACTGCACCAACACTGATGCTGCAGAAGGTAAACAACATTCGATCTTTTTGTGTGGTTTGGCTAGCTGAAGAAAGTGGTTAATTATTTCTACTATAATATGATCTGAATCGACATGAGCAAGATGCAGCAATTTTAGTAGACAACATTATGTGTCTGTAATGTGCTAAGCGATAATTTAAGCCCCCTTACACAAGATGACTTTTGTCGTGCGACCAAAATTGCTTTGTGTATGTTGAAAAGTTGCACGGTCGCTAGTCTCCTGAAACTTTTCGGCAACAAGTTGATCGAAATAGAATTGATTCTATTTTCAAGCAACTTGTTGCATGAACTTCAAAGGATACCGCAGTTTCCCAGGAAACAGAATCGAGCACTCCCCACTATTACGTTCTAGTTTTCGCTCTTTCCACACTACGTGGCTAGCTACTGTGAGTACAGCGTTCACAATTGGCTGAGAAGAATGGCGACCTGGAGTGAAAGTTGCAAGCATGATACACGACGCAACTTGCAACAATTTGTTGTGTGACTTGTCGCACAACAAAAGTCGCCTCATGTATAGGGCCTTTAGGCAAAATTCTTGCAAAATTACTGCCTGTTATGCTGCTAGACTAAATGTGTGAAAAATGGTGACATCATTGCATTCCCTGAATAGTAACAGACTATCTCAGTAAGGTAGTCTTTTCCCCGTCTTTGCCTAAAGTACAAAGACAAAAAATGGGTAGTTTGGAGAGTCAAAGTAATTTTGGTGAATGGCATGGATGTTGCTTTTTTGGGAAGCTTGACAATAATTTACCAAATTCACCAAAATTGCCGCCCACCTAAATGTGGTACTAGAATTCAGTTGTAGAGCTGGTAAAGTATGAATGGCTTTTAGTGGTCATGATATTAAAATTCATTGTTAGGGATTTACGGTGCAAATGATGCAAAAACCTTGTAAAACTATATGCACAATGATGCACAACCTGGCAAAGATTACAGTAGCACAATGCAAATGCTGTACAAATAGTAATGGAATTTTAATAATTATTATCTTTAAATTCAGGTCCTTTGGAAACACTTCCCCAAATAGCTATTTCACTCCCAGACATTCCACAGGGTTCAACAAACTTGGCACCTCCACCTCTACCACCTCTTAACATCCGTGTTCTATTATGGAACATCAATGGTTCTAACGCTAAAGGAGACGCTGCAGCAAGGAAGCATCTGGTCACGGGCGTAGTGAGAAATGTGAATCCTGACGTTATCCTATTACAGGAAGTAAAATATGACACATGGATAAAAGAAATAATCAATGATTATAAAGAAGTCAGAGCAAAAGAAAAAACGGAATCTCGAATTCTTTTCAAAAAAGGAAATTTCGAATATGTTTCCGAGAAAAAGTTTTTTCTTTCAACTAAAAAACGCCCGAGGTCACTCCTTAAAACTTGTATTAAAACAAAAGTTCCAGTCGGTGAGGTGACATTGAGAAGAAAACAAATTACAGGTTGGCAAAGAGCCTTTAAAGATCGTATCTGTATAGCTGGTCTGAGAAGACAGGGCTACAATGAAACCATTGTGTTTGTGTCATTCCACAATGTGAATGTTTCGGATGCTATTGGGAGAACATCTTCAGAACAATTCTGTGGAATTGTGTCAGAGATATCAAATCTGACTGGATGCACAGTAATTGCTGGGGCAGACTTAAACTACAGGTTACCTCAACGCAACCATCCGACCTTTACTGTCCTTCAATATGAGCCAACCGAGAGACGACAAGATAGAGTAATTGATCACTTTATTGTAGCTCCACCAGGCATTACTGGAGACTCATCAGTTGAGGCCTTAAACTTTGTCGAAACTTCAGATGGTCAAAGGCTTCATCAACTAATGCAAACACTTAACAGAGAATATCCCGATGAATTTGATCGATACAAAGCTGCTTCGGATCATGACCCTATCTTACTTGATCTGACAATACATGAAAATGAGCCAGAAGATGAAACCTGAAGATGATCCTGAAGCATTTGTGCCTGAGGGCTGAACAATGTACTATAGTATATAGTATATAGTATAATGTGTACTATACTATTATTAGTAATTTTGCATGCACATACTGCCATTCTATTAATGTAAAATTTTGGAAATAAAAAAATTTTGTTTTATAGAAATTTTCGTTGTCTCACAAAATTTATATTAATGCACAAAATTATACACACAATTAAATGGTCATCTTAACAAAAATGCAAATCTTACACAAATAAATTCTACTTATCAGAAGAGTTGAAGCTTCACAATTACTATACCGTGAATCCTGTAACGCGAATACTACAACGTAAATCTACCTGCACAGCTATAGTGCAAAGACACTCTGGATCATGAAGTCACAACCAACACAAGGAAAAAAGTAGTACTAGTTGTGATAAAAGTAGTAATCATTGACCGAGTTTCAGAGTGATCTACGAGTATTTTAATGCTTTATCAGTAGCTACTCTTCAGACAAAAGGATGTATGATGCATCATGAATGAACAGCACAGTAAACAAGGGAAAGAGCAATCTGTCACTTGTGGTTACATACAGAACACACCAAGCATACAGAAGCATACAGAAAATAAAGGATTCAAAATAGCCTTCACCAGAATAATTGTACCAAAGTAGTTCTAACATTGCTGTGTGTGGCTATTAATAGAAATAAAAGTTTAGAAGGTTAGAATTTTTTGTCAAAAATACAGCAACAGACAAAATGTTTTGTAGTGGATGGTGCAGATCTAAACTACCAACCATCTATCACAGACAGGGCCAAGTATGGTGTTGTTGATTACCAAGTAACACGAAGACGATCGGAGCAAAAATTAAGGATGACTACTTAGTTATACAGTGTTCCACACGAAGAGAGTGAATTAATGTTAGGAATGTATGACGTCACGTCAATAGCAACAATACATTGTACTTAACAAAATGACCGCCAAAAACCTGCTCTCTCGCAGAGTGAAGTCGCGCTTGTCGCTGTATATGCTTCTAGAGACGCTAAGTGAGATCTACTTTCATGATTAATGTTTTGGCATTGCAGTCATGAAGTTTTAGAGCTTAACTACCAGTAGAACTGGAATTCCTGTCCCTAACGTTTGGCTCGTCCATGAACGGTCAACTTTTGCTCTCTGCCGCCGATGTAGCACTGATAGGGACCGATCCCGCTGCCAACAGATAAGCATCCGAGGTGAAAGCTTCAATGCAGTGATAACAGAGCTTAACTAGCAATAATCCCTGGGATTCGCTCCCTAACGTGTTTTTCCAGATGGCTGCCTGTCTTTCACATTTCTGTCACGTGAGTGTCATCTGACAAGAAGCCATATAAAGCATAAGATTCAGTAAGGATAGAGGATCAAAATGATATATACATCATTACTCTAGGATAAATGATTCTAGAGAAATCAAGCAAAATGTCACACACACCATTTTTCCCTCTCTTCGTGTGGAACACTGTAGCTCCAGCTGGCACTGCTAAAGAAGCAACAGTCAAGGCACTGAATATTATCAAGACTACCTAATCTGATACCCTTCATGAGGTGATGGCTAAATACACCCTGAAGATTGTAAAACAGCTCCGAATCATGACCCCACTATTGAGTAAACTGACTATACCTACATGTCATCATAGATTTTACAGTATGATGTCATTATGGGAGCCTAATGAATGATGAAAAGTTCATTAACTCACTTGTTCTGTACTTTAACATCATGGCTTAATCTTAGTGTTTATTAGCCTCGTCCCCTGCCATTAATTTTCGAAACGAACGAATAAGCGAAAATTAAGGCCTGGTATCTATTGCATGGGTAATTGTGCGCATGCGCTACCTATGAAAACACGTGGCTTGCCTACTGATTGTCGATACAGGGCTGTACAAGGCCTGCGTTGCTGTAGTTACGCTGCTGACGAATGCAGCAACGTGGTAGACGTCAGATACTGGGTTTTCGAAGATACTCTGTGAACGATTGTATTTCAAACATGTCAGCACAGAGTCACCATACACAGTAGAGACCACGCGAACACAGACAGGACTTCGCTGCTCGTACTCGAGCACTAGATCCGCTTCTACAGGTTGCAACGCAGACAGTAGGCCTCTTAGAGCGCCATTTTCACGTGAATATACGGGCTAATATCACAAACAAATATTCAAGTGTGAACGGATTCCCCAGATTCTGGGGAATCATGGCGAATGGTAAAAGGTCACCCTTGCAATAGATACCAGGCCCTTTTTTCGCGCTTCCGTTTTCGTTCGTCCGTTTCGTAAGCGAAAAAATTTGGCCTGGGGACGAGGCTAAGTGTTTATGTACCAAAAAAATTGCATTTTGTTTGTGCTTCTTGAGTGAATCAATACCTCTTACTTAGTCTTACAGATACACAAGATGATAGGAATGGTTCTAGAATCATTTCAAGCGACAGGTAAAGAATCAAACACATTATCACCACCGGACTGTCTAAAACAACAGTCAATCAACGGAACTTTATTGAGCTATTTTATACCGAGAAAAGATTGTATAAAGATGCTCTCGGTCACAATCTATTATAGTTATAGTCGAATAATAATTATCGTAATAGTGTGGTAAACAAAATACTGAGTTTATTACAGCAGAATGATGGCTGTTCAATAGTTGACAGCATACTTAACAGGTGAGAAAGCCATACAAAATTGTCACTAATTATCAGCCCACATGCTTGGCTATGAATAAACTTAGCTAGCTTAACCAGAAACAGGGCCGGCTAGACAAGGCTAGGAAGGCTATACTTACTAGGTAAGAACAACAACTTCTAAATTTGTAAGAGATACAATGTAGCTACACATTGATATTAATTTTAATATCCAGGTAGACAAGGATTCTACAATGGCTGCACAAGAAACAGTAAAAGAGGCTTCATTGAGCATAAAAATGGAGGACAAAAGAATAGAGGAAGATATCCAGAGCATAAAGGGAGTGATCCAGAGAAAATTAGTAGGAAAGGAGATGATGATTGATCAGTGGGAGATCAGTGATACTCAGAGAGAGAATCCAAGAGAGTTTATCGAAGGAGCCAGGATTACACATGAGAAGCTAAAGAAGAATGCAGTTAAAGTCTTGAGCACGCTAGATGAAGCCATGAGGGAACTAGGGGAGGCTATGGTTCGACAAGAAGATGCCAAGAGAAAACAAGAAGAAATGCAGAGGATAAAAGCAGAAATCAGCAAAGGAAAGAAGGAGCTCGAAAGTTTACAAAAGGATCTTCAGAGTAAACAAGAAGAGATCAAGAGTAAACAACAAGAGGTCAAGAGTAAACAACGAGAGATCAAGAGTAAACAACAAGAGGTCAAGAGTAAACAACAAGATATCAGGAGCATACTAGACAAGGTGAAGAAAAGGTTACAAATAAGGTTACAAATTCCGGTCACACCTAAAGTTCTTTGTTGGAACATTCATGGTCTTGGTAAAGCTGACATACGTAACTGTCTGATACCAGCCGTGGTAAGATCGGTACGTCCTGATATACTGTTGCTGCAAGAGAAAGATTCTGGAGTAATAGTAGAGCACTGCAAAAAGATTAAAAATTATATAGAGAAGAGAACTGGACCAAAGAAAATGATCGATTCACTAGTGCTGTATGATGCTGACAAGTACAAGGTGATCCAAAATACAGAAAAAATCTTTCCTGAGAAACAAAGTCTCGAAGCAGTAGTAACCCAAAGTCTAACTAGTAGCATTGAAGAGATCGTTCCAAATGAGCATGAAACACTAAAAAGAATAACATTGGATAACATCATCAGAAGTCGCATTTGCTATGTTGGTCTGACGATGCAACACATCCCTACAAGTCCAATAATGATTTTTATATCATTCCACAATATCTACAAACAAGACAGGGGTTGTAAAGCCAAGGAAACTGCAAGAATATTCTGTAAACTTGTGTTAGAAATACACAGGCGATCAGGTTGTGTTGTAGTGGCTGGTGCAGATCTCAACCACCAGCTATCGACCCGCTTTCGATCTGAGTTAGGAGCTACCCTTATCCCATATGAAGTGACAGAAAGACGATCAGAGAAGAAAAAGATAGACTACTTCATTGTAGCACCAGACAACACTGCAGAGGTGTCAGTTGAGGCATTGAACTTCATCGATACTGAAGACAGCGACTTCCTCCATTCACTGATGAGCAATCCAATACCAATACCAGATTCAGACGGAACTATTGAATTCAAGACTGCTGACATCAGTGAAGCTCTGGATCATGACCCACTAGTGTGTGAGCTTAAGATATTCATGCCGGCTGAAGATGAATCTGAAGATGATCCAGAAGATGAACCTGAAGATGAATCTGAAGATGATCATGAAGATGAACCTGAAGCGTTGGTGCATGAGCCCTGAACAATGTGCTATAGTATAGCAATGTGAACTGTATTAGCAATGTTGCATGCACATTCTGCACTACCATAAATGTAAAATTTTGGACATCAAAAATTCTTGTTTTACGTGGGTGTTCGGAAATTTTCGTTATCTCACAAAATTTATATTAGTGCATAAAATTTACACAAAATTATAATGGTCATCTTAACAAAAATGCAAAATCACTTACACAATAAATTCTACTTATCAGAAAATTTGAAGCTTCGCAATTACTATACCATGAAGAATTCTGTGACGCAAACACTACCAACATTTATGGTAAATCTACCTGCACAATTATTAGGAAGGTACGGTAGTGACTCCCTATGTAGGGTTGAACGGAAAAACAAGATGTTCTATTTGAACAGCGCATTAGCGTAGCTGGTCTCAACAGTCCTATTATGGTTTTTCTATCATTGCACAATACTTGCCATGGAGGTGTTGATGTGCGGGCAAGAAATGTGAAATGCTACTGTAGACTACATGTAGTGTCAGAAATTTAAGAGATTTGACAGAATGTGTGGTGCTAGCAGGAGCTAACTTCAACCAACAACTGATTCAACCCTACTCTTATCACACCATCCTAGATTACACACCAACACCCAACAGACAGACAACTAAAGAGTGGGCAGATAGACTATTTTGTTTTAGACCCACTTGACTATCAATACAACTTTATTGAGCTCATTAAAAGTTGAAGAGCTTTCTGATGCTCTGAATCATGATTCAATGGTGTGTAAAATCACAGCTACAATATTAACACTGACTGAGCATCAAGAAGACGAATGAAATCAACACACTACTGACACATACCTTCCATCTCGCAAACACACTCCGTCAATCAAATCACTGCTCAAGACAGGTTCAAAATAGCTCTTCTTCATACTTCCAGTCCATGCATCGCTTCAGTATTACATGTTTCACTGTATAAAGAAAAATTTATTTTAACTTCATCCAAATGCAAAATTCTGAATACCAAAAAACCCCAAGCAACCTAGGTTCAAGACAGAATACCGAGACAGCATGACTACAAACAAAGCACTCTATCAAACAGGTACATGCAGTCAATGACCATAAACATACAATTTCCTGCATTAAGGATAGTCAAATCGTGGCTAACAAATTTACACTCGTGGCTAACAAATTTATAATCATGGCTAACAAATACTAGCCGACGTGAGCACAATATAAGATGTGGTTTCCAACATCAACACAACAAGTACTAGCACAGCAAGTCTGATAAGATAGCTCAAACAATCACAACTTCCTGTCGCGGAATATCATGGAAACCCACCAGCTGAAGCTCACAACCTATACTAGTACCAAGAAAATCTGATACACTAGTTCAAAACATAACAACACGAGGATATATATATATAGAGATCACAGGAACTGAATCAAGAATTGTAATAGGTACACCGAGATCTCAAGAGATGGTAAGCTCTTTCTTCAAATAAGTGTGAAAAACCTACACATTCACTGAGGTACTACAAAATGATGATGGGAGAGAGCTGAGAAGTGCAAGGGCCAGCCAGGGTCTATGAATCTCGTCTAAGCAGTGTTGGGTAAAGACCATCCATTATAATTTTTCACAGAAGTACTAAACAAGAGCAATTCGCAAGAGAATTCTGTCAGCTAGTAACAAGAACACATGAACTGACAGATAGTGGGTGGTGCCATCAGCTATCTGAAGCAAGATATATCATTATTCCCCATGTACCAACAGAACTACGAGTGAATAGACAGCGCTGGTATAGTAGTTGTGTATACTGTAAATACCGTAGCGCTTGAAAAGTAAACTTGTGCCAGGTGAGGATAGTATTAGCTCCGTATAGTAGCAAGCTCTAGCCTTCTGCCACCGTCCAGATACTCCAACAAGACTTCACAAGTATAACCAACAGCAATGGCGGCATGTCAAGAAGCTTTAGAGACAGAGGACATAGAATTAATAAGATCAGCAGTTTCACCCACAGCAGGCAGTCCAGCACCCAATTCAGAGCCTATAAAAGTTCTATTATGGAACATTTTTGGTCCTGGATATGCTGAAGCTCGCAGACTACTGGTTCCAGCTATAGTGAATGAAGTAGATCCAGATGTACTACTGCTACAGGAGACCAAGGAACGACAACTAATGAACACAATCACAAATCCGAAAAACAACGGTGATGAAAGAAAGTATAAAGATGTCTTAGCAACGGATTCGACAGAGACAAGGGTGATATACGATGCGAATAAGTACAGTTTAGTTAATCAAGAAAAGCTATTTCTTAAAGACAAAGAAACACTAGAGGGCATACTAAAGATCAGCATAGAGAGCGTGCTTTCAGCAGAAAATATGGTGAGCTTAAGAAAAGGAAAGTTAGAAGTTCTGAAAGATGTTTTCGAAAACCGCATCAGCATTGCTGGTCTGAGGAGAAAAGACTCTCCTGCGAGTCCGGTAGTAGCTTTTCTGTCATTCCATAACGTTCACAAAAGCAAGGGCGCTGACGTGAGAGCAAGAGCAGTGGAAGGCATCTGCCAAATAGTGTCAAAAATAAGAGATTTGACAGAATGTGTGGTGCTAGCTGGAGCTGACTTCAACCAACAGCTAACCACCTGTCACAACCATACCATCCTTAAGTACACTCCAACAGACAGACGGCTAAAGAGCGGTCAAATAGACTACTTCATCTTGGATCCCCCTGACTGTGTAAGAGTACCAGTCAAGCCGTGGAATTATATGGAAGCAAGCGAGAATGCCAACAACCCGCTAAATGCAACGATGACAAGACTTTTGAGAGAAAATAACGAAAAGACAGGAAAACCTTACACTATCACAGAATACGATAAAGCATTAGATCATGATCCTCTAGTGTGTGAGCTGTGATGGAACAGCTACATGATGATGTCATGAATCGGTGTTGAAGTGTTGTTTGTAGCTAACATTATCATCAACTAGAGAATGTTTGTCACTATACATTTATACCACAGATCTGGAAATTTTCGGTGCATTTAATTTTTGTCGTTAGCTTGGTTGCGCAAATAGTGCACATTGATTTAACCAATGCACGTATTTAATTTTCGGCGCAAGGACTAACTACGAAAATATTTTGTCTGAGATTTTGATGATGAAAATTTTACGGTAGCTAACTAGAGAATGTTTGTCACCGTATTGCACCAAAAGTTGACACAAATTGATGATGCTTTAGCACAACACAGCATATTGAACAATTTCTACCTTGCACATTGAGAGATCAATTTACACAGTGCATGGTCAGCATAGATGTGAGCTGTTTTGCATACACAATAATTACTGCACGGGAATCTGTTTACTAGCTCGTAACCTATGTAGATTATGCAGTATATCACTTAAGGGTGGAAATCCCAAACATCAGGATTACGAATATTTTGGTTTCTACTGTTAGTTGAAGGCTTGGTCAGTCACACTGATCACCCAAGAAAGTCGCCATTCGTCTTGTGGGCGTAGCAAGCCCCACCCAATGACGAAAAGTTGCGTTTCTTTCCTGAGCATGCCACACCCACACAAAATGTCAGACATAAACTTTGGTACACAAGGAAGAAACGTATGTATGGGATTTTGCAAAAAGGTCTCTGTCTGTAAGTTACAGAGGGGCGAATATTTAATGAGAACAAACGATTTCGGCAAAAATCCCTTACCGGCAAGAGCGATGGAAGAAGATACATCTCCTTTTGCCAGAGCGCCAAAAAATGCCACCTGACGCCCTCCCCACGACCCACCCACCCCTATGTGGGTCTCTCCTGATTGCCGAGTATGAAATAATTTTGTTCCAAATACGGCAAGTGCTACTGGAGTGTGGGTACACTCATTTTCTTTGTAAAACGGGCAAGTAATAGCCAGGACACTGTAGATTATACATGGTTTCGCGACAGAGGCGTGATGGAATGTTCGCGCTGAATATAATGAGAAAAACGCGCTATGACGAGGTGACCGCCTACTGGTGGACAGGGTCCACGGATGAATTTCGCGGTAATATACTGATCTACTGTCAGCTTCGCATACGTTCGCGAATTTCATCCGTGGACCCTGTCCACCAGTAGGCGGTCACCTCGTCATAGCGCGTTTTTCTCATTATATTCAGCGCGAACATTCCATCACGCCTCTGTCGCGAAACCATGTATATTGTGCAAAGGGCAGCAAGAAAGAATAGTTCGGGTTTTCCTGGCTTAAGGCTCGTGCACATGAATTAACTTACACATTGTCAATTGTCCAAATGAGTGATGACATCAAGGTCCATTTGACTTTTAAAATGTTCTACAGGCCTCTATAAAATTAATACAGATAAGTAAGGAAGGAGTCACATTGTTTATAATTATGCTTTAGCCTAGCTAGATTATATAAATTACAATATCTTTATTACTCTCAAATTGTATGACCACTCACAGACAGGTTTGAATATCGTGGATATTACACGCATAACGTATCCATTCTGTCAGTCTCTTGGAGTCATAGCTCGGCTCGTCCATGCTTGCCCACGTGTTGAATAGAAATGTGGGTATGGCACCTGCCGTGGGTGTGGTCTCAGTTCAGCTCGAACGAACTCGAGGTCATGAATTCGCCATCTGAGTCACACGATTCTGTCGAGGCAGCAGTCATGGACGCTTCCAACCACCGGGCAGAGTCTCTAGAGGTGCCTCCGTATTCCTCTGGCTATGGAACGTCTATGCCAGGCGCTTCGTGTAGCTACAGTAAACCTTATGGCGACGCAGGCGAAGAAGAATCTATGATTGACCCCGAGGTGCAACCACTGCTGCAGAAACGCGTCCTAGACAAAAAGAAAGGTACTTCTACTAGCATTCTGTTAGCGATAAATCTTTTCTTCTCTTTCGTCAGCTCGAAAGAAGAAGCTAGGGATGATATTCGGGGTCACCATTCCGTGTATTCTCTCCATATTCAGCTACCTTCTCTTCCTTCGTCTCGGGTTTGTAGTTGGACAGGTCAGTGTGTATATACAGTGATTACCAACATTATTACACTGTTCATGTGTCCTTAGGCTGGTTACCTGGAGACACTAGCCATGTTGCTGCTGGGCTATGCTGTAGTAGTCCTCACTGTGCTGTCTATATCAGCCATTGCTACTAACGGCAATGTGGAGGGAGGTGGTGTATACTGTATCCATTGTGCTAACACTATTACTCTATTGTAACGAGAGCTATGTAACTTAGCTCTAATAGACACAGGAGGTGTGTATATACTATAATTTATTTGCTAGGCTTACATTTCTGGAATCAAATTTCAGCTTATAATCACAGATACTAGATAGGCACCGTTTCCAAATTGCAAAATTTTGTTGTTCATGTCTAGTCTCTGTTGTATTCTTCCCAAGCAGACCCATGTTATTGTATTATGGTATAGCCTCTTTACCACCCAGTTTGTTGTCCTCCAGGGTATTGTTGTTTTTCGTTCTGTCTATCGTGGTGAAATTGAAAGCTTCTGCTTTGATTAGTCGTAAATTGTAACGTCAGTATACACCTATTGTGTTAATAATAGAAAGATAAAAATCAACTATCTATAAACATGAAAATACCTTGACCCATTCACCATCCAGTCATGATCAGTCGTGCATTGGGTCCTGAGTTTGGCGGCTCGGTAGGAATCATATTCTTCATTGCTAACATCTTTGCCTCAGCGACCTATGTGATTGGTAAGGTCATCATAATGTGTGTGTGTTCAGCATAATGTCATTACTGCACACCTGCTCATTTTGTGTGACATCATTTCCTTGCTCACAGCCTTTGTAGAAGCTTTGATGAATAGCTTTGGTGCTGGTGGGATTGGGTCTCTGATACCTAATTGCCCTGATCACAATGGTTAGTGTGCTATACTTTATAACCAGTATTATTAGCAACCACTGATTTTAGCGTTTTTAGCAAGTGAGGTCATAAACGCTAAATTTAGGTAACGCTAAAATTTAACTTTAATGAGATTCGTTGGTGGTTTTGCAGTAATAATGACTGTTAACGAGCATGAATAAATAACAGCAATTAGTATACGCTAATCACAAAACACTAAAATTCAGTGGTCGCTAATAATACAAGGTATGGTGGTCCATGCATGAGTGAGTTGCTCTGTACAGAATCTTGTCCTGGTATACCTGTGGAATATGGGTTCCTTGTGCTGTATCGATCAGTGATAGCGTTGTTCTGTCTCTTGGTGTGTCTGGTTGGAGCAGGTAAGGTCACCAGTTGCTAAACCAACAATGTTTCACCTTTTGTTGTGTAGGTCTGTTTGCTAAGACTCAGTTCATCATCTTCCTTGTGGTGATGTTTGCAGTAGCCACTTCCATGGTGAGTTTATAGGATTATGTAAACCATTGCGCAACCATACCTTCCCCCTAATAGTTTAGTTTTGGTTATCAAGAATTCATGCCTATTTCATTTGTAAGTTACATTGTGTACAGATATTGTATCTATGGTAACAGTCAGTTGGATGCCAGTATGTGATAATGTATTTTTGTTATTAGTTGAATGGTACTGGCAATGCAAGCAAGGTTCTCACATCGAACTATACTGCGTTTAGTTTTGATACCTTTGTGGATAACCTTTTGGTGAGTGAGTGAATGAATGAGCTGCTGCTTATTGTCCTGTTTCCAGCCGCACTACACTGCTGGACAAAGTTTCCAGCTAGTATTTGCTGTACTGTTCAACGGATGTACTGGAATTATGGGTAGGTGTGGTTTCTTCGGAAGGTACCTGTTTACACACTCCTTCTCCACAGCTGGTGCTAATATATCTGGAGACCTCAGTAAGCCGAGTTTCTCTATTCCAGTCGGGACGCTGTTCGCTTGTGCTATCACGTTCTTTATCTACATCATGCTGTGTGAGTATTGTACAGTACTGGTATTGTATGTACAGTATCTTATCTGGTCTATTGTACAGTTACCTTCACTGCCTTCACTTGCGAACGAGAACTGCTACTACTCAACTACAACTACCTCCAAGTACTTGCTCAATCTGACTTATTTTCTTTTAAATTTACCTCTCTCTCTCTTTGCAGGATATCAATGTGGTCAGATACTTCATCGCTGTTGGTGTGTTTGCAGCAACTCTTTCTGCTGCCCTGTCTACTCTAATCGGTGCCTCTCGTGTGCTCCAAGCTCTAGCTAAGGACAGGCTCTTCAGTGCGTCAAATCAACCATTGCTCTTGTTTACTCTACTCATCTATTATGTTTGTAGGTGGTGTACTTCATCCGTTTACCTTCACTGTTGGCAAGGAACCTATAGTTGCTGTGTTGTCTTCCTGGTTGGCTGTGCAAGTGAGCTGTCACTCACCTACCAACTCATCAATTCACCTCTTCTTTGTTCGCTACAGGCTGTAATCTTCATCCCCACTCTCAACACGGTCGCTGTCATTGTCACTATGTTCTTCCTCCTCTCCTATGGCGTCGTCAACATTGCCTGCCTCGCACTCAAGTTCGCTTCTGCTCCTAACTTCAGGCCCACGTTTCAAGTATATGCCAGATACACATGTAAGACCATACTTCAGCCTATACCATCATCTTTCCTCTGCCTACCCTCCAGCACTCCTTGGTGCTCTCGGATGCTTTATTTTGATGTTTGTTATCAATCCATTGTACGCCGCTATCACGCTAGGTATGCTGTTGTCTTTCACACTCTTACCTTATTTGGTCTTCTTTCAGCTGTAATGGTGATGTTGTTTATCTATCTGTTGCTAAGAGCTCCAGCCACTCCGTGGGGTGATGTGTCACAAGCACTCATCTATCATCAAGTCAGATGATGACCTCTCTGTTTCATGTGTGACCTTTCTTCCGTCTGTATAGGTGCGCAAGTTTCTACTGCGTCTGGATATCCGAAAGAACCACGTCAAGTTCTGGCGTCCTGAGATCCTACTCCTGGTTGCTAATCCACGCTCTTCATATAAACTGATCCAGTTTGCAAATGAACTCAAGAAGGTTCATATGAATGCACGTGTATCACCTTTCATTCTTTCTGTTCTTCTCCCAGGGAGGACTGTATGTTTTAGGTCACGTGGTTACAAAGCCGTTTGATACCGATGTTGCCGAGTACTACAATCGTCAGCTCACAGTGTGGCTTGACTTTGTAGACATATCAAAAGTGAAGGCATTCGTTGAGTTGTCCATATCTGATTCTGTGAGAGCTGGAGCTCGTAACCTGCTAACTGTAAGTGCCTTTGTTGTGGTGATGCTTTGTGCGATGCATTGCTAATATAGTGTGCTGGATTGGGAGGCATGAAGCCCAATATACTAGCCATGGGCTTCTACTCTAAAGAGCAACCTCAAGATCACCTGGAAGAGCTCCACAATAGCCTGCAGAAGAGACCCAACTTTGTCCGTGTTCTCATTAGAGATGAATCACGTCAGTCACATCATCTCCTTGGCTTTCTACCGTTTTACGTTTCTCTCCTGTAGTGAAGAAGTATGATCGTGTTAATGCTCAGCTACCTCGACTGAGAGAAGAGGTGAGTGGTAGAAGCGATTGATATAGGATTTTTCACAACTGTCATTCTCTGTAGGACGAGCATGCGCTATCACAAGAAGTGTATGTGGGTATGATTCAGGTAAGCCACATCTTGCTCATAATCCACCGTTCATCTTCTCTTTAGGACGCAATCACAATGGACAAGAGTGTCTGCATCATGAGAAAGTGAGTAGTCCCACTAACCACTCACTTCACACACTCTTTCTCTCCACAGCTTCGACCAGTACAGGCCGCCGTCACAGGAAAAGCCATATATTGATGTGTGGCCGATGTGTGTCCACTTCAATGAAGAGTTTGACAATACCTTCACCATGCTGCTTCAGCTAGCCTGTGTGATACACATGAAGGACAAGGACAAAATGATCTCACACTCTCGTATTAGAATATTCGTAGTTGTTGATTCTAGTGAGTGAAGCATGTGTTTCTCACCATTTCAATCCTTTATCTCACCACTTCTGTTTTTATTTCCACTTTTTATTTCACTTCATTCACTTTCTTTATTCAGCAAATGGAACAATGGAAAAAGACGTATTAAAGGATTTTCTACAAGAAGCCAGAATTGAGGCATCTGTTATAGTACGTTGAGATTGATTGTACTAGTGTGCCTCACTGCTCCTGCCGTTCACAGATCCTACCCCAGATGGACGGAGCCACAGACTTGTTCAATACCTTCACAGATAGCTTCACATCAACGGCAACAAGGGTTAGTAGCAGCACAGCGGGAAATATTCGCAGGAGAAATTTTTCGCGAATTACAGGCTATTCGCGAAAATATTATCCGCGAATGTCTTGTTTTGTTGACAAAGATAGGGCAATAGCGCTGATTCACCAAAAAATATTATTCGCAAAATCTCTATCTCGCACATTCGCGAAAGTTTTCTCCCACAAAAATTCCCCACTATATAGTAGTGTGTTCAGTCAGTCACTGTATGTGCTTTATCAGTTACGGGGCACTGAGCATTATGCACGACTGAATAGAATGATGAAGGAGAGATCTCACGGAGCAAGTGAGCTGTTACTTGAAGCTATAAAGATCACTCTTCACTGCCTCCTCTCTCCCTCTCAGATGTAATATTCACTTCACTGCCGAGGGTGCCTCAAGATATCGAAGCTTCTGCATCATACATCAAGGAGCTTGATGAGCTATCAGGTAAGAAGTTTACTCCACTAACTTTCTTTACCTCTCTCTCTCCATCCCTCCCTCTCCCTCCCTCTCTCTCTCCTTGTAGCCGGCTTACCACCTACTGTAATGGTACACGGCACTATGCCCGTGATATCAAATGACCTCTAGAGTTAATTTATTGTTGTTATAATAATGATGCTATAGTAACATATTCTTGCTATCTATGTGGACACATTATTTGTTTGTGTATAAATTATTTGTTGTTGTATATAACTACAATTTGACTTTTAGCCGACATGTGACACAGTAAAATTAAAAACAACTTTGAAATATATAAAAACAAAGAGTTCTAAAATCACATATTTTGAAAGATATAAAAACAAGACGTCCACAAAACATAAATCACACGTTGCGTTGGTCTGTTAATAGTTTTGTAGCATAGCATCAAATATGCTGACCTGAGAAGGAGATGACATGCACAAGTTGTATGCATAAGAGATGATTGCACCTTATCTGTGAAGTCCTGAGCAATCTCTTGCGCTTCTTTCAGTAGTCTAAGGACTGCCGACAGCCAGGGAATGGGTGACTGAACCTGTGCGCAGAAGGGTAGCGTGTGAGGTGATGTGTGTGTGTGCTCTACATGTAGTACCTGGAACTGATTGGTCACTTCATAAGTACCTCCACCGTGATCGCTATGGCGATGGATAAACAACCACAACTGCATAACTATCATCACTCACAATGTCGATCCTATTTGAAATGAATTCCCTGATCCAGCCTTGCCCTGAGAAAAAAAACAAATATGACTTTTTAAGGGCAAAAAAGTTGCGTACCATTGAGGTAGATTGTTTGTTGGTCTGTGTCACACTGAATATAGTCAATACCAGCTGAGAGCAGTTGATGTGAAAATGAACAAACGTGTCCTCGGGAAGTTCTGGTTTGAAATGGCTCTGTAAATAACAAGGCACAAACAGAACCTCTCTCTCCTCTCTCGTTCTTTCTCTTACTCTCTGCTCAGCGGAGTATATCTCAGCCATGCTGGGTAGTCTAGGTACCACCAGCACCTCTTCAGCTTTTCTCAAGTTAGTGTTAAGTTCGTAAAATGCACGTGAAAGTTGAGATGGTGTTTTGAGTGCCTGCTGTGTGTCCTGAATAAACTGCAACTGCTGATAGGCAATCTGAAAATGGTTGGCACAATCCTGGATCTGCAAAATTATGAATAGCAGAGCACTAACTAGCACACTCATACCTGTTCTAGTCTCCATGCTGTGTGCTCCTTGATAGAGGTCCTGAGTTGTTTACCTGAGCTCTGTTTGCTGGACAGCCGTACACTGATGTCCTGAGACATACCATCACATCAATGCACAATAGATATACTTGTGTGTAGTCTATGCTCACAGCTTTTGATATTCTGTTGCCGTCTACTGTAGCGACACATGTGACGTTCTCGCTTCTATTGGTCGGATACAGTAACCAATCAGATTGCAGCATTATATCATGTGATGCTAGCTCACTGAGGTTGGGACAGGTAGATTCTGTGACTGTCGCTATTATGCGATGATCTCAGGACTACTGCAAGTTTAGCCTCACAATCCTGCAGAACGATTTATACGTGTTCTTTCAGTCAGATAGTGCAGCTAGGCCTCCCACCAACAAACACTTGTGAATGTCCTCCAGTTTCTGAACAAACTCGTTCTCCAAAAGCCATGCAAACTCTCGCCGCTGTAGACAAGCGGTAAAATTATTACAACAATCACTAAAAACCAACCATAGTATCCAGCTCTCTTTCAACACACTGGTCTCGTGACGAGGTCATACTTGCACCTAACGTCGCCATTTTGTTACCCACGCCCACTCTGAGATAATAGTGGGCGTTCTTCGAAATGGCAGACCAGTTTGCAGATCAAGTAGCTATCGTTACCGGTGGAGCCCAAGGCCTTGGGCGAGCAGTTACAGAGATGCTGCTGAAAAATGGCTGTTCAGTAATGGTTTTTGATATTATGGACTCCGGAGAGAGCATGTGTGCTGAAATGCAGAGTCAAGCTGGTAAATTAACCCAACAACACCAAATTGTAGCTCAATTTTATTTTCTCTGATCAGCTACTGGGTGCAAGTGTATGTTCACTAAGGTGGACGTCTCTGATGAAGGATCAGTAGCTAGTGCTTTTGAGAAGTTTCGCAGCAATTTCAGTCGTCTGGACATCATGGTGAACTGTGCTGGGATAGTTGGTCCAAATGCTACCAAGACCGAGGACGTGTCTACAGCAGACTTTGACAAAGTGTATGCTGGTGAGTGAGTGTGTAACAAATTCACATTTGAAATAATTGTGACATTTTTAGTCAATACCAGAGGGAGCTTTTTGATGACCAAATTCTCTCTTCTTGAAATGAAGAAGAGAGATTACGGTAGGATACTGCTTATCGCATCAATAGCAGGCAAAGAGGTACAGCATACACATATTTAATGGTTGCCGTCTCTATGATTTGCTACAGGGTAACGCTGGGATGTCACCTTACAGCATGAGCAAGGCTGCTGTGATCGGCTATGTGAAGGCAGTCGGGAAGGAGTATGCTGAGACAGGCATCACAGTGAATGCTCTAGCGCCAGCTGTGGTCATGACGGCCATGGTAGAGGCAATGGATAAAGGACAGGTCAAATACATGACGGACAAGATCCCTATGAAAAGGTGAGCAATGTTTATTGTCAGGAAATCTTAATTCTTGCATGCAGGTGTTGCAAGTTGGATGAAGTTGCGTCCACTGTCAAGTTCATTGTGTCCAGAGAAGCGTCATTTAATACTGGCTTCTGTTTCGACCTCACAGGAGGCAGAGCAGTTTATTAACTATTAACTAATAACTGCTTCTTCTATACATGTTACATACTGTACTGAAAAAATGAATTTAGTATTTGAGAACATTGTTTGTGTGTAAATTGTAATTGTTGGTACTGATCGTTGGTTTAGCGTCTGTAAGGAATTGAAGTACGAAGTATAATGGTAATAGCAGATGGATGTCATACCTTCTGGTTGTGTCTTCTGGCATTTTGATACCTTTGGTCTATAGATCTTCACAGTACGGTTTTGAGGCTGGTTGCTTGGAAACACTTTAGGGAATTTAAAGCTCACTGGTTGAGAGGTCGACATAGCGAACTTATAAACCACGACCGGTAGCTAGCTTTGGCAGACAATGAGAGAAAGCAGGAGGAAGCTTGTAGCAGAGCCCACCCACGCATGAGTGGGAGTGGTAAGGTTAACCTAGCCACCATGAATCCTGAAAGTCTTTCCTCATGTAAAAACGCTGTAGCGACTCGAGTTTTGCGAGATCACTTTCCAGACGTAGTTAAAGGCATTCTTTATCCTGGAACCATAGCTTCTGAGTTATTCGCTATGGGGATAGTCTCTGACCTCGTGCTAAGGCCAGCTCACAAGGAGACTACTCATGAGCACTCTCAACGACTAGTGAACGAGATGCTACGAGCAGTAGAGAACAATGCAGAATGTCTGATGAAGATAGTAGATGTTCTGGAACAGTACCCACCTGGTAACTATCTTGCACTGGTGCTGAAGAAAGAATACGAATGTAAATCAGATAGATTACTTGATATCATCAACATTTGCATACTACAGCAACCTTGAATGGTTTGCAAACGACCAAAGATGTATCAACGCAAGTTGAGCAGATACCGATGGAAAATACTAGTCTCTGGAAGAATGCTGCAGTTGGTATGCTGTATATAGTCTTACTTACCATTTTAATTCCTCATGCAGTTGTGGCAGCTGTATTTATTACTGGGATGGTTATCAAGTACATTGTCGACTTACAGCAGGAGCTTCATGATTTAAAAACAGAGATGCATACTCTTCAACAATATAAGAAAATGTTTTTTCTACCTAGGAATTTTACAATGGATGATGTCCACGAGCATTTGGTAGTTTCTGGTGATACTTGGTACAGTGATGCATTTTATACTTCACCTGGAGGCTACAAGATGTATATCAGTGTAAAGTGTACTTATTCTTATTCTAGGAATGCACGTTTATGTCTATCCATGACATCAGGTGTGTTTCTTATGCGTGGAGAACATGATGAACAATTGAAGTGGCCATGTGAGGCTAGCTTTACATTTCAAATCATCAGCCAGACAGAGTCAGTGCTGAATTATACCAGCAAGGTCAACAATCCTAATGTTCACCAAGCAAGTGATGGCAAACCGACATTGATATGGGAGAAAACAGTAGATTACATCACTCAAGAAGAGGCCAAGCTTAGAAATAGAGACTCTCTCACGTTCAAGATTTTTACATAACGTTAAACAAGTACGTACCACCACCGTCGTTAACGTTAACGTAAACGTATTACATTACTTTCTGCGCATGTGCGAAATCGTTCTTGAGCTCGAGCACATGTTCTAAGTACAATGCCGGGCAAGACCAAAGTGGTAAAGGCGCCCAGTAAAGGGGGAGAGAAGAAGCCCGCAGGAGGAGCTAAGAATGGTGAGTTGATAGTAAACTTCACATACAAGAAATTCACTTGTCACACATACCGTGATCCACACACTGACACAGTAGCGGCAGGAAAGACTAAGGCAAAAGCCGCCGCCCTAAAGGCCAGGAAGGCTGTCATGAAGGGAACTAGGACTACCATAAAGAAGAAAGTGAGGACAAAGGTACACTTCTCTCGTCCAAAGACCCAGAGGCTGCCCAGAAGACCCAAATATCCGCGAAAATCAGCACCTAGTATCTGCAAGCTAGATCACTACGCCATTGTCAAGTATCCTCTCACAACAGAGTCTGCAATGAAGAAGATTGAGGACAACAACACACTGGTGTTCATAGTAGACCTGAGGGCAACCAAACCCAAGATCAAGCTAGCCGTCAAGCGACTGTATGATATTGATGTAGCTAAGGTCAACACATTGATCAGGTGAGTCAATGTGTGATTGTACTCGTGTGAGGTTACTTGCTGTATAGACCGGACGGCAAGAAGAAGGCGTATGTACGACTAGCACCAGATTACGATGCCCTTGATGTCGCCAACAAAGTAAGTGACAATGGTGTAGTTGGCTAACTTCACTACCACTTTTTCTTCCATTCTTTCTAGATCGGGATAATCTAAGCAATGAACAGTTACATTATTGCACGTTTGTGTTTTCAAAAGAGTCTTTGTGAAATTTCTTTTAAATTCACCAACCAGTCTAGACATGGAGACAGTCCGAGCGAGACAGTCCCTATTACAGGAGGGAGGAGTTTCGGTATAGATTCAGGCTTGCTGAGGGTAGAGGTTAATAAGGTCTTGTTGGATGATAATTATTTTTTTCAACGTGTGCACATGTAATACACTCTTCATAATATATGAAAAAATAATGAGAACACTTGTGAAAAAATAGAGATGTTCATGAAATAATTGAGCATCGTGATCTGAGTGAAAAGTTGATAACAAGTATCAAAAATAAACAGACAATTAAATCACAATAATAGATACTGTACATGGGATATATATCTCGTGTGAAACATGACAAAAAGTTGACAAAACTGGAGTTTTTTTCGAAAAGTTTAAATGTAGAGCAAGTTGTCGACAGACTTGGAGAGGTTGATAGGATGGGAAGGGCTTCGTGTGATGGGTGTGTGCTTGCGGAGCTGACGAGCAAGGTTCTCCTTTAGATCGCTGAATGCTGGACGCTCAAATGGGTCCTCGTTCCAACATGACCATACAAGATCCTGTGAGACAGATATAAAATCATAACGTCAAATTTCAAATATTTTCCATCTTTACGCACCTTCAATTTCTTTGGTACATCGTGGTTCTTGAACTCCTGTCTCCGCCCCATACTGATCAGATAGATGATCACTTGTGGTTCATACGTGAATCCCAGTCGGTCGGCAGCGAATGGAAACTTCTTTGTCAACATCTCATACAGGATGGTTCTGCAAGAGTAGAGTAGATGGTCAATAATAGTGTGCGTACGTATTTGTATGTGTGTCTTACCCGAAGGAATAGACATCAGATTTTTCAGTAAAGGGATAGTATTCCTCTGAATCACCATATTTTCTGTGTGACGGGACTCTTTTCATAATTTCAGGAGCAAAGTAGCACAGCTTAGTACGCTCAATACACAGCGACTGTTCATCTCTGGAGAGAGAAAATATTTTTCAAACACTGCACACGTATCACTAATCTGTCATGTGACTAGCAACTGTACATTTATCACTAATCTGTCATGTGACTAGCAACTGTACATGTACTCACTTTCGTTGCCATGTGTTGAGACAGCTGAACCCAGTGTCTGTGATGACCACTTTGTCCTTCTCGACAGTCTTCTCCAAGAACACATTACGTGTTGTGAGGTTCTTGTGCAGAATGCCTCGAGCATGCAAATAACCCATTGCCTGAGGAGCAACAAAGAACAGTTAATAGCATTTTATCACAAATGTCTTATTTTCATCATACCTGTGCAATCTGACGTGAAATGTTGACCACTTTGTCTACGGAGAAGCTTTCTCCCCAGTGATGGATACGCTTGTATATCGTAGGACCCTTTGAGAAACTGTGTGCACAGTAATATAGTTAATACACTAGTGTAGAATGGTTGTATAGAGTAGTTACCTAGTGACGATAGCAAAGTTGGGCGGAGTGAAACATGCTCCCATGAACAATACGAGATTGTCGTGTCTGATTTTCTTCAAAAGAGAAACCTACAAGCAATGAAGATGAATGATCGTAACAGAGAGACTGAGTGAGCTTACTTTTTCTTTGAACTGCTGTATTTGTAGAAGTGTTGCATTGGGCATGTAGTACTGTTTCACGGCTACTTCGCCGTGCCAGTAAGCTCGAAACACCTCAGTACCCATACTCCTTGTTAGGGACTCCTTGTTGAACCGAAGATCGTCATACGGAATAATCCACTCGTCAACAACACTCTGTCGATGCTGGTAGCAAAGATGAAAATCAATTTGGTACAAGGAGTAAAGAGCAATCACTTACCAGTCTGAATTGTCTGTGGTCAAGGCCTTCCTCAATCGTCCCTTGACTGCCGCCATTGAACATATCTGACTCAGCATAGCTACTGGTATCATCATCCTCAGCCTAAGGGAAGAGGGTAATGGCGTGATTGTGAGATGCATTAAGCAGGAACGTACTGGTAAGCTATCCACCAGAGTGCTAGCTTTAGAATCAGCTGTAGACACAGTGTTGACTAGTGAGTCTCTCTGCCATTTGAGATTGTCTTCAGATGAAAATAGACTAAAGAATCAGAAGATGAGAGACTGGATTCATGGATACAGGATGGACTCACCTATTAGGAGGGCTGCCTGGAGACTGTTCCTCATTCGGGAGGAGCAAGTTAGGAAGAGACTGTGCCGACACCACTTGAGGAGGTGGGCGAAGTCCACGAGGTCCTGAAAGCCGATCTGTGTCTGATATATCATTCTGACTACTGTCCTGAGAACTGCATGAGCTGAGATACTGTGAATCCTCTTCGCTTCTGAACCTCTCCCTTCTTGCTCTCTGCCTTCCCATGTAGGATTCATCATCAGCGCTGTCATCAGTGAAGATCACAGGTACACTGCTGGTGTAACCACTGGTGTAAGAAGCATAGGAATTAGGGTACAACTCCATGTTCATGTGCTCCGTTGGTGAGTGGAGCGACACGGGAGTGTTGCATGGGCTAGAATGAGGCGAGGTTGACGGACTGGAACTGGTGCTATGGTGTGGACGATAGTGTTGCTGATGGAGAGGAGAGGGATGGTAGGTGTTTGGGACTTCCAGACGAGTAGCGGATGTCTGGTGAGTGAAAACAGGCACTTCGTGGTCATGTACTGGACTTCCTGCTTGTGGCTGATGACGCCTGTTCACTACAGGACTGTACTGACCTGAAAATAGCAAGAAAGGAAAGTTGCTAAAACCATAAAACAGTCTGTTATTGTACTCAGTACTCACTGTTAAAGGGCTCTCTTGAGAGGTTTGGTATCATAAAATGTGTTTCATCGTCTTCGGTCAGTTCACCTCCGTCTACAAGTACTCTTGACTGAGAGAGCATTGCAGGAGGTGTCTGAGGAGAGCTCTGTGCACTGGACGATGATGACATTACCAGACTACCCCCTTTGCCTCTTGTCTGATAGTATGTCTGCTGTTTGTATTGCTGGTTATACTGTACTTGCTGTATCACATTCTCAAGAGAAGGAGCAGGAGTGTGACCCAGCAGAAGATGACGCTTGAAGTACTTGATGAGCTCTCGAGAAAGACCGCACGATGGAGGAGCTAGTTTAGCACAGCTCTTATGACACTTGTATCTATGAAGCAGAAAGCGAGTGAGTGATCGATTCTTTGGTTTGGTTCAACTTACTTGCAGTCTTTGCATTTACATCCCTGCATCACCATTGTCTTCTTGCAGTAATCACACAAATGAGGCTTTAGGTAAGTTTTGCTGACGAATCTGAAAACAAACACGGAATGAATTGTACAATACACAAGTCAATACTGCTCTTTCATTCGAGTTTCAACATCGCAACGCAAACACATGTGGAAACATACACATTGATAAAAGTGAAAAAAATGCCTTGAGGTTTTTTTAGCGTGACTGAAAGTTTATCAACTCAGCACGAAGGCTATCGTACACATCGTTTGTATACACAACACGTACAGTTAATACATCTAGTGGACCGTATCAAATCATTATTACTTTATTTATTTATTTTTTTCTGGATGATTTAATCTTTTTTTGCACGTCATGCTTGCAGGGCTGACTCCCCCTGTCCTTCGTAGACATAGCAACAATCGAACCATGAAATTTACACGCTCGTTACTATTTATAGCTCATTACTATGGCAACGTATATACAAGCACAAGCAATAGTAACAATAATTCGGTGGTAAACAATGCCCTATATGGACCATGTATACTATGGATATGTGTAAGCTGATACTTGTATATATTATGCATCTGGTTTGAAAAATCTGATAAGCTTGTGCTTGAAGTCTAACAAGTAGTTTGTGTTACCTGTGACGTATAGCATGACCCATCACTCCTGTTGGGTTGTACTCGCTGGGCACACGAGGTGATGTTGGGACACTTGTGGAATGATGATTAACTGGAGGGAAGATAGAAGAGGAGTAAAATTGTAGCAATGTTCATTGTGTTTACACCGTACCTCTTTCAAGGCTGTTGTCACCATTGACAGCATGGTAAGCTAGCCGAGGCACTGAGTGAGATTTACCAGATTGGGGCAGAGAATATTCAACTTGGTCCAACTCTTCGTTACTGGTTCTCACGAGAGGCAGATCCACCATAGACGCAGAGGTTCCTGTGTCCTTGCTCAGTCTTCGTTGGCGTGGTGTAGCCGCCTGGACTCCGCTTGCCTCTGAGTTAGATCGGAATGGTGCTTCAGCATGGGTGTGTGGGCGAGTCGACTCGCTACCATTGAGTTCTTGTGAGATGCTTCGTGAGAAGTGGGGGCCGCTTGCCATGATCCGGCGCATTTGAGGATGGGTCTTGGTAGATGGTGAATTGAGTGTGCTGTATTGCACAATGGATGGCTGGCTACCAGTACGAGTGGTCAGTGCAGTGGTGCTGTAGTATGGCGGACTAGGTGAGCGATAGTCACTGGCTACCTCGTTCTCAGGAACCGCCACAGGTAGAATGAGATTAGCAAGCGGAGGATTGGAGTGTGAACGAGTGTGCCCTAGTCGACGCTTGGGCTTAGGAGGTTCCTCAAGTTGGGTTGGTGCCGGATGAACTGCTGGCTGTGGAGCACTCATATCAGAGTTGAGGGATGAAGAAGAAGAGCTATAGCTTGGACCAGGTTGCTCACTTCCTGTGAAGTAGCCACTGCTGCTGCCAAGACTACTCTTCTTGGTGAAAGGAGGGCTGCTGTCCACTGATGTAGTGAGTAGGGCAGGAGAGCTGTACTGGTAGGGCAGCCCTAGAGAGACAGTAGTAATGGTAACTGGAGCGGTAGTAGCAGAAATAGAGTGAATTGAGGAAGGAGTGAGAGGTGTGACTGGGGTGGAGCTTCGACTGTGCTGCAGTTGAGGTCCAGTAGTGGGTGACACTGCACTCATACGACTGGAACATGAGTCTTTTCTGTTGTCAAGAGATGCTATAGAAGCAATGGAACTCAACCGCCCAGACGATGAGTAACGCCTAATGTCATATGCTCCAGCAGTTGGCTTCTCTCCTCTCTCCCATATTTCTAAAAGAAAGAGATTAAAATGAAGTGTGGTCAAGGTGGGGGAGTTGGAGCCAATCTTTTGTGATCTCAAAAATGAATTTTCAACTGCCTATATAGTAAACATAACCTTTGCCGCTTTCAAGAGAGGGTGTGTGAGCACGGTCTAAAGGCTTTCCTATATTCAAAGCTAACACTTCCTGTTATAAAATGCATTCTAATTCATGCCAGCACTGAATACTCACATAGAAATATGAATAATTATTTTACAGTAGATCTCACTAAAATTAGCACACTTTACTATAATTAGCACGAACACTTACAAATTGTCATGTCAGCTAATGCGCTCATTAACACGCCCTAAAATAAATCACACTTAAAATTTTTGAGCAGAGACAAACATATAAGTCATTACTTTATAGCATGGAACTATAAAACCACAGAGAAAGGTGAATTAAATCATGCTTTTCTTGCAATTAAAAGTTCAAAGCAACTTTTAGTGATGTATTAGGCTTGAGTAGATCAAAGAGTACAACCCTGGTTTAGCAAACAGTTCAAAGAACTTGTACCAATACATGAAAGGGTCAGTGTGTACCCTGCCCACACATCATCTAGACTCAGTATTGTATGTGTTCAAAGAGTGTGTTTAAAATGAGCTTATTACAATCTGCTGTATACTCTAGAGCCTTGAGCTATTATTGACAGGATGTGAGTAGCAGCCAACAATGGGTTCCCATACTGTTTAGACTCGTACTGGCCGGTCTGTGCCAAAGTACACACATTAACAAACACTTCAAAGAGGAACAAATTAGACAAAACCAGTGAACCAGAAGTCTGGCTAGAGTATAGCCCATCACATCATGACCTGGTGGTCTGGCAGTGTAAAAGATAATATCACAAAAGTATTAACATTGAACAAAGCAGATGCATGCATTCACTATCTATAGGCCCATAGTACCACACAATAGAAAAGACCAGCACTGCTACACATTGTATCAGATATCTAAGGTTCAGCTCACATGCTAGATCAGTCGACCCCATACACAGTGCATGATACACATGTTTTGATGATTTTGATAGCAAGTGTACTGTGACACTACAAAGATATGACTACACTTGTATAACAGCTGTCTAAATACATTGATACGTACCAGCATATCTGACCAGTAAACAGGCAACAGTGGAGCATATCTAAAATGAACAAGCATGTCATTTTGATTTCCTCAACAATCTGTCTCAGAAGCTTGTTTTGAAGTTATGGAATCTCTCTAAAAACGGAACACACCAAGCTCTAATGCAAAAGTGTTTATGAAAATTCCTGCCAGTGTATAAGTGTCAGCTACTCACAGGTGTTCAAAATTTGGAGCGTTCATTAAGTGTGTCATCCTTACGCTGTTTCTGTGCAATAATCTATGCTTACTGCAGATGCACGATTCTTAGTGTTAGCATGACAGCTGGAACAATGACCAGGTGGGTAGTAGAGGGAGAGGAGGTGGGGGAGACCTAATCAAATTAACTTCCATATAGAATAGGCAAATAGCGCCTGTTTGTGTGGTAATGGGAGTATACTGCATGGATGGTTGGTCAGCTGTGAGGAAATTCAATAGTATGGTAGCAAACAGGATTTATTAGGAGCAACACAGTACACATCCTCCAATCACTCCTTCTGTCTTGCTTTCTCTGCTGTTTGCTTGCTATTGCTAGTTATAGAATGCATACAGTGAGTCCCTGAGGAATGTATGCAAGTTTTGAAGGAGAGCAATGTTTGTATGTGTGGTGGATCTTGTGGTTATGTGGTAAACCAAGGTGTGTAGTATTGTGGTCTGTGTTGATGTTCCCAAGCCTCTTGAAACGAGACTTTAGCACCTCAAAATTATCATGCACCAAGAGAGGCAATACACTGATCAGGATTAGTGGATTAGAAGTACAACTGATGATTGAACTGCCAGGAAGTGACTAAGAAAGGAAGCAGCAGAAATGAAGACCTCTTCATATTAGGAGAGGAAGTAAGTTTGAGGCACTGTGTAACTCAGTTCCTTGAACCAAGGAGACAATCCTGCTGTACTATAAACTGCTAATTTATGATGTATAGACAAGGGCATTCCATTTAGACAGAGCATTCCAGCATAGTACACAAGTATTGCTAAAGTATGCTGTGTACACCTTTCTCAGCTTGGTCTAGATCAAAGAATTTCGAGATAATAGAGTGCATTAGCACATTGCTGTACTTAGGGACTGGTGCATCTGGTTGCCTCTGGAGGCTTAGAGGTGTGTGACATAAGAACAGGTTTCCCTACTATATCACAAGACACAGCTAAGATGACAAACCTATCATATGATACAGGTCACACGGCTGGGCACCTATGAATAACACTATCCCAATGAATACCATTACACCCAATGCATTGTTTGAACAAACAAAGTAACGATATTCATTGCTTAGATATACATTGAGTCTGCAACCATGAATCACACCTGATAGAAACTAATAGAAATGTCAGCAATGCAGACTATCAATACAACAATGCAGCTAATCATTATGCTAGACAAACAAGACAATGACTGGTTCAGTTTGTACTGCAGTAGATCACAGCCAGCAGCAAAACACACTTAAGCTGTAATTACAATTCTCAGCAAAAGGAAGTCAACAGCACTAGTACTGGTGTGCCAAAAACAATACTATCCAGCCTACAAGCTTTGAACACACACACTGCTAGACAGACAGGGAGAGAGAGCAAAGTGCAGAGTATCATTTCACATACTAAAGAATGTGTCTGAATGTGTTGAGGTGCTTGCAATCAACAAACACTGTTACTCACTCCAGGACACACATGAATTATGAATTTCAGCCGCTCTAATATTGCTATATTTTACACTATATAGTGTATAGTGAGCATTACATAGTATTACAACATCCAGTGGATGCAAGCATGCATGAGTAGACAGCAATTCATGTCATTCTAAGAGCATGAGTGTAGCAAATGTACAGCCAATCAGACTCAGGGAATGAATCTATGGAATGTAACATATCATAGTAGCCTGAAAATCGCACGATAATATACAGGCACTTGTATGAGCTCATCTATTACATTATTATACACTCCTAACAAGACACATAATTCTAGACAGCTTGCTAACATTATACTGCGCCTTTGATCTCTCTATAAACACATATGGCAGAGTCTGATGACGGTTACACCTGTTGCACGGCCCGGCGCATACACGGTGGAATGATAGAAAGCGGTACACACTCTCACACCTGGCTATGATTCCGGGCGAAACAGATGGTAATGTTGATATAGGTGTGTTGTGTAGGTGTGTCCTGCATGTCACCATGACAGGGAATCAGGAGGTCAAAGTGGATGTCAAAATAGAGTGTCTATAGTTATCTACTGTACAGTGTATGTTACAGTATATATAGGTTTAATTAAACTAATGGGCTTGATGCTAGTATCATAACAAAGGTCATCGCTTTTTGTCATGATGTCACCTTGGAAGTCTGTGCTACTTCCTGTGATTTTATTGGTTACCATGGTGAGCAGAGAGAACACTTAGCTAGAACATATCACCCTCTATAGTACTGTGCTACTAGGAATTATATTTTTTACATCACTCACCGAAGTAATAACTCAGTAAGTCCAGTAACCTCACTACTTTGTGCAAGTCTTCTTGTGGTAGGTCCAGTCGAAGAAAGAGTTGCTGCAGCTCTTGGACGCCCATGGAAAATATACCATCTAGAGTGAGTCCTTCTGCAGCTTCTGCATCGAGCAGAATCTAGAGAAGAGAGAGATATAGATCGATAATCTGTACACAAGCAGAGGGAAAGTACAGCTGGTATTTAGTAATAACAACAGTGCCTCCTTATAAAGCACATTATAACCATCACACACAATCTAGGCACTAGCACTAATGCACACGTGCAGCCTATACAGGATCTTTGTTAGGCAAAGCTTTAACGATCCCAAATTTTCTAGTAAGGTTTTGTAAGGAACAAACAAGTGGAGCATTACTCTAGGGATCAGACCACCACATGGGGGGCAAGTGTGGTTGACCAGCAGTGGGGGAGAGGAAAGAGAAGAGGGGGTATTCATAGAGTGAGGAAGAGAAAGGCATAAACAGCTCTAAGAAGGTCAGTCTAGAGTTGTGTGACATAGTACAGATTCCAGTCTGAATTCCAGGCATACTTCCTATGATTGTTTAGAATGGGCAGCACTGTCCAATGAATAAAGAGCCGAAATTCATTACCATGTAATACTAGTGACTAAGTGAAGCTAATCTCTCAGAAGGTGAAGACCTGCTTGTCACAAGAGAGTTGGCAGGTGCCCACTTGGCAATGTAAGCAAGCACTTAACAGTCTCACAACCAACACCTCCTTCCATAGCAACAGGCATATTCTTAGTTTTCCCATCTAGAACTACCAAGTGTTGGAGTTCCTAGACAGCTGATTCAATATACAGTGTCTTTGAATGGGAATGATAGGCGTGGGGGCAAGCATGGTGCAAACACAGCAATGGTGTCTGCTCACACAATCAATAACAATGATCGGAAACGGGACAGAAAGTGCGAGAATGTGAGGCGAAACACACATCAATGTGGGCGTGTGGATATGTTTGTAGTAAAATAGTTGCAAGCATTAACCCTCTGTTGCAGATTAAGCATCAATAACAGGCTGTTTATTAATTAATCTACTAGTTATTATGTATACACAGACCTTGGCTGAGCGTTGTTCAATGCCGGTGATCGTGAGGAACATGTTCAAGCTGATGAGGGCGTCTAGCTGGCGCTCCACGTCTGCAGCAATCTCTTCATCTCTGATGGGATACTGGTGGAGATGCTGGTGTTTGTGCATCAGCTGACGAGAGAAGTACTTCATCAACTTGTTCTAAAGAGAGAGGGAGGTGGTATAATGATGTATCCCATAACAGCGTTTTTGGCTGTTTAAATTCTTGACACACAAATTCTCTTTAGCTGTTAAAATGGTTAGAGTGAACATCTTGCTTCTGCTAATTGGACCAACTCTACTAATGCATCTCGCGTTAAATGCATTTAATTATGGAGGTGCTAGCTGGTTGTTAGGCATCACGCCATTCTTACCTCTTGCAACAAAATGTTTTCCTCGAGTGCATGAAAAGCGTGTTCAGATCCCGGCGCTATTTCCCGGTAAGATGAGCGCGTAGACTCCAGATCGCGAGCAGCCATATCGATCAGTCGTTGCTGCAAACGCATCCTGTCCTTGGTCCCAGGGAGCTCGTCTTTGCCTCTGGACTGGGCCTCGCCACTTTCTCCTTCTCCTCCACCGTTGGTGCTTGACATGGCTGTCTTCCTTACCATATGGAGCGAGAATTCAAAACAGCACAGCTTTTGCAACAACTGGACAAAGGCAGATATTCAAAAGGCGGCGTTGTACAGTCCAACTGTAGAGCTAGCAGGAGATGGCTCGTTGTTGTAGCTTTGATCCCATAGCAGCAACAGTCAGTTGGTCTCAAGTGATCTAATCTTGCTTGAACTAGAGCAGCGAGTGAACCTTGTCTATGTACTCAAAAGTACTCAACTTGATCAGCTAATTCTCGCAACTAATTAACTCTTAAGGAAGTCAATGTGGGTGTGCATCCGGTGTCCACAGGCAGCTCTTAACACGCCCACGCACTTCTTTGTCGTAACGGACGAAACATCACTTTTGCGTGGGCGTTCGTGTCTAGCGCTTTTCATCTCGTGTAGGAGTCGCCATGGCTTCAAAGAGAAAGCGATTCAATTGGAAGGCACGACAACACTCTAGGGGCGAGAATAGAACTTCTAAAAGAGAAAATGGTGTTTTTGATAAAGAAGGAGATACATCATCATACATTGACGCGGAAACCATGGGTTCCAACAGCTTGGTGCTTCCCTCCAAAAGAAAAGCTTCCCAGGAAAATAAGAAACTGGAAGACACCGCCTTTAAGCGTAGCAAAATGAACCCCAAAGAGCGGAAGCGGCTGAAGAAGATCGTTGAAGCAAAAGAGAAGAAAGCCAGAGTGAGCAGTTGTTCTAATTAATGCGCACCGCACACCACGTGGATTCATATTTCCATCATTTAAATTCTGTGTTGTGTCTTGATAATGCATGCAGCATGCAGCTGTGATAGCAAGCCTGCAGTCACTTGCTCTCCCGCCATCGGAGATGAGCTTGCTTCAGTCATCCACTTCAATAGCACAAAACAGAGTAACAGCAAGGTCAGTACGTGCATCCTATAATGATATACAGCTAGTGATATGTGTGTGAGAGAATTGAGTCCAGCCCACAGTACTGTGCTTCATGTGCCAGTCCATCCCATTGAACAGAGACTGTCATGGTTGATTGAGAATGATTGACTAATTGATTTGCCAAAATAAACATCCAATTTGAATGCACCAGCTGCTGTAGTTTCCAGCCAGCACTTAACGACACCAGACTATGTGTCCTACTTGGCTAAATCATTTTGCCTCAAGACATAACAGCTGCTGGAAGTCTATCCAAGCTGGCTGCCAGTGTGTGGCATTTGTATGGGGGCTCTTGTTGTCCCTATAAGCTGCCAGTGCTAACCATTGTAGTGGTTTAGCTGATAAATTAATTTGCTAAGTCACAACTTCATCAAGTGAGCATACCTGCTCTAGCAGGTAGCAAAACAAAATGCTCAAAATGCCTTTCACACACTTTTTAGGGAAGCTACCAAGTTCATCAATGAACGACAACACAGTAAGTTAGGTCAGGCGGACATCATTGGGCAGGCTTGCATTCTCTCTGGTACATCATGGAGGATAAAAAAGGGGAAAAGAAGAAAATACAAAAAACTGAAAGCAGAGAAATCTCTACTCTCTCCAAAATCATCTCGAGAGGAGGAAGCACAGGATGAGGAGAAACTTGGGAGGTTGGAGGGGGTTACCGAAGAGGAGGAGACAATGGTGACAGAGGAAGAGGAAGTGGAAGATGATGGAGATGAGGACAATGAAGTCATTTTTGATCAAGATAAAGAGCATCAATTCGCCATTATCAAGTATTCAAACACAAATTCACCACTTTTAGAAAAAAATTATGTGACTTTATACACATTGAACCCCCAAATTTCAATATTCCTTGAGAGCGCCAGCAGCATGACAAAGTGTTTTGATTGGGTTATTTGTTGATGGATAAAATCGTCATTATCGTTTCACTTTCTAGGTATCTTCAATTGGTAAACACATGTTTGTGTGTCTATAGTTTAGTTGCCTAATATTTTAGCCAGTACACTTCTAATTTGATTTCACATATTAGGATTCTCATGCACATTAACAAGTACTGTTTGTTGTGCTTGTTGACTGAATGGCTTTGTGCTTTGTGTGTGATATATGTTTCCTGCTCTTGTAGTTCACAGGAGAAGTCTACAGCGGATCAGAGGATAGAAGATGATAGCATTAGTGATAGAAACAAAGCTATCTCAGTTACAAGTACTCCAGTAGTCAATGGACCGGCTGACATCCAGGTTTTGTTTCCTTCTCTTTAACCAATGTATCTTTCCTCCTCATCTCCAGGAAGTTCATCTTTCGTTGTCTGAAGAGAAGCAGATTATAAGCATTCCGGCAGTCTATGTCCCTGTCAATAGACCAGCTTATATCCAGGTGTTGTTTTCCCTCTCTTTTATTCAATGTGTATTTCCTCCTCTCCAGGAATCCCGTCTTGCATTGCCTATCCTGTCGGAGGAGCAGCAGATTATGGAGGCTATCAGTGAGAATAGTGTGGTAGTGATATGCGGTGAGACGGGCAGTGGAAAGACGACTCAAGTGCCACAGTTTCTTTACGAAGCTGGTTACACACAGAAAGAGAGAGATGGGTGGGTAGAGTGAACAAGGGTGGTTCATGCATGACAGCATAGGCTGGGACACCACAACAAATTACCAAACACTATGATCCCATTCAGTCCCTGATTTAGTTCCAAAGAGGCAAGTGGGTTAGTCAACCCATAGCCAAATAGTGCTTCCTGCATGAGTGATGGTTGATCCCTGTTTGTGCATTTGAAATTTGGCAGCCATCAACTCGATTCCACCATCTGTAATGGCTGCTAACATGTGATGTAATCCGATAGCTACATGTTGGTGTATCCTTCAGTAGGCGCATCCATTCCTCATAATTATAATAGTCTGAGACTTGTCTAATATGGTAATGAGTTGTAACTCAATTTTACCATACTTCTTACATTGTAGCCCATTAGAACAGTACTGTGCATTCAGTTTTAGTATTTATGCAGTTGTGTCTCTATCATCAAGCTGTGTAAATTGTCAGCTTTACCTGTATACGTTATATCCAATTGTGTTTACATTATAGTGCTAGGTCAGCTGTTGTGTATGTTCTCATGGATCCTTCCTTTCTTCCTCCAGGCGGCCGTGCATGGTAGCAGTGACCCAGCCTCGTCGTATAGCAGCAATCACCATGTCAGGGAGGGTAGCTGAGGAGATGAACCTGTCAAGCAAGTATGACGCCTTCATGCATCACTATCACATCGACCACACCCACACACACAGGGAGGTGTCTTATCAGATTCGATATGAAGGAACTGTTTCAAACACGACAAAGATCAAGTTCATGACTGACGGAGTTCTGTTAAAAGAAGTTGAAAACGTTTGTCTTGTCTTCAAATCTAGCAGTTTGTTTGAATTCGAAATTTCTTAGGATCTTCTGCTGTCACGATATTCTGTAGTAATTATTGATGAAGCTCATGAACGAAGTGTCTTCACTGACGTACTAATAGGCTTGCTGTCCAGAATAGTACCATTGAGAAAAAAGGTTTGGAGTCTGTAACAGTATATATACTCTAGTCCCTTGTGTTATCCATCTTTGTCTCCAGAAAGGCTATCCTCTGAAGTTGGTCATTATGTCAGCTACTCTGAGAGTTGAGGATTTCACTGAAAACAGACTCCTCTTCCCTTTCGCTCCTCCAGTTGTCAAGGTATGCCACCTTCATTTTTTGTCTATTTCTCCTTCTCTTCACAAACTCACTCTAGGTTGACTCCAGACAATTTCCCGTCACTGTACACTTCAATAGAACAACTCCAACCGATTATGTAACAGCTGCTTTTTCGAAAGTCTGCAAGATTCACCGCCAACTGCCAGAGGGACACATATTAGTATTCCTGACCGGCAAAGCTGAAATACACACTCTTTGCAAACAGCTAAGAAAGAGATTCCCCTCCAAGTATCAGGCGATGGAACAAGAGGTTCATTCAACTGATTCAGCTGGTGTGTGCTATAATGTGATGTGCTTGTCACTGCTCTCTTTTTCTTCCTCATGTTTTGTGGTGATTGTGTTTATCAGAAGAGGAAGAGTTGATGAAGGGAAGGGCAAAGGGAGTGAAGAGAAAAAGACACACTGCACATACAAAGATCAACTTAGACGAGTATGCATATACACTCATCTCATGTCACTTATTTTATAATCTGCACTTGCTCATAGTTATCCGGTTCTTCCTGAAGATGAGGGAGAAGAAGATAGTGATGATTTAGAAGAGGAGGAAGATGAGGATGATGGTCAGGGTGATCATAAGCTACCTCTCCTGGTTCTACCACTCTACTCGATGCTGTCCACTGAACAGCAAGCAAAGGTAGTCAAACGTTCACTTGCTAATAATCGAGTGTCTCTTCTTCTCTAGGTGTTCCAGCCTTCTCCTGCTGGGGTGCGGCTGTGCGTGATAGCTACCAATGTCGCCGAGACCTCCATCACGATACCCAACATCAAATTTGTAGTCGATTCTGGAAAGGTGACCTCTCAGTGAATCAAATATGGGGGTAACTGAGGCTTCATATATTGCTGACTTTGCAACTTTTGAAATTCTTTTCTTACTGTGCCTATAAACACAGAATATAACCACAGCCTGCACATTTTGCTGAGTCACCTAAGAGAGCTATTCCCATATGGCTTAGCATGCTCAGGCTAATTATTTTTCATGAGACTAGACATATTGTCACACACTCTCTATCTACATGTACATTGTTACATGTACACATATCTTTGAATGGTAACAATGCCGCCTAGCAACATTATATACTGCCATAGATATTGCCTACTCTTTCAACCTACATGTACTTTGTTTAAAAAATGTACAAGCTATATAATGGTTGGGTGGTTACCATTACTACATGGCATCCTTCTTTGGTGTCATTGTTATTGTGCGTTTGAATTTGAAATTGTACTATGCACAGTTCTGTTACTATTTTTAGTAACATTGTTATAATTAGTATTTTGTAATGTCATTTTTGTCAGCCAGCAACCAACCAGAAGCGACCAGCTGCCATTGGTTTACTGTTTAGTGTAAGATATAATGAGTCTATTGACTGTTTAACAAGAGCAGTTGATATCACTGATTGGTTTTCAGTGCTTGTTGACTGCATATGGTCAGTGACCATCTCATGCTCAAATGACCTGTGTGTACTTTGTCCTGTATATATGACTTCAGGTGAAGGAAAAACACTATGATAAAATCACAGGAGCATATACATTCAGGTGAGTAAACTGCAACTATAATGAGATAGTGAAGATTATGTCACATGTTAGTGAAAAATACATGCTTGCTGCCTGCATGCACTTTGTTGTGGGTAAAGAATTCTTGGTTCATTTTCTGTGGGTGGTCTGTAGACCTAACCATTGGTCAGCCACAGACCACTGGCGTTGATATAGGCTGCACACATTGTTGCTATTGGTTACAGCCAAGGCAGTGTCAAATTATCACCCACCAACCACAGGCGGGCAAAGAGAAATCCTATTGTGGTCTGAAAAGTGTCTGTGGTTTGTTATGGTGTGTCATGAGAACTGTCTGATAGTACTAATGTAGAGTAGTGTAGCATAATTTGCCTCCCTTGTACTATAAGGGAAATAGCTACAAGCTGGTTTAGACACCACTATCCTGTGATCTTACTGGTATTGTGTTTTACCATGTACATTTGTATTTGATCCCATGAGAGGGACAAAACAGGAAACAGCTTTTATGGAGTGACCACACATGTGTTAAATCATGTATGATGAACAGCTCTGATCTATGCTTTGGTGATTTTTGAATACATGATAATGCTGTGATGATATAGGGTTGGTTGGGTCTCCAAGGCATCAGCCAATCAGAGAGCTGGGCGGGCTGGGAGAACATCTCCAGGACACTGCTACAGGTACGAGGCAACTGGTTCCTAGCTGTCTTTATTTCTCTTTTCCTATCAAGGTTGTATTCCTCTGCTGTATTTCAGCACCAGTTTACTATGTTCTCTGCTCCTGAGATCACACAGCGCCCAGTCGATGACCTGGTCCTGCAGATGAAGGCTCTTCATATTGATCGAGTTGTCAACTTTCCCTTCCCGACTCCTCCAAGCAAAGAAACACTTGTGGTAAGGCAATGAGTCTTTATAGACTACAGTATACCTATGTGTATAATCTCAGGCTGCTGAACGGTTGCTGGTAGCACTGGGAGCCCTCCATGATAGTGAGGGCAGCGCCATTACTCCTCTTGGGCTGACTATGGCACAGTTTCCCATCGCTCCACGCTATGCTAAGATGCTGTGCATAGCTAACCAAAATGGTTGCCTACCGTACATGATAGCGATCGCATCTGCTCTCAGTGTCAATGTAAGTCTTCACACACTATGCGGTTGTCAGTGAATTTAATTTTACTGTTGATGGCTAGGAAATTTTTACGATCAGTGACTCGTTGAAAGAAGACGATGAGGAAATGGATGAGGGTAGCTCACAGAAGCAGCAATCACTGAAACTAGCAGGCATAAAGAGAACATGGGCTGGAATGGTAAAGATGAATGAGATCGTCTGCTCTTGATGTCTTTTTGTCTTTAGGGAGAGTGTCAGTTGCTTGGAGATTTGATGGTTCTGTTGAGAGCTGTTGGAGCATTTGAGTGTTCTGTGAACAAGGAGGCATTTTGTAGAAGATACTGCTTGAGATACAAAGCCATGATTGAGATCAGAAAACTAAGAAAACAACTAACAAATATTAGTAAGTAAATTCACAATTTCAAAAAACAGTGCCTTGGTACTTTTTTGTTGTGTAAACGTAGCAAATTTGTTGTTTTATGGTCACAAAATTTTATTTTTGTACAAATATTTTTAAATATTTTTAGTCAACACTGTGTGTTCTGATGTCAGTGTGTGCATTGATCCTAACATGGCTCCGCCCACATCAACTCAGGTATGCCTCCACACACCTTTATTCATGCTACAATGTTTATTGTGTAGGCTAGATTCTTACGACAAATCGTACTAACTGGACTGGGTGATCACATTGCTAGGTGGAGACATCCACAATTATTGTATTATGATTTTTTAAATTTTTTTTATAGAAAGATTTCTACTAGCAACATGAATGTAGACGATAAGAGAAAAATGAGATATGCTTATGAGGTATAGAAGAAGTTAATAGTTTGTGTTGATGCTGTGATGTTTTCTTAGAGCCCGATGTGTGAGAGTGTGGTGCATCTACATCCATCTTCGTCTCTCCTCAATGTTTGCCCGCAGTATGTGGTCTTTCAGGAGCTACTGGAGACAACTAAGCAGTACATCAGAGGTACCGTGAAGTGAAGACCATCGTGTGGGTGTGGCGCACACTATTATGTCTGCTATAGGTGTTACTGCTGTTGAGGAAGAGTGGTTTCCATCGGTACTACCTCACCTCTGCTCTTTCTCGCAGCCTCTGGATCTGCCTCCTCCTTCCTATGATGTTGACACAGGCACCTTACGTTGTCATAGAAAATGCTCATTCAGTAAGCAATGCAGGACAGTATATATTGTGTGTGCCTGTCACCTACCGTATAGCCGGTTATTTTCGACGGTCAAATATTTCTTTAGTAAAATTTTAGATTGGATCTAATTTTCGATGCTCACTCGCCGTTCGAAAATAAAATCCTGGCTAAAATTTATTGTCCTTCATCTCGTACTCAATGGCGTCGAAATGTTGGAGAACTGCATAGTCGTTAAACCACGCCAGACACGTTTTATGATTGTTAAATAGAACCACAAAGTCGAACATAAGTTGCTGTACTGCAGTGTCCGCCTTTTCGCTTATCGTGTGAGTAGTCTCCAGCTCGCGTGCAGCAGTGTGAATGGCAGACATTTCTCTAACAGAGGCGCTTGGCGTTCAGTTTTACTGCTATCGTGGTACCAAGCCACCGTCAGATTCTGGTAAAATGCATTGGAAGACAAGTGGGCTCTAGCCTCGATCTGTTCGCATGTGTTTGCACGAGAAATTTTTGGGTGTTCAAAATTTTAGGTGTGGTTCAAATTTTCGTGTATTTAATTTTTTTACCTGCAGTCGGTGATTTAAAATAAAATCCTGTTGAAAATAACCAGCTATACGGTATTGTGTTGTGTGTGTGTGTGTGTTTGCTGTAGGCTCCAGCAGCTGGCCTCTTGAAGTACAGGAGGTTGCTTATCCAGACTGTCTTGAGAAGTACAAACTGTTTGCACAGTTCTTTCTTCAAGGAAAGGTAGAAAGATACTAAAAACAAAGTTGAAAGTATGAAGCAAAATTTACCTTTTTTTCTTCTTGCATTTTTCCAGGTTGTTCCTTCGCTGTCCAAGTATTGTCCATATCTGCTCAGTGCACCTGTTACAATGATGAAGACATGGGCAAAGTGAGTTGTCTCACAGAGTATCATGAGTGTGTCTGTGTTGCTATAGGTTGCATAAGAGAACAGAAGTGTTATTGTCAGCTCTTGTAGCTAGAGAGGTCTGTAGTCAACAGCAGCTGCTCACAGTTTGGAGAAAGGAACCAAAATGTACGTTCTGCCTATTTTTGTATTTACTTATCCTCTTCCTTCTCCAGACTTGCTCAAGGCATATTCAATGTGGTTGCCTGAATCGAAGCACTCACAAATAGCAAATAACTGGCCGCCTTGTTCACTTTCTTAAATTTGCGCACTTCTGTAAAATTTTTATTTTGCAAAACTACTAAACTTTGTAATGCTAAGCTATTAGATAGTGTATGTGGGTGCTACATCAAATTCTGTAGCAGTGAAGTTTTTCCAGTTGCTGGTCGCTATCTGTCTTGCTGCGGACCTTTGCATGCATCTCTTGTGCCGTCTGGTGTCCATTCTTGCTCTGGTGTGTCGACCCATGGTCTCCTTCCCTACTTTAGCAGAAACACACTTTCTCACGGGCACATAATGACAGCTACCCATCACATTCATTTGATGGACGTCTATAAAAGTAGGATGGTGCAACTCCTGTTGTATGCTTGGTAGACTGTCAGGTCGTTTCAACTGCGATACATTCAACTTGCATAGCGGAGTTGTTGGAGGACTAAGTGCAGCAGTGTCTCTCAGAAATGACACCTGGGATAGCCGAGGCACGCTCAGAGAACGTTGTAGCAATTCTTGCTTGTCACTGAAACGTGTCTGGTTGCCTTCATGCTGATCATCAGCCTCTTCATTTCTGTCGAGATTTTGAGTATGTAAGCCTTTGACCTTGACTTCGTCTTTAACTGCGTCACTACTTATCGGTGCTGTGTTCTGGTTGTTTAGAGGATGACGCCATTTTGCCGAGAGCAATCTACCAGGCCCTTGGGTTCCACGCATCTTCATCTTTAAGAGAGGAATAATATCTGAAGTGAGGACGTAATCCTGCTCAATAGTTGATGCATTCGCTTTAGAGCTCCAACCGCACGTGCAAGTACACATGGACGATTCAAAGGTTTTCTCCTTAGCCTTTTTAGGAGGGGAGGTGCTCGGGAGGCCGTAATGGATAATAGGAGGTTGTGGAACCATTGGCGGTAGCCCCTCAGTAGATTGATGCATATTGACTATAACCAGAGGATGTTTCTTGCTGTTTGGTTTTGACTTCTCTATGGTGACGGTTGTAATTGGTGCAGAGGTGTAGACCATTGCTGATGTCTTGTACAAGGGGTTCGCCTGTGTCGAGCGATAGACAGTGCCTACTGGCTGCAATGGAGGAGAAGATGGAAAGGGCACTGCAGTGAGTTGTGGTGAGGAATAGTGAATAGGCATGCTTCCTCTTACTGTGACCATCGACCTAATGTTCTGCAGTGTCTGCTTCATTGTGCTGTCCATTTCTCTTGCTGGAGTTGAAATTCCTCGATTTATGTAAAACCTCCTGCAAAATGACTATTATAAACATTCGTGCACTGCTTGTGAGTATTTTTTTACCTTTCTGTTCCAGCAGATGCGATGCCATTGTTGCGGGAAGCACGATAGGCGAGAATGTATTTGTGCGGATCGAGGTGTGAAAATCTCTTTTCTCGGCAATCACCACTGGTCTTGCGTTTCTGGGAATTGGCTCTAGGCTGTCGTTTACTGCTCTCAGTGATAGCTGGCTTTCTGAGGAACACGTCTAGAGCTCTGTCGCCAAGAACTATAGGCTGGATGTGATGATCCGAAAGAACAGAGTAAGCTCGCCATGGAGAGGGAGCGAGCGATTCGAGTGTGTAGGGTGACATCTCTGTCAGCGAGGTACCAAGATCGTCCACTGTTAAGCAGCAGCACGGCATCTTTTCTTCGACTTGCAGCATCTCCATGCATCCTCACGATCTGTGAGAGACTGAGAGCTTCTTCAATTTACACGTCCATAATGAGCTCCACCAAGTTTTGAGCCCGCCAACACGTGGGTAAAATCTCGCACTCTTCTTGTGCACCTCCGTATTCTTTATACGTAAACTAAGACAAAATGGGCAGAAAGAGACGTCGGTCGGTTGAGAAAGTCGCGGTTCCTGAAGAAGAAGAAGAGGAAGGTAATGTCCTCACATAACTTGTAAAATGGTGAGGTTTGGTGTGTCTTCCCTCAGAGCCAGAGCCAGAAGCTGAGCGTGGAAAGAAGAGGCACAAGAAGACCAAACACAAGAAGAAAAAAGCCAAGGAAGAAGTTATCGAAGAGCAGGAGGAAGAGGTAAAACCGACTGTTAGGACGACAAAGAAACCACTGACCTTGAAGATAAAGTTTGGCAATGAAGTGTTGACGACAGACGGCAAAAGGTGAGGGGTGGGTACATAATGTGACGTTGATCATCTCTCATCTTGTGTTCTGCAGTGTTTCAGAGGATGTCAGCAGTAGTCTGGGAGATAGTGGCTCAATCAAGAGCAGTCAGGTTACGACTCCAGTTGATGAGTGGGGAGGCGGCTGCGGTGGTGAGAATACTAGACCACACCCACATGTTCTTTGTGCATATGAGGTTGAGCTACATGTGACCACACTCAGTGACATACCGTATAGCGGGAAATTTTTGCGGGAGAAAATTTTCGCGAATGTGCGAGATAGAGCATTTCGCGAATAATATTTTCGCGAATCAGCGCTATTGCCCTATCTTTTTCAACAAAAAACAAGACATTCGCAGATAATATTTTCACGAATAATCTGTAATTCGCGAAATTCGCGAAAATTTTCTCCCGCGAAAATTTCCCGCTATACGGTAGATAGCTTTAGCCTGAAAAGCTGTTAACTGAGCTGATTCTGTGAGCTGCTGGTTACTTCTTAGGAGAGAATAAATAATAGAAGAGAGGGTATCCAACTCCAATATACCAATCAGGGACACTCTCGAAAAGTAACGTGACCAGCATGCGAGCAAATTGACGTAATCTGACATATGTGAAAGTGAAAATCTTGCCTACGTAGCTTGTTGTTCCACAGGCAAAGCGAGCAGCCACTCTTTCACCAGATAGTTTTATTTCTGCCTTAAAAACTGAAAGAATATGGCGGATGGCTTAATTTTCGTATGGGACGCAGTGGTGGATCTAATGGAGGGTGGCGGAGAGCAAGGCCCTCTTTGCCCTCCGCCCACCATATCTTCTGGTGGACTCCAAATTGTGGTACAGGCATCCGCCTGCAGGCTCTACAGCATGCATTCGACTTATGGTCAATGAAAATGGTAGCTTTGACTTTTAAGTGCTGTTGCAATCGTGATCATGGGTGCGCGTACTAAGTCATGACGTTACAAAATGAATAATTAATACGAATAAATGTCATTTGCTCGCGTGCTGGTCACGTTACTTCCCCGAGAGTGTCCCTGATGGGTATATTGGATTTGGATACTCTCTCTTCTATTACTCTGACTAACTGCATGATTTCAGTCAATACAAAACTGATGGTTACATACATGTGTATACAATGTACTGTCACCCATCACCTAGTCTATCATGTGTGGATTCATAAGCCTTCTTACTGCGCTCCTCTTAAACATTAACCATAGAGCGGAGAGTATTGTGCTCTTCATTGATCAGACAAGCAATGCGCCTAGCACTAGCACACGATTAACATGATTGTCTGTTTTTCTTGCCCTCACGGATAGCTTGCTGATTTTACTGTCCAACAAAAGTAGTTAGACTTTTGACAAGTCTTTCTTTTGGACAATTTTCTCCGAAATTATGAAATTGAGAACTGAGAAAAACCAGCTGCTTACAATAAGATGTTGCTGAATAGATTTTATGCTGTAGATACTACTTGTACTTGTAAACTAATTTTTAATGAAAAATTAACACATGTGCACTAGCAAAAAATTGTCTGGCAGTTGAAAAAAATTGTCTGACAGTCAGCTGACAGTTAAAAAAATTGTCTGACAGTTAAAAAATGTCTGACAAGTCAGCTGACAGTTAAAAAAATGTCTGGGCAGTCAGCTGACAATTGAAAAAATGTCTGACAGTTAAAAAAAAGATTGTGAATGTACAGTAGAACCTCTCTAAGGCGGGACCAACAAAATTGTCCATTACAGAGAGGGTGTCCTCTGGTCAGGGATTTATTATACATTATGTGGGTTATATTTGGGATTCAGTAAGTGTTCATTATAGAGGGATGAGGGGTGTCCTCTAAGAGGGGTTCCACTGTATATGCTAAACTGAGTCCCAACATTATCTTTATAAAAATCTTTTTGACACATAATAATTATGCTATAGACAACTTGTGGCTTTCATTTGCAATGGTCTTGTGTTAGGTAGCGATGATATTTCTGTTGGAGAGGAGAGTCTGCCAGTCAGTGGAGAGATGGACGGAGAAGAGGAGGAGGAGGCGTGGCTAGATGCTCTAGAGACTGGTGAAGTGGACAACACGGGCTACCTGCCCCAGAGGAAAAACCCAAAACTGCTGACAACTAGACAGGTGATAGCAGGTTGCAAAGCTTTGCTGTAATGTTCATCCATCTCCTTCCAGAGAGCGCTCCTGGGTTCTGAAGAGGTGGAGCATCTTGAACTGCCTCTTAGTAGGTCACACAATAGTACGTGCTACTGATATACTCACTTGTTTGGTCTTCAGAGGCAAGGAAGGTAGAGGAATCAGAAGAGATGATTCTGAAAAAGACCGAAAGAAATAGGAAGCGTCGTATCCAAGCTATCAAAAGACGAGAGAAGCATAAGGTCAGCATAGAATCTAATCTGTCAAACCTACAAATCATCCATCATGCTGGAGTGAAGGTGCACTGGACTTAGCAAAATAGTTTTTTGTTTTTTTCAACAACCAACAATTACAGTGGCGCACATTAGCACTGGTTGAAGGGTCCCAGTCATAAAGGCTTTCTGGTAATGTTAACAGAAAACTATTATCAGGCACACAGTACTGTACGAAATATTATAATTATAAAGCTCAAGGTTTGCTTACGGCAGCCTCTCTGTTCCTCTACATGTTGCATTGAATTTCTTCAAAAAAATTAATGGTAGCTTTATTTTATTTTCTTCAGGCTGAAACGGTACATAAACTACTTCATAAACAGACTAACAAGAAGAGTGAAGATGACAAGGTACATCTCCACTACTGCTTGGATCATAAAGAATATCAGTTGGGAAAAGCCGCTTCTGTTACGAGTGCCCTCGGTTCTATATACTAGATAGTTTTCCTTGCTTTGCCTACTCATGGTATCATTACGTCTTAATTTTTATTTAATTTTCTCTTGTTCAGCACCGTAGCAGTGCTAAGGTGGTCGGTCCTCACCTCCGCTATGTCAACAGTGCTGCAGCTGGTGTGTCTATCTCCCTCACTGATGATCTCAGCTATCCACTAGAACCATCCATTGCTCAAGAGTAAGTTGGGAGAGCTCCTTATTTTTTACATTTTTTCTACTCCTACCTCTGTTCCATTTGACAAAATTTTAAGTTTGCTAAAATTTGATCCGAGACTGCCTGTTCGCTTGGTAAATTTCTTATTGATTTGCATTGTTGAAAGGCGGCTTAATTAATTCTCTTTACTGTAAACTAAAATGAAGTGCTTCATCACCAATTTGATGAAACACTCAGCTCCATGTTTCTACTGAAATACCTACTGAAATACCATTGTCACGTTGCAGCCAAAGTGATTTATGAAGGCCTTATATTTTTGACTATGGAGTAGCTCTGGTACAAGATTACTGTGAGAAATGACTCCAGTTTTGTTACAAGTTGTGGCACAATGGCCTCAAAAAAGGATCGATTTGCATAGAACAGCAGAGAGAGAATTTATTGAACCATCCAACAAAACAAAACAATTAGACATTGACTCTATTGAGTGGTCGAGCAGTCTCCAAACGTTTTTCCAAGCATACGATTTAGTTCAAATGAAACACGATTTGGGAGGTACATGTAGGAGTAGAAAAAATCCAAATAGTGACCACCCTACTGTGGAAGATCAATCGACTGTGATATTAGTGCATTTTTCTTCTCTCCTGCATATTGTGCGGTTGATAAGGATCATAAAGTGTTAGTTGGGTTGTGAATATGCTTTGCTATGCTTCAATAAATCGATGGTTTGTTAGTGACTTCAGGCGCTACAAAATAGTGATCACACCTTAGCTACAGGTTGTAGTGTATTGCTGCTAGTAACACCATTCTTTCTAAAGATTCGGTGCCTCCTATTTTTCGGCACCTTGTCGCTGAAATGCGCACTAAACCTCCAAATTTCAGCAAGCGCGACGTGAAAAGTCCTGTACTTCATAGAGCAGACCTATAGATGGATTCTCGTTCAAAACACAGGCTCATTGCCACACCTCCAATTATTCGGCAAATCTGAAATTGTGCTAGAAGAAATACGGTACTGAATAATATTAATATCAGTAATAATTATGTGTTCACTGACTAAAGCCAAATTCACTATTTCGGAATGCGAGTTGTCACGCCATATCAAGTGATGGTTTGAAAAAATGTATTGTTTGTGAGTTCATTAAAATTTGATACAGTTCCTTTGACGTAAGTTGTTGTTGCAGTGCCTTGTGATGGTCAGAATGCTGCTCGTGAGTTGTAAAGTCACAAAAATAATAGTAAAAGGTATCCGTCTTACAAATGAAATAGAGTCGTAATTTAATTAAGATACCCCGCAACCTTCTGGAGTCTAAAACAATTTTCCACAGGGAAAATCCACATAACAGAGGAGCAGATGCTGAAGATTATATGCATGTATAATAATTATTGGTAGTAAACATTTGGTCAGTGTATTTCCGAGAATTTTCATGGGAATCCCTAATAGGACCGAACTGTATTGCTGTAAGTGAATTCCATGTATGTGCTTGGAATGTGACACACATCATAGAGGGCATTTTAACATCAATGGTGCATTAAAACATTCTGATAAACTGCAGCAAAACAATGCACCCATGCTGTTTTTTATTGTTATTGCATTCTAACCTCAAATGCACAGGACAGACCAAATGCAGCCACTATCAAAAAGTTCTGTTTTGTCAGCATGTTAATGTTCTTCTTTTGCACCGTATTCTGAAATTCAGCACTAAAATATCGTATTTTCTTGCTCAATTGGAAGAACGAGCACTTATGTTTAACAATAACACGTTTCCAGGCTTTTTCGCATGCTGTGACAAGAAATTTAAGTGTTTACAAAAATTTAGAGGTTTAGGGCCGAAAATAAGAGGCACCAAAAACCAGTATTACAGGGAGGAATCCGCAGAGCAGTGGCAGATGTTGAAGAGCACTATTAGTGTTGCTGTTTACTAATGTGGTACACGCCAGTTGGTGTTTTTCTGGGAAGGTCGATGGAAATCCCAGACCATCTGCGCACTGCACCCTCTGCAGGTGAACGATATATAACGTACCCATGCAAGGAATGATCTGTATCTGACACACATCGTGGATTGCACAATGATGCATTATAATGAGACAGAAACATGCGAATCATCACTGGCATTCGATAAACAGCACCAAAAATGAACCCACACTTGCATTCCATTTTCTCCTCCAAAAATGAACCCACGCTCTCACCAGCGTCACGGCACACTTACATTGCTTTCTCCCTACCCACTCTTCCTTTCTCTTCATCTCACATTCCATTTCTCTCCTCCACACAGACCTCCTAAACCAGTCCAGTGCACCATCAAGGGCTGCTGTAATAAGAAGCGATACAGTGACTCAGTCACTAAGCTACCTCTGTGCAGTCTAGATTGCTACAATACACTACAACAACTCAGACAATCGCAGATACTATCTGTCTCATGACAAATCATCATTATCATATCTATCATATAAAATATGGAAATGCAACCCTTGTGTTCTCTCGTGCATGCTAACACTGCAATGAGGACTCAAACAGTTTGCAATCTATTGCCAACTGATGAAAAAAGTGCTGGTTCTGAAAGATGCGTTGACAAAATTGGGGAGCGCTATGTATAGTCGTATGATCCAATGAGACTTCAGTATGCTGTAACACAGAATTATGTAGAAATGCAATAGTTCTGAATGTTTAAGAGTTTTCTGCTGAAAGAAATCCTGTGGGTGCGGATATTTGAGCAGCTAGTATTGCCCGCAGGTGACTTCAAAGTTGTTACAGTGAAACCTGTCTTAAAGACCAACTCAGGTTACAATTTTCGATCATTAATTTTATACATGATGTTATATAGGCACTCTCTATTAAGGCAACAAATATTGGACCGAAGGTGGTCTTACTAAGCATGTTTCACTGTAGTTATTCATTGTTGCTTAACTCTTTGTTGTGATATCATATTTTGTTTATGAAGATTGGTCATCAGTATGTCAATGTTGTATAAAATCACCTATTAACTTCCATTATTGTCTAAATTAGCAGTGCTAAGAAAACAGCCATTTCCCCACTGACATACTATGTTCAAATTTGCAATTGAACATCCAGGTCGGCATAGCAACCATGATTATCTCACCCTATAATTACTCAGTTACTATGGTAATGAGCAGTGAGTGGGCTGAATTACATTCCCCTCCATTGGAAGTGTGGTCAGGAATGCATCAGCTGTGCAATGCAGCAGTGATAAACAAGTTCATTCCAAATTAAGCAAAATGAGCAGGATGCACTCACACTAAGTATTAGCTCATGATACTATGTGTGACTTGATGTTCTTCTCCACTTCCTGTGATAGCATGTAGTGACTTCCACAGCGTGTCCCTTCAACTAACCAATCACTATCAAAGGATAAGCTAGCCGTTATACATCATTCAACAGCTGCAGTCTCAACACTGATTGATTGGCGACACTTGGCAGCGCATTCACTGAACGACTGTTATATAACAAATTATCTTATTTATCTACATTATAGATCATATTAAAGTGCAATAATCTTCCTGCTAAACTAATTGTACTTCCTGTACTTAGTCTTCTTAGAATGAGCTGGCGCCTCCAATTTGAATTTAACACAAAGAGATTTAATTTGAGAGATAATAAAATTAATAATAAACCTGTGCTTCTTTATAAACAACATACACAAAATCTGTTCGAATTGTCAATTTCGCTGGAAGAGATGAGAGAGAATGATAAATGATTGGAAAAGAAAAAAATGACTCAAAATTGACTAGCTAGCTAGAGGTGGTGTGTAGCTATGCGTCCTCAGGTTTGGTCAGTGAGTTCACCTTGTCATCTTCATCGGAGTGCACTAGATCCAGTATGTGAGTGAACAAAACCCAGAGCTAGACAGAGAGAGAGAGAGGGGGAGAGAGAGCGAGTGAGTGAGGGAGATAGAGTGAGGGAGGTAGAGTGAGAGAGAATTCAATGTGCACTTTAACTTGCATTCTGGTGCTTACTGTGTGTGCATCACAGGAACACATGTAATTTTGGAAATTTTGATGGAAACAATTTAATGCGCTTTCCCAATTTCGAAAATTTCACCAATCACTGGTTTTGTGCGAGTACTACAATGTATTGTTTAGTGCATAATCTATAATTGGTTGATCATAACAGTTTGTCACATGTTTGTATAACGTATGGGTACTGTTTATGATCCCAAGAACACGCCAAATGACGCATTGCTACACAACAGAATAGAGCACCGATGCTATGCACTCCAATTCAAAAGGGTAGTGAATGCTGGTGCTGGTTTACTGGGCTGACAGATCTGCAGAACGCTCAACTCGACAATCTTGCATGTGTAGTCAGCAATATAGAATGCACCTGGCTGTTCTCACCAAGATATTTAATATCCATGTTATTACCAACTATGCAGAATTCATACAAGAGCATTTCTGAGAAGAGTAAAACACTCGACACGCCATACCATTGGAATTTCAGCGAGTGCCAATAAATTACACTCTAGACTCTATTATTTTACACAAAATGGTAATTTTATCCTCTCAACTCATAATTATTTTACAAATTACAATGCAATTATGCAACCCTAAATCCCAATGGTTGCTATCTTCCAAGAACAGGCGTAAGATAATCTTGAGCTGATAGAATGTACATCCACAAGCTGACCGGCTCTTTAAACTCAGTTGTTACACACTTCCAGGAATTTACACCAACAAATTCGAATGTAGTCATAGCAACAAGGAATGACACATGGTTATAATATGCGTGACACGCCAGCCCACACTAAAGAGTGCTACTCTATTTCTTGGAAACAAACAACAACTGTTAAGAGGTTGCAATACTTTATAGGAGGCCTGTCATAAAAATAACCCTGTCAAATCTTGTGACCAACTAGGCTTATGTGGCTTCCACTTATGGTTTTCTAAGGAACTCTAAGCTTTGCCCACTCAATCTGACACTTCCTCTCTAACCAACCACTGTTGCTATAATAGACAGAGCCTGCCAGCCTGTCACCACCAATCGACTGCGAGCCATGCAGACTACGCCATGCAGCCACCCCCACGCTATACTTAGTGCGTGCATGTAACATCTGGCAAACCTCTTACCAGCGGAATCAAAAAAACGATAAAAATGCACTTCTATGAAATTCTGAGAATTGATCAACCTTAATAAAAAATGGTGCGTGTCAATACGATGCCAGCTGGTTTTCGGATTAAAATTAAATTACGAACACATTTTGTGATAAATTTCCAACACGACACAATGACTATCACCCCCACGCTATACTTAGTGCATCCATGTGAGTGCAACATCTGGCAAAGCTCTTACTAGTGGAATCAAAAACGATAAAAATGCACTTGTACGAAATTCTGAGAATTGATCACCTTAAGAATACAGCACCAGCTGGTTTGCGGGCTAAAATTAAATTATGAACACATTTTGTCGGTGCATTTTGAGATAAATTTCCATCACCAAACAATGACTAGTTGTACATGTGGCTCTTTTTACCTCAACAGCTAAACATAAGCAGCGACCAACAGCTAGAACAATGATGGCAGCAAGCAGAGGTAAGTGTAGATAAGGGTAGGTCTGAGTGAGTCCAACCTGTCTGACATACAGCAAAACAGGTAAAAAGTGGAGTCCAGCAATGACCAGTGCTCCTTGTGGTGTGCGAAACCCTGGAAGAGAGAGAAAGAGGGAGCAGTTCCTTTCAAGCGTAATCAAGTTTAGAGCATGGGGTTCTTAAATTTCATACTACCCATAATTATTCATAATAAAATTATGATTAGAATGTGCGAACAAACACACTAACACACACATATGATATTCATGACAACTGTACCACGCCCACACACATGATCACATATTCACAAGCACTGGTAACACGCCCACACATACACACATCATGAGCCTAGCTAGCTAGATAACACTTTTCATGGAAATCCACCATCATAGCAGAAAGCTGATCTTTAGGGCATTATGAGTGGGCGGCGTATATCGAGTTCATTGCCACATCCTTGGCAGCACCTCATCCACTCAAGAATCAGCGTAATCGAGTTCGAATCACCATCCACACATCCGGTGTATGTAAGACATAACGCCGAGATAACAATGTGTCTGCGTGACGTGAAATGCATGACACAGCTTGGAAAGTCAGGTTGAAAGTTCCTGTCAAACTATCTGTGCAGCTAGCTATTACAAAGAACAAATTCATTATACAGTGAAACCTGCTTAATAAGACCACATTTCGGACCAAATTTCGTGGTCTTACAAGAGAGAGTGCCTATATAAAAAGTATAAAATGATCGAGGTGGAAAATGAAGGAGGTGGTCTTGTTACACAAGTAGTCTTTAAGACAGTAATATGATGGGTTTGAGACAGAGACCATGGGTACTCTTCAAGCACAAAAACAATAGATGCTGTACAAACACAGGTGACATGTGCACTGAAGGCACATCACAAGTATCACATTTCACACCTCGTCATCAACAAGTGCCTGGCTAGTACACATCAGAGGGAAAGGATTCCTTTCTGTCCGTCACATTAGTGTAGGGTGAGCTGTACTGAGTCAACCTTGAGCTCAGAAGATGACACAGGGGATTACAGGTTGCTTTACCAAACAATTTCCTGCTAGCACATGCCCATAGCGTGTCTCTGTATACTAATATTGTAAAGGTTGCATTCGCTAGCAGCAAATGTTTCAGTCAAGCAACTTGCAATCCCTGTAGGCACAAACTTGCATATATCGGGTAGGAATGAGTCATAGGGCGTTATAAACACGTTGGTGTGGTGACAAGGTGAACCAGAACACACACCTGCTTCAATCAAGCATACGAAATAGCTTTTCACATCACTAGCTACAAGTAGTTAGCTCACAGTTGGGTTCCTTCCCTCTTTTTGAAGATGAGCATTTCTTCTCTATCTTAATAAGCAAACTTCCTCCTAATCTAGAGCTGCTAGAACTCACCGCTTCCTCTCAAATCGTGTGACAGAGGGAAGGACAGCGATAGCTTTCCCATACCTCAAAGAGGAAATCAATACAATGATTTTGGTCGATTAGTCACACTTAATCCGAATTATCTTGAAACAACAAGCTGCGCCTAAAACCTAAAGGGCTCTACATTGTAAAAAATAGATATTGTACTAAAAGTTGTTATAACTTTTTGAATTTGCTTTACAGCTGCAGTGGTCTGCAGAGTGGTTTAGTGGTATTGAAGTAACAAAAGGTTCATAATTAACATAACTACTAAAATTAAGAGCTTCTTCACTTCCTCGCATTTGTGCTAACAAGAAAACAATTACGTAAAGTCCCGATTCCAGGATGAAAGATGAACAGAGCATAGTGATCTTAATCTCTTCCTCTAGACTGTCAAAGTGTGGTCGTGTACCTACAGCAACCAACACGGCCCACCAGCAGAGAAACTGCTGCCCACAGATGGAGACAAATGTCACGAAACCATAAGAGGTCTATTGCTCACTTCCCGAGAATCAAAATTTGTCAGATTATAACACTCATACGATACTTAGTGATCTCACTGTTCACCAACAAGTAAATGTACACATGTTTGAATGTGTCATCCAAGCTGTCACAATAAGTGACAATTTCAAATAGGACACACTGACGCTGAAACTTGTCACGGCGCACAGTTATAGCCGAAAGGAAGTTGCAGCTCATTTTTATACTGGAATATTGCCTAAAACAATACTATAGGTGAACAAAAAAACCCATTTAATTGCCTACAAATTGCTGGTATTTCACCTCAGGGTGGTCTACAGCAGGTAGCAGTAATGCTTGTTTCATGTTAGTCACTTTAGAGTTGAGTGACTTTTTCACAACACATTAAACATACAACTTGCAGCTGCATGGGACTAATTCAATACTTCAATGCATGGGACTAATTCAATTTACTCTTTCAAAAATCCAATGAACACTGAGATAACTGGAGTATGATATAGTATTAGCGTCCCAGAGAGAAAGGTTTAATTCTGTCAAAACTTGCGCATTGCGCTGTGCTTTGTGATTGCTTCACAAAACAGGAAGTACATATCTAGATATCCATGAATTTCTTTAAGTTGCATTAGTAGCTATTCAACTAACAAAAGTGTGTATATTAGTCACAGCAAACCAAATACTAGAATTGCTCATTATTCATCACCTTTTCTCAAAGGTTTGATTTAGTTATTGTTTTGGGACTAAGTTGTATTGTGCAGTTCCACTGTATCCTAGCAACTGATACAGTGTCACATGGATTAGTGCCAGTGCTATAATTGGTGATTTCCAGTCTATAGGGGAGATTCAGTGGGTGTATGGAGGGATTCAGTAGGTGACTGGAGGGATTCTGTGGGTGTTTTGCATGAAGACACTCTTATCATGCCTACTATAAGAGGAGATTAGCTCACATCCTTAATATGAGAGCCAAAGGATACACAGGTATGCACTTTATATGATCCACAAATTAAAGCGATTGGTTACGTTACCAGCTGCAACACAAACACAAAGCACTCCAGCTGCAAGGGATTCAAAATTTTTTTTTCAAAGAGCAGAATCTGACAGTAACTAGCAGATATTCTTTCCCCACAGATGTTCAAAACAAGCTATGTTTATACAAGTACTGCCTTTAGTCGACTGTGGTTCTGCCGGGTCATGTACAACTAACACAGGTGAATGTGAGTGCGAGCGAAAGTGCTTACAGACTTCCTCGACTATCAACCCATCGAACGTGTAGGAACAATGCTCATAAAATAACTAACACCCTGACGGGACAGGAAACAGACGCACAATCACGTCTTTGTCAGGTACCGTGTGAGTGACAATGTCGCTGTACCTACCATGCAAGGGAACCAAGATGTACACTGCGTAAGCTCATAAGGAAACCAGCGGCACTCTGACGATATCAAAGGAGAAATGCACACTCAAGCGGAATTCCAACAACTGCATTCTTACCAACACACAAACAGACCGAGCGTGATAGTTGCACATATAGCGACAAGAGCACAACAGTAGGAAACAGAGAATATTAGTTTAAAATAACAATACATCCTCCACTTAACACTGAGAAGTGACTAAAACAACATATTGTTCGACAGTCACAGTAACTATTAGCAAAACACAGTAGCGCCTAAAATTCAAAATAGCAATGAAAGTATGGCTGCAGAAATAAAGGCGGCTGGCTACACAGCAGCACCTGAAATTCTTAATAGCAACGAAAGTACGGGTGTAGAAATAAGGGCGGCTACAGAAATACTCCAAACATTGCCTTTGTGCTGCTTATTAAGGGCCGCATGCCATTGGAAAACTACTCACACACGTGTTTCATCAAAGGAGGCACCATTCCTGAATTATGCAATCAATCAGTGTTAATTTGTACGTTTATCACATATAGCATAACCCTGTCACGTACTATATTCACCACAAATACTTTAACAGCACTTCCATGTTGCTCTGCAAACAATGCCAGATGCAACGCTGCAAACTCTCAGCATCAAAGCTCACCACTTGATATGTTGCTATCTACTCACCATTGTCCATGACAGCTTTGACCCAGAACGGAGCCTTCCCAAACGATTCCTTCCACTTGGCACCTCTGTTATGAGTGCTACTGAAGACCAGCCATTCCACACAAACGATTAGTGACCCCCACTGCAGATAGCACCAGAGAGAGAGGAAGAGAGGGAGGGAAGAAGGAACACAGCAGTAATAACAGGACATCATCACCACAATATACACAGAATAGCATGCCTAAGAAATGAGAAATACCATATCCCACCTAGTTTTCTCCTCCCCTAGCTCAGTCAGACTGACTGGCTGTCACTGATACCAATAACAACAATAGCAAGGAAAATAAATGAGATCACTTTACCCCAGTACTACTGTCTATGGGGCATCCAAACAATTTGCCTGGTTACCATAAAAACTTGTCAGCGGTTGAAACAGATGCAAGCCTCATTACCAGTACAACTGCTTGCCCCATGCAGGGCTAGTACCGCAACATGGTGGAGGGTGTTTTAGTGCAAAAGAGGAACATAACTTCAATAACACAACGCAAAACCCGCAGAGGGCAAGCGATATCTGAAAACCACTGATGCAATGTATAGAGCAACCCACAGCGAGCACAACTAATGGTTTTAATGACAGAGAACAAACGAATGCATTACCACACGAGTAGCTGTATATTACTTTTGGGTCATATGCAGTCACAGCCATCTTAGCATGAACACCCACACACCACAAGATTCCATTGTCTACAGTGCTTTCTATAACCGAAGATGAAGGTGAATTCAAGCGTGACACCTCTGAAGCTCTTTGAAGCTGAGTAGATCAAAGGACCAGACCAGGAAACACCACTTTGTTTCCTGACCGATCACCTGTTTCCCCACTCACGGGGCTATAAGACTGTTTGATCTCGGAGTACAGTAAACAAGTTGCGTTTCAAGATTATTTCTCCACTCACCACAGACTGGGGAGATTGGCTACTACAGAGAGTGAACTTAACTACTTTCGTTATTGAGCACGACATTGATTTAATCATTCCACCTGCATCATGTATGAGACCTAAGTCACAAGAGTAAAGTGCAGCTGTTTGCTATATAAAATTCTCACTCTACGCCATATAGAGTATGTCCTATTGTCCTGCACTGGACTAATCTCTACACATTGAGTCACAGTAGGAAGATAGTGTTAATGTTATTCAACTGACCAAGCAAACCATATAACACCCTCCTAACATCCTGACCAGAGTGACTACTGATTTCTCAGGTAACTAGAAGGAAGTGCTGTACAATGACAACGAATTCTTCTGTTCCCACACCACAGATGACCTTACGAATATACCATTACAATAACAAGATGCGCAATTGTGCTTTGGTCACATAGTTTTGCATAGAAATAATCCAAACACTACTTCACTCAAACTTTAGTTCATATACATTAGGTATGCTTTGATGAAGAAGAGATAATCCTGCAGGCCTGCCTGCATGCTTGCACGCTCTCCTTGCAATTGACACAGCATGTGCAGCCCATTGCAGTATAGATAGCGCAATATGAAAGAAGAAATTGGACACCAACCTCTGGCATTTAAAAAAGCAACCACTGTTGCACAAAATTGCATAAGAGTTGTCATTACACAGTGCACTTTATAAAATCACCCCATGTTAACACATGATGCATGCTGGATGCGGAACGCTTTCGTTCTAGTTGGAAGTCAACTGCTTTGCTCTTTCTTTAGCTATTTGCCCAAAACATTATCATTACACTACTGAATTACACATTGTCCAAGTGCCCTCCCACAGTTGCGATACATTATTCTAAGGTGGACACCAAAGGAAACAATCTCACACCAATCTCACATCACACCAATCTCACCAATCTCACACCAATCTCCCATCTAAGGTGGACACACACCAAAGGAAACAATCTCAGGAATGCAGAAAGTGTGAAAATGAATAAAACCTGGATACATCAAAGCTCACCATCGACAGTCTTGTCCAAACCAAGCTTCTGCCAATATTGTCAGCTACCACATCAAGCTGCAGGAAATACACATACATTGACACATTATGATAAGCACTGAATTTGGGTAGGCTTCAAATTATGCTTTGAGCCTTAGCAAACTCAAAATGTTCTGCTACCTGCTGCATGTGGTGTGTGTACTCTCTCTTTCTTGGTCACACACGGTTTACTCACCCAGGCACCGAAACTGGAACACTGCCTTAGTTTTCTAGCAATCCAGCCATCAACACCTGGCAGCCAAGAGATGAACAACATAGTCAAATATTAACACCAAACATAATCACAAAATACCACCAACAATAGCAAGGCAACCAGACACACACGCCAGAGTCAAATTACCAAGCATCCCAGCAATTTCGCACTCACACATATCAAATGAAACGCTCGTGATCCCTTAATCAAGTTACCAATATTACCATAGCGACAGCTAGCAAACATGATGATGAGTACACACGCACACACACACACACACACAACCATAGAAGCTAAACACGACTTGAAAATTCCTGTGGAAGTCATGGGCTGGGACTATTATGATAATTCAAAGATGTGAAATGGGCTGGTAATCAAAGATGTGAAACCTATCAAGTGCAGCAACATTGCTCTTACAACAGATAGTATGGATACAAGCAAGATATGTGTTAATAACTAATAATACCAACAAAGCCAAGGTTATGGTAAGGCAAATGGATCAATTGTATGACACTCACTCACTAGAAATACCAGAGGTTTGATAACAACCATCCATTACCAAAACAACATCTTCCTGAGACAAAAGGAATCGCTAAAAATCCATTTAAAAAATTCCGCCCACTAGCTAAATAGCATGCGTGTATAAGTAATTCCACTTAGCGCTGACCATCCAAAAGCACTTGTATTGTGTAGAGGGATAGGAAGAGGTACCATTTGTTCCAAAACAACCAGCTAGCTAGAATGAGTGATAACCTGATGTAGCCTGAGAGAGAGAGAGAGAGAGAGAGAGAGAGAGAGAGAGAGAGAGAGAGAGAGAGAGAGAGAGAGAGAGAGAGAGAGAGATGGGGAGGGAGGGAGAGAGAGAGAGAGATAGAGAGAGAGAGAGAGAGAGAGAGAGAGAGAGAGGGAGAGAGAGAGAGTGAGTTTAGTGAGTAAATGAGTGTGTGAGTGTACGTGAGTAAGTGTGATTGTATTACAGTACCTGTCCATTATTTTAACCACCCTTCATCTGAACCACAATACAAACACTCCAAAATTGTCTGAACTTGAAACATAACCAAATTAAGCATCCTGTACTTACACATATAGAATTGACCTCCACAATGACAGCATATTTTTCCAATGTGTCAGTCACATATGCGCACAGGCTCAATTTCTTGTGAATAATCAATGATGATCACGATTGCTCACTTGTGTTGCATGGTTGGAATGTGTGTAGTGCCCGTTTCACAGCACCAAACCAACACACAATCTGTTAGTATGTTGTTCTACAGCAATACATTTTAGTAAACTGGTCACCACTAGAATTCTGTTGTACGTTTGACTGTTGTTACTGTTTGGTGCTCTAGTTAAAGAGGAAATGTTATTAAATTTTTCCAGGCAACGAGTACGATATAGCTCCTTAAGAAACATCTTTCACTATAAAATACCAACAACAAATAGACTGAGGGTGGTGGGTAGAAGGAAAAATGAAGTGTTTTTCAGTGCTGCCTACACACTAGCTAAGATGCTGCTTTTGCTTAGATGTGTCTAAATCGAGGTTTCAGTATCATTTTGAGGTGGGGATGAAACACTAATCAAACCAGGCAGTAGTAGAGACACTCTTGCTGTCAGTATCGCGTGTCCAATGGCATGTGTGGGTGTCCATTAGTTAAAATCACATGTAAATGACAGGAACGCCTTACAACATATTCTTAACCCTTCACAAGCGTCAGATAACACGTAACTTTGTCTCACACATGCTGTTTTGACCAAAGAAGCGACATTTGTTGCTCCAGTGAGTGTGATTCTAGCACACGGCAGTTGGTTGATCATCAAGTGGGCATGACTAACTGCACTCGTCATTGACAACAAGCCCGCACGTTGTGCAAGTTGATTTTGCGTATTTAATGCGCAGAAACAGAGGCTAGAATTGCTGTCCGCACTTGGAGGGTTAAGCATCACTTTAAGGACGTTTGTCGAAAAGGTTTGTGACACAAAACCATGAAACATTGCTCATTATTGTTTTCTTGGAACACATCACCATTGTGTGGCGATGTGGTGCATTAATGCAGCATGGACGGATTAATTATTGGTTATTTTAGTAGTTAATATAATTACCATTCAATATTTTCACGAGGTTAACCACACGTGAATTATTGACCACTAAGCAAAGCTTCCCTCTCTATTTATTACAGCATTGGGAACCAATACTCCTAGCACGACACAAGAGACAGAAAGTGAACTATTCCAATAGAGTGTTTTAAAACACAACCAACTTGTGTGAATTGGTGAAATGAACAGGTGACACCCACTGGATCCTCATGTTGCACCTCAGAGCATTTCATTCGATTTTCCAAAGCACAAACAAGCTATAATAACAATAGCATAACAGCACTATGTGTGCACACACTGGGCCTGTGATCACACACAAGTGCCTTTCCCGTGCCAGATTGAGCAACTCTCCAAATGAACAACAGTTGATGATAGGTATATTTTAACACACACACAGCAGAACACTTCAATCTAAAACTAACACCATTTATATAACACAGAAACACTGTCATTTAACATGCACAGATTGCAGTACTTGACGTAGTTGTATTGGTTGGCTGACTACAGGCATGTACATGAGTAAACACAGCATGTGGAATACTAGGAACTGTTGTACCTCCTGTAGAGACAGCCACTATGCCTCCACTAGCATGCTCAGGACATTTGGTCTTTTAGACATCTACACATTAACAAAGGCAGTATATTCGATCAGAAGAAGTCTTTACAAAAAATACTTAAATAGAGAGAGTACTATAGCAGGGCATTGTGAATTCATTAACAGGTGTGAACATTCAATTCCTAATGTTTCCTTGAGTGTTAGCACTCCATAAAGCACCTAGCTTGTTACCTCCTATTTCCTACAGTCACTATCAGGTGTCTGGTGTGACCTACAAGTGCAAAACACCATCTTGACACGATCAGAGTGGACAAAGGCAGCAATTTCCTTGTTCAAAGTGTCAGACAAATACCACCACAACAGACATTATACATCCACAAAAACAAAAAGACACTGAGCACTGAAAGGACAACCTACTTGAGATAATTCAATTCTACCATCTAATGACTGTATCTACAATTGGATTCAAAAATCCTCAAATTGAATATGATACTAATTTCACCAATAATCCCACACAATGTGTTCAATAGGTCCTTGAGCAGAGTGACTCAAGCCAATTCGATGTATCTTTTGGAACGAATTTCCTCCCCAAAATGATACCTCGATTCTCCTAATCCAAAACAAATCGGCAGTTATATCGAAAACTACAGTCCCTCAGGATTGTAACAGCTAGCTTAATGCTGGCAACAGCTGCTCTATGCTGATTATAAAAAAAGCTTTAGAGAAAACACAGTTCGATCAAGCAAGGGACAAATTAATGTGTATGTGTGTACGCTTTCGAATATCAACAATTCATACGCACATTGTGTATTGATTTGAAATAGAGGAATTTAACGCCACAAACAGTTGACGTGTGCTCAACAACCAACGTAATCAAACAGTAGTTTATCCAACCACACAATCACAAATACTGAACTGACAAAACTGTGAACACCACACTACTACTACAGTAGACTACAACTGGACACTGCACTGTTCAATTGCCGTACTAAAGAAACAATGAGTGCTTATATTAGCCAATAATACCTAGGTACCTTAAGCCTGTATATTGCTATAAGGTTGTATCCCATACTAAATGCCGTTATAAGCTTATATCTTATACTATAGGGTGCTATAAGCTTGTATCTCATACTAAATGCCGTTATAAGCTTATCTGTGGTTGCTACAAGTCTTTGGTGTGCATCTTTCTATCTAAAATTACATTAGCACTATCTGCTGCATGTAATTTGAAAAGGGCCTATCCAGAAGATATCGTGATAACATTATTACAGAACCAATTAAAACAAGTCTTCGATTGATTCTACAAGCCTAGACACTAGAACAAATCAAAGATTTCAGCTACTTAGTGAAACCTCTCACTAGTAACCAAAACCAAGCGGAGACCCCTAAACACAGTAACCACCACAAGAAACACCCACTATCTCCAGGCGGAGTGCAAAACAGCAAACTAATACAAAGGACAACAAATATTGCATAAGCTACAAACTGCCTGCTTGCATGATTTATTACTCAAAAACCCTGATTTAGTCAATCTTGTAAGCATAACACACTAACACACAATAATCCCCTGACACCAATTATAACCAGGCTCCCAATTCTATTACTGAGAGCTTCAAACATAAACTGTCACACAGACATAGTTTTGAACTCTGCCTAGCAGCGTTAGCCATATTTTCATTCGTTAGCAAATTTTAGGGCAAATCCCTTCAACTAACAAAACAAACCTCAATAACAATAAACATTGGTTAATTGAAAGTTATTACATTGTAGGCACTTTTGGGACTTTCGTGTTAACTTTATGTTAGAAACTCACCGATGATGTTCGGGACGTACAGCAGGACGGCCAGTGCCATGACGAAGAACGTGACCGGCTTGGTGGACAAGCTTAAGCAGTTCCAGGGCGAAAGATCGACGGCGCTAGTTTACAAATCCCTCCATATTAATTCGCGCTAATGTCGTCATTTAGAGGATCACGTGACCCACAGAATGGCACAAATGACGTCAAACCACTTGATAAGCGTATTCACGGCTCTACTTATGTACACGACATAAAAATATTTTGAAGGAAGTAGCTCATAATACATAATGTAAATAAAACAGCCACTACTTATAAAAGCAACCAGTCACAGTCTCCAGCCACCTGAGCGAGAATTTTTCTCAAGTTACACACACCGAGTGTTTTATCTCGCTATCGCAAAACCAACACCTGTACTGCTGATCTGCTAGCAGCCAGCCAGCGACACTGCATATCGTCTACGTCTATCGTCGTCGACTCGCCCCAAAAAGGTACACACACCACACCATTGTATCCAGCATGTACCAGCAGCATTGCATTGTACGCTACCACGTACAATGCAAGCATGCAAGGTCGCCCGAACAAGCATCCAGCTTGTTTGCTTGTATACAGCTGCGTGCACATGGCGCCATCCCAATTGCTCAATCGAACAATACTAATGGTGCACTTGCTGTTTTAGCATAACAACTGTCTACAGCATGCAATTGCAGTCAAAAAAATTGCTATGTTTAATTGTCAATCTTTCCCAATGTGCAGCAAACATGATGGCTTCTATATTAAGTTCATCCAGTCCACCACAGCCCAAGCATATGCTAAGAGAAGATGATGAAGAGCCTGAAGAAGAACTAGAAGAAATTGAGCAGAGAATATTTCCAGTGAATGCAGAAAGCAGCTCAATCTGTGCATCACTTGAGACCAAGACTCTTTGGAAGCGATTCGATGAGTTGGGTACTGAGATGATTGTCACAAGACGAGGAAGGTAAATAGAATTATTTTGTAAAAGTGTGTAATGATTGCCTCTGCACATTCCTGCATGTTTGCATAAAGCCTGAGAAATTGGCTGCATGACAAATGCATGTAACCACTTTATTATGCATAGATTATTGTTACTATGTAACCCAATGGGCTACAACAATTGACACCTTAGTCTCTTATCATCCCAGCTGCTAAACCAGATGATACAGTGTTTGGGTTTCCACAGACTATTAGCCCGAGGTGTTGACCTGTTAACAGTACCTGTCAATAGAATAATGTCAATTTTCACCTCGCATTGCCTTCCTTCAAATCTGTTGTCACCATTCAAGGAAGCCTGTATTGCCATAACATTCATCAAGGAAAGCTTGAGCATGCTTTATTATTAGCAAACAGGTCACAGTATCCTCGCAATTAGTTTAGTGTGAAGTGTATTCCTTCCTGCATTGCACTGCAGCAATGCATGTTTATGGAAATTTATCTAGCGTAAGACTGCAGGCTTCATGTTGAGCATCAAAAGGGCAACTGACTTTGTTAACAGCTTAGTACTTTCCCTTGTGAGCATTACAAATACATGTGCCATTTGCACCAGAGAGAACAGGTGACAATGTATTGACAAACTGGGCCTACACTCAATAGAATTGCGATACTCCTTTATTCTCAGAATTGTAATCATTGCTCCCCTTGAGAGATACAACCTGATGTTTGCGCTGCAGTACAACAGCTAACAGTAGTGTAACTCTTGTGGAATGCATGTGTCACACTCGCATAAAGATGTGACTGTTATTATAACTATGGGTTAGAGTGATTGGTTATTTTTGATATGGCTTGCAGCCTGTTATGGTTTAAATGCGCAGCCTTTTTGGTACAGCCTTTTTGGTGACCTCAGTGCAACGAGTCATAAATATTGTCTTTGTCATGGAGTTAGTCATCTTCACAAGAGTGGAAGCCAGGAAGCAAGGCCACTCACTTAGATGACAATAGTACAAATGACATCACCAAAGTTGTTGCATTCCAATATTACACTTCCTCTTGATTTTCCAAGAAGTTGTGGGTGGGTCTGCAATAGGTTTCTTAATTCACCAGGAAAGCTGGCATCACTAACCGATTTACATAGCTAGCTATTGTCCTCCCATATCTATTATTGCCAGACATTGGAATAGGGCAACTTTCAGATCCTTCTATTATTACTATCATGAGAGTCGTGTTACATAATCTAATGACTGACTGATGCCTTGGCTATTTCAGTTGCTAGAGTTTCAACAATAACACTTGGTATAATATGGCTGCCCCATATAATATAATCCAATATGTAGACACATTCCAATTATGATTTCCTATTCACACTCTCTAATAATGCTTAGCGCTATACTGATTTGAAATACCATTCCTCTTGCAGGCGCATGTTTCCTCCACTTAAAGTTGGACTGCACGGTCTAAAGCCCAATGCATCTTACATCCTGTTGATGGATCTTGTACCAGTGGACAAATATCGCTACAAATACCAAAACTCGAGTTGGGTCAAGTGCTTTGAGGAGGCCTGCTCTCCAACTCGTCTGTACGTGCACCCTGAGTCCCCTGCTCCTGGCTCTTACTGGATGGACCACATTGTGTCCTTTTACAAACTGAAGCTTACGAACAATCAACTTGACAAGCAAGGACATGTAAGTAGCTAATGATATCTGATGCAGTATTTGTATTTCACCATCACAAACACTTCAGTTTACTTTCAGTAATCATCATCACTTCCTTTTTTGTTGATTTATCTACAGATCATTGTTAACAGTATGCATCGCTATCAACCTAGACTACATGTGGTAGAGTCAAGTGACATACAGAATCTCAACTGGGAGAACTTCAATACGATTATATTTCCAGGAACACAGTTCACAACTGTCACCGCTTATCAAAATGACAAGGTAATTTCACTATTTAACACTTTTCATTTCACCACTTATTTCAAAATTGCATTGTGCAATGGAAATCATATGTCTGTACCATTTTCCAGATAACACAGCTAAAAATCGAAAACAACCCGTTTGCTAAAGGATTTAGACATCCAATGTCTCGTCACAGGATGCGTACCAACAAGTAAGTGTAACATTCATATTCAAGCAAAAACAGCCAAATTCATTGTTCTGTTTTTATTACAGCTACAATCCAAGATCAAACAGTGAGTCTGGTTCAGAGGATCGCGATGTTCCACTGTGTGCTAATCCAGTAGTTTCCCTGGCTGAGCACCACAGAGGTGAGAACAAACACAGCGTCCAGCTGAATCAGTGCACACACAATAGTTTGCTTTGTCTAAAACAGTTGGTATCAGATGTGGCGGCACTCTTAGCAATGCTTGTTATCGAGCTTCGGCATACCGATTGCATGACTTATTTCAACATACTCACGCACGCCCAGCCCATAGATTAAAGTAATTATCATAATTGTGGCATGTGAGTGCTCGTAAGTGTCTCAGCATCCATTAAGGATCTCATTTTTCAAATGATGAGTCACTAACCGTGAATTGACATCAAATGCAGCTGTCTGCCTTGAAAGCATAACTACATTTCAACATTGAGCCCATAGATTATCAAAGTTTTTGGGTGTGTGAATGTGCATAAGCCCTAGCAACTAGGTCAACCTCATCAAATAATTATCATAGAAAGGTCACTATCTATGATACACTACACTTGTTCATTATCATCTTTCTCTATTTTCTGTGCAGTTCTCAAGAGACCTTCCGATGGTAGTGATGATGAAATTCCAACTAAACACATGCACGTTGCAAGCATTGGCGATGAAGGCATCATTCAAGTCCAGGAAAACCCAGCTCTCAGAAAAGGTCCCCCCCACCTAAACGGATCAGTCCCCATGTACATAATGTACACCAACCCACTCACTTCATCGCCACAAACAGCTACCTCAGTTATTCAGAATAGAGGGTCCCCTATTACTATGATTTCGAGTAAACCTCCTACCTCTTCAAATGGGCCTGTGCCTGTAATGCACATAGCCAACCCAAATGGATATTCAGCCATATCATCCGTCAGACCTGAAGTGATTCAGACTCCCATCAGCAGGATCTATCGCAGCAGTCCAACAGTGTTTGCACAGGAAAGATCTAGTCTAACTTCAAGCGAAAGCAGCAGCTCGTCTGAAAATGACTCCGACTCAGAGATGTCTACTCACTCACCAGTACTGTCAAGTCCTCCGCCATTGCTGAGGAAAGAAATGGTCACCTCACCTACTGTGTCCTCCACTAAACCAATGATCATTCAAAATGGACCAATCAGCATCGCCAAGGCTTCTTCTACTTCATCAAGCCCTGCATTGAGTGTAGCTGCAATGGAAGCCATTCCTCAACAAAGCTTCATTATTCAAGCAGCCCCCTCAGGCCTGGTAAACAACCTTGGACAAACAAAGTTCTTGCTGCCGATGATGCCTCAAGGCAAGGGATCAACAATGATTCAACCAAACGGACAAATTATATTTTCTGATCAACAGCAACAACAGTTACCACTAATGCAGACAGCAGTACCAATATTTCAGATGGGCGGACAATTTTCAGCAGTTCAACCAATGCAACTCGTTGCACTTACCGGACCTGGACCTCATGTTATCCAAAATAATCCACTTAGCTCATGATACTGAATTTTCTTTACTTTGTACAGTTGAAACCACTTTTCATTTGTGTGTTGTTTGTGTCTTTTTTTACATCAAAACACCAATAATCTCAGGTATTATTATTATTTTCACCCAAAACCTTATTGTACTGAACTTTGAATTTCTCTTTCTCGTGATAAAATTTAGTTCCCGCGCGCGTGTGACCCCGCCGCGAAATACAAAATTAATGTTGCAGCTGGAAGCCAAACATGACCGCAGCAGCAAGTGAACAACTCCATGGATTTTAATTTGTACACCACGTGTGAGCTGAGAAGGTGTAAGCTTAGCACTGAGAAGAAAGCTCTCGAATTATGGAAGGCAGAAGCAGTACACCACCAGCAGTAGCAGCCGCCAGTGATGCCGAGGAGGTGTTCGGTTCTCCTCCAGAGCCAATGTTCAACGACTCTCGTCGAGGCATCAATGCAGAGCTGCTGCAAGAGTCACTCCAGTCGTTGACAAGTGCAAATAGCGACGCCATAGCAGCTCATGATACAGACTGCAGTGTTGACTCCTTCAGAAATGGTAATGCAGTAGCCTTCATCTTCAGCTTGTGCAGACATTATGGACTCCCTGACGACGTTAGATACCGCTCTGTGGAGCTGTTTCACAGGTTCATGTACCAACACGTAGTGGAGGTCTACGAACACGTGCAAACAACAAAAGACAAAGAAAGCCCTATCAGCTGGGAAGCAGTCGAGGAACGCCTCAAGTACCAGGTGACCCTCAGAGCACTCACATGTGTGCAACTGTCTAGCAAAATGAGCCTCCACTACAAGATAGTGGGTGTTGCTAAAGCCAAGTCCTTCATGACCCGCTGTGGGTATCGCTTTGCTGCAGCTAGTCTTGTCCATTCAGAGATAAGAGTCCTCAGAACACTGGAATACTGTGTGAGTGGACCGACTCCACTTGACTATGTTGAGCTACTGATAGAGATTGTGGGAAAGATTGATACTGTACCAGTGAAACAGCTTCATGGTGTGTCTCTCAAGGTGCTGGACACCTTTTACTACTGCCGTGAAGAAATCACTAATAGAATATCAAAGCTGTCTTTGCCGTTTGATCCCTACCAGCCTCCTGTTGTCAATGGAGATAGCCTCAAGACCGCTGCACTAGGAATGAACTACATGATGTCTGCAGCCTCTGTGGTAGGGGCAGCAGCGTTTGTACTCTGTCCTGCTAACAGCGACTACATTGTGGATTTGGTAACCTCAAAAATACCTTCAATACCAAAGAAAGACATATTAGACCTCTCAACTCTACTCATCGAACAAATCATGATAGATCCAGTGTAACAGCCCCATAGCTAACTATGTATCTACATCAATATCCATGTTCTCTTCTCAATGTTTTACCCTTCATGCTCTCTCTCTCTCTCTCTCTTGACCTCTTATACTTATTTTTTAAACATCAATAATAAATTAAAATTCATAGAGACCAAATTGAACAAAATTACAGTCGTCATTTTGACTAAGATAACGTACACACAGCTAACACATAAGTATGTTAAAAAAAATAATCATGTATCATGTCTGGATACATTGAGTAGACCAGCTCCCGCAATCTTGTCAACATTATCGTGTTCATTATGTAACCTTCTCCTGCCCTTTCGTAGATACCGTATCCTTGTAACTGGCAGGCTAATAGCTTTGCGGAACTCTTTTCTAGACCAGCCGTACACCAATGCATTGAGAATGCCTTGTAGAGGTGACACAAAAGCCTGCATTGTATAAGGTATTGTAGTCATAGAACAATGCTTGTAATACAAAAATAATGGAGCTACAGTAACATTCAGTTGTAACTCATGATTTTTTTACAAGCGTATGCAGACAGATGATGAAGTGAATCAAATAGTGCAGGGGACACCAGCCTTGTGCAGAGTTTAGCTATGCTAGTGTACCAGGCAGCATATTGGCTACTCTTTCAACAATTATTTAGACCACACGAACAGATAAATTATTGGTTTTGTCAATCGTAGCAACAGAATGATTGTAGATAGGCTGAAATTTGTAACGTACCTGGAAAAAGAACACGAACAGATCTGGATGATCCTGTAAACTGGAGCGGGAGACACTTGACCAAACCAGTATTGCCGCTAGGAAGGCTATCGTAGGAAGACAAGTCAAGATGTGCAGGTGGTAATTGGGTTGGCTTACTTGGAAAACCACACAATAAAAATATGAATATAAATGCAGAAGCTCTTATCATCAATTTCTTAATGATCTTCTTTGAATTAGAATCGATTTGTTGACCTAAGGTATAGAGATGACATAATGATCAAAACTTTCTGAGCTATGGTTTCAGATTTTTTTGTGTGAAAGTTTTGTCCATGGACTTATACAATACGACAAAGTTCAATAGACGGCTTGTGAAGTTTGTAATGAAGAAAGTGCACAACAGAAACATTTCTGAAACCATCTGCAAATACGCTATTATAACAGCAGATGCGATATGCTCCTTTATTCTATCAAAAGTAAGATGTTACCACCTCAAAGCAAAACGTAGAAGAGAGAGGAGAGACAAAATGAAATAAATCACCTTGTTGTAATTTCAGCACCTTCCAAGCCAGTAAGAGAGTGACCACATACATTAGCTGTAGTCAGAAAAAAATACTAGTGACAAAAATTCTCTCTAAATGATTTTCAAACTGACGATAATGACGACTGATGAAACCAGATAGAACGCTCCGACAAAGCCAGAGATAATGACAGCTAGTTCGTTCAGTTCATCTTCACGAATCTAGCATATTCAAAATTTTTATAAACGACAGATATTTAGCTCAGCACAGAAAAGCTTACACTATTCTCCGGTCTAGTATTGAAAAAATCTACAGTGCACCTGTGGAAAATTAAGTAAAATATCACCAAGGGTCACTAGAAATAAGAGTGCATACCAACAAGAATTCTTAGCTACATCTTCAAGACTTGCTTTTGTCTCCGTGACCGGTATGACAAGTAAAAGTGGAAATATCCTACAGAGGGGATATCTTTATGAGTCTCCTGACATTGCACTGTAAAAAGGCCTGGTTCACATCAGTATTTCGCCGCCATACATTTGCTTTTAGCTCCGCAAAATTGAAAATAACAGCGTGTGACAATGTGCACCAGGCTTTGCTCTGGCGGACTCAGGCTTTATCATGTTGCTATACTTACCAACAAAACAGGTACATTATACCAGTGAGCAAGTGTTTAGTCCAGGTGGTATTCTTGACATCCTGCAGTGAATGAAGCATCAATAACAGGAGCAAAATAGACAATTTATTTTTAAGATGTCTCGATTTGCTAACAGTTGCACTTCTTACCAATGACTGTCTTCCCTTGTTTCGATACAGCTCTTTCATTTTCAGTAGAGCATGCGCAGCGTACACTACCGTCAGTAGATAGGTTATGATTGTCAGAATCTGAAGATATCAAAGAGAGAGAGAGTCTATTGTGTACATTCAAATTTGGTGCAATGGATAAACAACCGGTGTGCTCAATAGCAACATAGCTTGATTAGACAATGATCATACACACACATGATATTTTGTTTTTGTACACAACAGTCACTGAACATGTGATGCACTGAGGTCACATTTAACCTGCCTGACTATGAATGAAATATAGAAGCAAATGTACAAGTGGAGGTCATTGTGTGACTGACTTACTGTGGTGGAGACAGCTAATACATAGCAGAGGCCTTGGGATTCAGGCTGGTCAGTCACATGTAACCATAACGACCCACCAAACAACCAAGTACAAGAAAGAATAAAGTCACCGACAGCAAGAACAAATAAAGGATGAACCTGGAGAAAGAAAGAGGGAGTGAGCGAGAAGAGAGAGAGAAGAGAGAAGGAGGTAAAAGGTGATAACATGCTGTTACATACTTCAGAGCTGCTTAGTTTTCCAGTAACGAAGACAGTCACGATGATAGAACTTGATCCTACAATGCTATAAGATGCAATAATGATTTGAATTCTTGTTACCAGTACAGCACCCTACAGTGGAACCTCTCCCTAAGGCGGACACCATTGGGACCAACAAAAATCTTCCATTATAGAGGTGTCCTCTGGTCAGGGGTTTATTATGTGGGTTATATTTGGGATTCAGTAAGTGTCCATTATAGAGGGATGAGGGGTGCCCTCTAAGGGGGGTTCCACTGTATTGACAAGTGTGTGTCAGTTTGTTTATGCTGTTGAAAGTTGCTTGTAGTCTCTTGCTTTGACAGCTTGTGTTACCAGTTATATTTACCTTAAAATAGACATTAGTATTCTGATGATAGATATTGCATATGCCTGGAGAGAATGAGGAGAAAGAGTATCTTACACATGCTGTTCAAGCAACAATGTATGAGACAGTATATAACAGCATAGGTATATCAGACCAGGTGCTAGGGCATACACTGATCGTTACTGTGCGAGACATTCGCTCACATATTGGATGTCTTCACCATACAGTGTTCTGTTACAGTCAATATCATCATCATCAAACAATATGGAAGTAGGCAAGCTCATCTTGAACACTGAGGTGAAATTTAGAAGACGATATGAGAGTATGAGAGCAGAGGGAGGAAGAAGTTTGAGGCTCAGACAAAAAACCATGATACATTTGCACTTACCCAGGTCCAAATGAGCTTTGCAGAGGTTGGATCAAGCAACAGTGCCAGCCACACCACACACGATCTGAAGACTAGCTCTACTGCGCTGTTAAATTAATAATTTTATTATTATAACCAGTCATGAATTCGATTACAATGACCGTGTGACTGTCGCGTGAGCAAGTTTATTATCGCGGGAGGTTGGGCGGGTTTACAGGCAGCATGGAAACGGGAGGCAGTGGAAAGAGGGCTGCAAACCTTCCATGGTGAGCTACTGGTATTGAGGGTCTGTTGATGTTTGGGTGATGTGATTCATAGGGTGGAGAAATACCGTCCCAAGTCATTGGACGAACTCGTATCTCACAAAGACATCATATCAACCAGTAAGTGTGAGAGAGATAATAACTCAGGTGTTGCTATTGTTTTGCAGTTCAGCGGTTTATTCAGGAAGACAGACTGCCTCACCTGCTTTTCTATGGTCCTCCTGGAACAGGCAAGACCAGTACAATCCTAGCATGTGCCAGCAAGCTGTACGCACACAAGCAGTTCAACTCCATGGTACTAGAGGTAGGCATACAGAGAGAAATCATCCTAGCTCCAGCTACTTGTGTCCCTTCTTCCAGTTGAATGCCTCGGATGACAGAGGGATTGGTATCGTCAGAGGACAGATCCTTAACTTTGCCAGCACCCGGACGATCTTTCACTCTGGTTTTAAACTGATTATACTTGACGAGGCAGACGCCATGACTAAAGATGCCCAGAATGCTCTCAGAAGAGGTGCAGTGTGATTACCATTACTATACAGCCTGGCATCCCAAATATTCAGTATTGTCGTTTGGTGGGTAGAATTAAACTATTTAGGTAGTAGGGGCTGACCCCACCAATACAAAAGGTGAAACATTCTTTTTTAGTTATAGAGAAGTATACAGAGAATGTGCGGTTCTGTTTGATATGCAACTACCTGTCCAAGATCATTCCTGCACTGCAGTCGAGATGCACTCGATTCAGATTTGGTCCACTCAGTCACGACCAGATGATCTCAAGAGTTCAGCACGTCGTACATGAAGAGAAGTGAGCAAAAACCAGTAATTCATTGTAGCTCATTTACACTAAATCAGGAAGTTTGTGTAACTAACTTTCTGATCTCGATGAACTCGGTTTTGTAAATTCTGTGTTGAATAGTATGTTTTTCATTGCATTTTACGTTCTCTTTCTCCTTCCTCCCCCTCTCTCTCTCTTTCCTCCCTTCGCCTCTCTCTCTCTCTCTCCCTCCCTCCCTCCCTCCCTCCCTCCCTCCCTCCCTCCCTCCCTCCCTCTCTCCCTCCCTCTCTCCCTCCCTCTCTTCCTCTCTTCCTCCCTCCCTCTCTCCCTCCCTCCCTCCCTCCCTCCCTCCCTCCCTCCCTCCCTCCCTCCCTCCCTCCCTCTCTCTCTTGTGTCTAGTGTTCAGGTCACAGATGATGGTCTGGACAGTATAATAACATTGTCACAAGGTGACATGAGAAGAGCACTCAACATACTACAGGTACTCTTTACAACACTCAACATCACTCTCTAGCAAGCAGCAAACATACTTACAACTATCAACCAATACACTAGTAGTGTGACAAACCAAAAATAAATACTGCCACGTGTGCTAGAACTGCACAAACAGAGAGTGGTTCTCATGTTATCATTGCCTTGCTGTAGTATCACAGTTATTAGTTGGTAATGAAGTGAATGTCAACAATGACTATATTGAGACAGTAGAATGGTCTTACTATTACCAAATTTTGCTCAGTGGGAGGATGTGTGATTGGATGAAGTGCTGCTTCTATACTTTACCTCCGTGCTTGTATTTCATGTCTTCGTACACGTGTGTCTTATTTTCAGAGCTCAGCAATGGCATACGATGAAGTCACCCTGGACGCTGTCTACCTGTGTACTGGACAGCCTCTCCCGTCGGACATAGCTCAGATTGTCCAGTGGATGCTGAACGAAGACTTCAGTACTGCGTACAAGAGTAAGTGATACAGACAGGCAACATTGCAAACCCTTCCAAGTAACTATCTCCCTATGCGCTGGGATTCCTATGCGCTATAGCACGGTCATAGTTTGTACCTAGGCTTTTTATAATTGTGATTGCAGTGTGGTCTGCAATACCTTATCCTGCCAATGGCTGTGTAGGCAGGTGTAGAACATCTGTTCTTCCTGTGAAATAAACTGCTTTTTGGTGTATCTAAAGATTTCCATAGTTGTTGTTTGACAGCTAATAATGCCCAATATTTTAGCATTCACAGACCCTGGGTGGTACCACTTGGTGAGGTGTCTTGTGTAATGTATCACTGAATTGTTAGTTATCAGTAGCATGTGTGTTGTGGTGTCTTTAAACTCCCGAAACAGTACTTGTTTTTAACACATGAGTATCACATGAATACTCAAGATACTGGTTTACTTTGCGTGATAATGAACACTCCAGTAATGCTTCACTCAACACTACTGTCGGTCTGCTATGCATGTTTGTGTGAGTGTAGGTCAGTGCTATCCCTTAGACTAACATATCACATAGCTTCCTTCCTTGTTAGTGGTCTCATATCGAAAGATTAATGTTACTAGAACGTGTCTGTTTACAAAAAATAATACTTTGTGTCTTTTCAACTAGATATAATGAGTCTTAAAGTGCTCAAAGGATTGGCATTACAGGACATAATAACCCAGACTCATTTGTATGTTCATCGAGGTACTGTCAGTGCATGCATACAGACACTTACCATCAGATGTACTTTCCATGTAGTTGACTTCCCTCAAAAGGTGAGAATGGTGCTACTAGACAAGATGGCTACTATCGAGTGAGCTTTGTTAGCCCATATCTTCACTGTTGAGCTATTATTCCTTTTTATAAAGGCACCATCTTGCTGCCGGCACATCAGAGAAGTTACAAGTTGGAGCGCTGCTCGGTGCGTTTCAAATCGTACGAGAGTTGGTGACAGCAGAACGAAGCTAGAAATACAGTTTTGTCAAAGTTTACAATAAAAAAGTTTCATCACACATGTGCATAGCACTAGACTGCTACTGATCGAATGTGTACAATACAACAGAATGGCTGAGAAAGAGAGTCATAAAACACAACAACACAAAACAAATTGTCGATTTAAAAACTGCTGGATAAGACAAGCTGCTGCTGCAATAACACACACACGTACACATAGTTCATGGTTGTGATGGTCTAGGAGGTCGGGCAGGAGGGGCTCCTCCTCCAGAACCGTTCACCTTGGCTTTCGGAGGAGGCATGTTGTCGTATAGTGGGTCACTTGTGGCTTTTGAAGAACTACTGCTAGTATTGGTTTTGGCGGGGAATTCAAAGTTGTCGTAGTTAGCCTGCTCCACTACTCCAAGCTGATGTGACATGCGCTGTTCGTAGGCCTCCACAAAGTGATTGATTGCACGATAGACAAACTTGTACTGCTGCTCGGTCTGAACCATTCCTGAGCGTTGAAGACGAGCCATTTGAACAGTCTGCTGAATGTCTATTTCGTGTTTCCAACCGTTTTCTGCAATGCTTGCTAGAATAATATCAATGACAACGAAAGTGCCGGTTCGACCGATACCTGCACTACAGTGGACGATCATTGGACCAGTTTGCTCAACATCACGATACTTGTGGTTGACATCATCCTGAAAACCAAGCACTACACCTGGATCCTGAGGCACTCCGTGGTCAGGCCATGCCTTGAAATGGTACTGGTATATAGTCCTTGTCTCCTGGGTTTCTTTATTAGTGACTAGGAATTGACGCAGAATGTAGTTCGGATTGAATGTCTCACCAGCATTGACTAATCGTACCTTCCCTTGTTCAGTTGGTTCTTCTGGATTGGGCCAGTAGCGAGCACACTTGTTACGACCTCTCTCTACTTCGTTTGTGATCATCACAATGACTCTGGAATTTGCTTGCCAGACCATTCTCCAGAAATCTACGGTCGTGGACGGCAGACATCCTTGTGTGGCAATATATCGAGACTGTGTTCCAGGCACTTCACCATTGATGTAGTTGGCGTTGATATAGTCCGATCCAGGAACTTCTGGATCAGCACCCTCGGTTAGAACATAACGAGTGTGATCAAATGGCAAAATATTCTTGAAGCGATTCTTTGCTCGATTCTCGGCTAGCACGCCGATCTTGCGGCTGTATATCGACCTACACTCTGACTGCTGCATCTGCTCAAACTCCTCCCAGAACCCAGCCTTGCCGTACATATCCTGATTCTGCTTCTCGAGATCTGCTATCCTCTTACCGATGTGCCCTGGAAGAAACGAGGTGCTGTGGAATGGATGCTTCAAGTTGATCACACGGCCATTAGTCTCGACCAGAGGATTCTTCTTGTAATGTTCAACAAGGTCTACAAGTGAGCGGAACTGTGGTCCTCCACCCATGTCAAACAGTTTATCCTTTCTTCTTATGATAACATGAGAGATTTCGTCTCCCACGCGAGTCGAGAGGACGAAATTTCCAGGACTGTGCACAGATGTACGTACCAGGTAGCTACCATCCTGTCCTTTAGCGCCGAGCAGGGTTTCTGCATCTCTCCCAGTCAAGGGCCCATGGTACCACCGCTCATTAGCAACCTCCTCGCAGAATAGAGGGTGCTTTAGTTCGATCACCATCCCATTCTTCTCCTTCAGTTGGCCTGGATTCTCCGTGTAATATTGCACGAGCTCGCCGAGTGTAGCAAACTTCTCTCCGCCGTACAGATCGTAGTAGTCTCCTTCTCCTGTCTGTATCCGGATATGAGTGATCTCTGTGCCGCGACGAACAGACAGAGTGAAATCTCCAGGATTGTTCTGGCTGGGTCGAACAAGAAAGCTGCCGTCCTCGCCCTCTTCCAGCAGCAGTTCTTCGGCCTGTTTCCCGTTGAGACTAGGGTGAAACCACCTTCTGGTAGCCATGTTTGCAGGGCACTATCAGCAACACTAGAAAGGGTTCTCTTGAGAACGCGTGAGTCGGAAAGCAAGCTTGGTTCTGCACAGGAACTAGAATGAGGTGAGCAAACTTTGATCACTTAGCGGTTATTAGCGCATGCGTGATTCCATGTTTATTTCTGGACAACGGTACGGTACCGGCGACGTAGCGCGCATACTTACGTACTCGTATTAATAGGTTGAGTATGTTTAGTAAGCTTACTCTTGATAATAGTGTGCTTCCTGGATGTTAGAGTGTATGGGCGTTGAAGAATGAATCTTCAACCCTCATGCCCCCTCCAACCGACAATCTTCACTTGACAAATGCTTCAAAAAGCATGAACTAGAAAAGAGAAGAACATATGGCCCAAGAGCTAGTTAAAGATGTGGAGCATGCCTCGTTTAGCCCATTGGTTCTTTCTGCCAGCGGCAGCCTTCCCAAAGAAGCAACCATTTTTTACAAAGACTGGCAACTCTCCTTGCTGACAAATGTCATCAGTCCTATGGTCTGACACTCCACTGGCTCAGATGCAATATCACCTACAGTCATCTATTCAGTGTTTACGAGGAGCTCGTTCCTCTCGCGGTCATTCTAGTCAGATCGGCAATTCGGCATCCATCCCGATCGACCTCGTGATGATCAAGACTAAAGCTAGCATCTAACTTTACTTTATGACTGATTATCATTTTTCCTCACCTATTACATGTATCTATTATAGAAGTCTTCATTATTCATTATCTATTAGCCTAAGTGTAGCCGCCATCTTGTTTTCTGCCCAACCCTAAATATGCCACGTCTACCGTGTGGCATAATAAATAATGCATTATCATTCGTGTTTAGTAATAGTTAACGTAACAAAATGGCGGAAGAATGTACTCCAGCCATGACGTCACGTATAATTATTGATTACCGCAACATTCCAGCTCACACGGTGAAAAGTGTTAGAAACTTAGAATAAAAAACCGATATACAAATTATTTTCATCGAAAGGTCCTTACTATAGAAAATCAACAGTACAAACAAGAATCAATAGCTAGTCATTGGTTTGGGAGGTCGTGGAGGAGGACTGTCCAAGTCACCATTGATTAGAGCACTTGATTTTGAAGGATATAACAAGTTCCCGTAACTCCGACCTTCTTTCGTTCCTTGTTCATGATGAAGGCGCTGTTTGTATGCCTCAACATGGTGCTGAACAGCGTGATAGATGAATCGATATTGAGGTTCTGTTTGCACCATGCCAGATCTTTGGAGTCGAATTGTTTGCACACATTGCTGAATGTCGATCTCATGGTCCAGTATTGAGCCATTTCTTTCAATACTGGAGAGAATGCAGTCTATAACAATGAAGGTACCAGTTCTACCAATTCCTGCACTGCAGTGGACCACCACTGGACCTGTCTTCACTAGTCCAGACTGGTCTATTTCATTTAGTTTATCATTCACCTCATTGATAAATCCAAGCACTACGCCTGGATCCTGAGGCACTCCATGATCAGGCCATGCCTTGAAGTGGTACTGGAAGACACTGCGCGTCTCCTCTTTCTCTTTGTGAGTGACTTGAAGTTGACGAAGGATGTAGTAAGGATTGTGTGTCTCTTCTATACTGACCAACTGTAGTACTGCTGCTTGTTCTGTGGGCTCTCCTGGATTCGGCCAATACCGAGCACATCTGTTTCTACCTCGTTCCACCTCATTTGTGATCATAACAATGACTCTGACGTTTTCCTGCCACACCATTCTCCAGAAGTCTCCAATGGTTGACTGGAGGCATCCTTGTGTAGCTATGTACCGCTTCTCTGGAATGTCACCATTGATGTAATTGGCATTGATGTAATCTGATCCAGGGACAGATTCATCAGCACCTTCAGTTAGGACAACACGGGTGTGGTCGAATGGCAAAATGTTTCTAAAACGATTCTTTGCACGGTTGTCTGGAAGCACCCCAATCTTGCGGCTGTATGTCGACCTAAACTCAGTCTGTTGCATCTGCTCAAACTCCTCCCAGAATCCAGCTTTGCCATAGCGGTGTTCGTTCCGTGTTTCCAGCTCTGATATCCTCTTCTTGATGTTGATAGGAAGGAATGCAGTACTGTGGTACGGATGTTTGAGATCTATCACTCGACCATTGGTTTCAACCAGAGGATTCTTCTTGTAATGCTCGACCAGTTCCACAAGTGAAATGAATTTTGGACCTCCGCCCATGTCAAAGAGTCTATCCTTTCGCCGAATAATCACGTGGGATACCTCGTCTCCGACACGAGCCGATAGTACATAGTTTCCAGGACTGCGAACTGAAGACCGCACCAGGTAGCTGCCTGACTGCCCTTTCGAGCTAAGTAGCAAATATTCAGCCTCTCTGCTGGTGATTGCACCATGATACCATCGTTCAGTAGCAATCTCCTCGCAGAACAGCGGGTGCTTCAATTCGATTACCATCCCATTCTTCTCCTTCAGCTGTCCAGACTTCTCCACAGTGTAATATTGCACGAGCTCGCCGAGTGTAGCAAACTTCTCTCCGCCGTACAGATCGTAGTAGTCTCCTTCTCCTGTCTGTATGCGAATGTGCGTGATCTCTGTGCTGCGACGAACTGACAGAGTGAAATCTCCAGGATTGTTTTGGCTGGGTCGAACAAGAAAGCTGCCATCTTGTCCTTCCTCCAGTAGCTTTTTCTCAGCTTGCGGTCCGTTGATGCTGGGATGAAACCAACGCTTCGTTGCCATATTGTGTAACTGTTGCTGATAGTGTCATGGGCAACACTGAGCAATGCAATACCCACCCCAGGTTATGGCCATAATAAGCACTGCGGAAGACATAACAAGGCAAATAATTTGCCCTTGGTAGATTTCTGTGTACAAGGTGTAAAGTTCTGTGCAAATGCCTACTGCACTTTAGTGCTCTATGTGATACAACTAGGCAACTTTTCAGTACTACTTTACGTAACGGAACCAAAGCAAAACAGACGTTTACGTAAACGTAACAATAGTGCAAGCTCCGCCCCGCGAACGTCCCACGCATGCATATAGACGAGTAGTTACAGAAGAACTGCGACGGTGGGCCGCCTGCTCGTTTTGCTTGACAACCAGAGGTATGGCGAAGCAAACCAGGCTGCTTTCGGACTATCCAAAGGTATGGAACGTGTTTGTATTTTGCATGTTTACAATAGATATCATATTAACACAGTCGTTGCCATCAGTTTGTTCACCAGTACTGCATCTCTGTTGTGTAGCCATATTACACCATATCAGGGCGCCATGCAAAGGAGACGGATTTTAATTCTGAAGTGCTTGAGTTTTGTTCAGACGAGCAGTCTCAGACTATTGCTAACAGGTGAATTACTATGAAGGAAACAGGAGTGTGTGCTTTCTGGAGGCTATAGCTGCCTGGTTATTAATTATGCACTACTGTCTCTTTGCAATGCTGAAGCAAAACACCCGAGAGGTCACCTTGTGTTCAGTTTATGAGCATTCTTAATTGTGTGAATGAAACACCAGTTACCAAAGAATCTAGTGTTTGAAAGTGTCACTCCACACTTTCCGTTCAGCATATTGCAAGACAGACAAAATGTACTCCTAGTACCACCTAAGAATGAGTTTTTAACAAAGCAGTGTTTCCTCAAGTAATGTATGCTCATTACAAGTTGCTGTGTAATCTGTATTCCCTCCTCCTGGCTTGTTCTCGATGTGGAATGTCAACAACTATGCTCTTCTTGTAGTGTCACAGTTTCCTTGAGTTCTCGATCTGGCAAAGTCATCATTATCGGTGCTCCTGGCGTCGGAAAAACATCTCTTCTCTTGCGGTGAGTGTTTGTATCATGTATGGTCAAATGAATGCAATTGTCCTTGTGTCTAGGTATTGTCAACATGTGTTTGAGAGCCACTACAAGAACACCATTGGAGTGGACTTTGAGGTAGAAAGATACAAGATACTCGGCCAGCCATTCTGTTTACAACTGTGAGTGGTGTCACAAACTGAATACCTACACTGTTTGCAACTTGTGGAGAATTCTTTGACACAATCTCTGTACTATAAACCAATAGCCGGCCTTTTATCATCTTACCTCTGTTTCTAATTTTTTGTTAACTTTGTATTCATCTGATGATAGCAGGTCACAGCTACCCACACAAACAGTAACACGATATGTTAGTGTAGTCATCATTATCTTGGTGTGATTCACTAACTAACTCACTTACTGATGGATGCTGCAATATGATACCGGCCTGTACCTGCTAATGGCACTAGTCACTGCTTTTTGTGACGAAATGAACAACCATGTACCTGTTTCTATAGATAATTGTGAATTGGGTGTGTGTGGGTGGGTGGGTGAGTGTGTGTGTGAGCCAGGGCCCAATTGTATGGTTTTATTGTAGGTGGGACACAGCAGGAGCTGAGAGATTCAAAGGAGTAACGACACCATACTATAGAGGAGCTAACGGTAAGCGTTTCATAAATTAATGGTAGCTGTTTTAATGACCAGATCACTCCAGTGTGAAATTTTGACACACTAGACTAGTTGTCTGTCTATCTATTACCATAAAATAACGTCAGAGTTTATCCTCTTCGTACTACACTGATGCTCTGCAGCATTACTCATGTAAAACAGCTGTTGCCTACCGTATTCCTGGATATATATGATTTCATAGTTGTTTGACGAATACGAAACGGTACTTAAGCTAGTCGAAACCGTATCCAATGATAGCTTGATAAGGTGTGTGCAAACATCCCCCAGCATCATAATCGCATTAGCTAGTGAGCTTTTGAACTGGGCGTGATTGCTATGTGTGGGTAAACTATAGACATTCCAAGCATATTTGTAATCCTCTGATTTCCTGCTCTTACTAATGACTACTACCACACAAAGCGTAAACAATTAAAGCTGACGTTGATACAGCCGTGTGAGGCATGCTTGTGCAGTTAGTGCCAGCACCAAAACATGACAGTGCGAAAAGATTCTATACATACTGTTATTCTATATACCCAGGATTCTAGCCTCGTACCCCAGTCGCTGATAAATAATTTTTCCTTCTCACTAGCGCCTGGGTACGAGGCTACTGGAATTAAACAGTGCAAGTTACGTGCACTCGATTCTGTAATGACACATGTAGATCACTGGATATTGTAATTTGTGGATAATTGTTTACACGAATCGATTCAAATGAAGCATGGTAATTGACCATTATGGTGTGGTCGCCAAATTCCTTGTGTGGTCATTCATTCTTTGTGTCTCTGCACAGTTTAATGTGGTTTGGTCTGCAGTAAATATTTACACTTTATCATAATTTAGCATAACTATGATTTAACATAGCTAAGGGATAGAAAGTCATGTGATGATTGTTTTGCTTTTCAGCTGTCATCTTGACGTTTGATCTCAGCGCCTGTGAAGAAACATTGGAAAGGACGAGGTACATCAAAGCAGTCAGTTTTCATCATTGCTCTCTCTCTCTCTCTCTCTCTCTCTCTCTCTCTCTCTCTCTCTCTCTCTCTCTCTCTCTCTCTCTCTCTCTCTCAGAGACTGGCTTTTAGAAGCAAATAATAACTGTTTTAGCGAATTCGATATTTTTCTAGTGGGCACCAAGAGAGACATGGTGGTAAGATTAGGCTGAAATCCACTTTATAACACGTGTTATCTTTACTTATTGCAGTCAGATTCGGATTATATTCAGTACGAAAAGTTAGCGATAGATTTTGCATTTAATCTTGAAGCCGAGTACTGGTGTACGTCAGCAAAAACAGGTACTGAGTAAAGATGGATGTTTTATACTCGCTAGTTTGTATTCTTGCTCTTTCCAGGGTTGAACGTTGTCGATCTATTTGACAGAATAGCAATCCTCGCATTTCAGAGCGTTATTTTCAGAGAAGTAGAACACAAAAAGGAGTCAAAATCGAACGCCACAAGTCAGCAACAAGTAGCAGAAGGTTCCACATTAACACGTAAGGCATTTGAGAAGAGCTCAAAAGAGCCAGTTGTTTCAATATTTCGTTTGTTTTCTCATCTCAGGAATTAAGTTGTCACATGAGTCACGAAGTGGGAGGAGAAAAAAGATGAAGGGCTGTGCAACCGACAGCTGCAAGAGATGACACCAGTACAGGCGCTAAACTATTTACTACAGTGTCAGTGTTTTTGTTTGCACGTAACTGAAGAAAAGCTTCTATCACTTTCAATCTAGTTCAATAAGTTTGCGTTATTTTCGAATCTCGAATCTTCTTATTAATTTTTAGATCAAAATAGTTGGTTACTGAGATAGTACAGAAATCAAAATGAAACAGCTAACAATGAATAATACAGTGACAATAGTGTTAATAATATCAATGAATGATGAACTTTGTGATACAATACCAGTTGAATGCTGAACATACAGACACACACACAAAATGTCATTTTTTCCCAAACTCAGTGTAGTAGTAGGAGATGTAGGTCATGACTGACCTCCAGTCTGGCACAGACATGCTCACCATGTCCTCCACATCCTATAGAGAATGGAAGAGGGAGGTTTAACAGCTGGTATAGGCAGTTGGTATTGTGCAAGTGTGTTTACTCACCAGAAGTGATGGAATCCCGGCATCCTCTGCTACTGAAAAAGCAATCTCAAAATTCCTTCTCTGCATAGCGTAAATGATGTGAAACGATCAAACACAACACAATTTGTAGTTATAATATTACAGATAAACACTAAACTATTATGCTTTTTATGTGCACATGAAGAATGATGTCTGGTACTGCATACCTGTGTTTCGTGGGTGAGAGTATTGTATGGGATTTTGTCCGGCAGAAAGTGATGAAGGAGGGCACAAAATGCAAGTCCGTCTGAAAAACTTGCTCCGAAATTGTTGATAGAGACATTCTAAGCAAAGCAACATCATTTCATATGAGGATAAAGGAAATCTAAAAGCTCACTTCATAGCTGTCGGTCATGATTTGACACCATCGCAGCAATTTGGCTCTCTTTGAACGATTGTCCATAGGAACTGTGAATGAGGGAGTAGATACCTGTCTGTTTGGAAGTATGACAGAATGAGGACGTGTCAGTTTGTGTTGTGCAGGAGATCTTTCTCTTCTGCAAGGCAAAATGAGATCATGTCAAGTACAGACATTCTATACGTGGGAAGTAACAGACCTTGTCACAGGATTATTTGATACTGGTGTAGCCACTGGAGACGTGGTTGCTGTAGGAGCAGTTGGAGACACAGCCCGATTCCCTTCTTTCTCCTGCATCTTCGAGATAAATGAACTCAGACTATTTCCACTGCCAGTGACATACAAGGACAAAGGTCTTTGTCCTGCTTTGCCCGATTGAGATGAAGTAGCAGTAAGAGTAGTAGTAGGTGGCTCACTCAGCCCATTCTGTGGAGTGGTCAGTTTGCTTTTCCATGCAGGCTGTTGTGGCGGGTCATTGTTGACGCCTTGTATTGAAGCAACTGTAGCTCCTCGCCTGAAAACTACACCTGTTTTTACCATGCTGTTCCTTTGTGCAGGTGGTGGTACTGTTGCATAAGAGATAGGTGTAGGAACTTGCTGTGGTTTACTTGGCTGCCCATTGCTAGTCTGGCTAACCATTCCTGGTGGTTGCTTCACTGTTTGAGATGTTGGAACAGGTACTTTAGTAGTAACTGGTTGCTTGGGAGTATAAAGACTTGTGGTTGGTGTTGTCAGAGAAGTGGATGAAGTGAGAGGTGGGTGTCTAGATGCAGGAGCTGTTTTCTGCTGTGGTGATTTTGGTGCACTAAAATCAGAGCTTTGTGGAGCTTGCAGAGCTGAAGAGGAGGTAGTGGTGGATGGTGGGCTAACAGTACCATTAGGTCTTGTAGTCTTTTGTGAGGCCATTGGAGGTGGTTTTGGCTTGGAGATAGCTATTGGAGTGACTGCAGTGGGCGTGTGAACCTCTTTGACAACATCAGTGATGACTGTACTTTTGGGAGACAATGTCTTTGTTACTGCGGGTGGTGGTGCTGGTGTAGAAGTGTGTTCCTCCTGCAAGCTTGTCTTCCTTGTTGACTTGACCGAGGAGAGAGGAGGAGCAGACTTTTCTTTTGTGGCTTCAAAAGACCGTCTCAGAGCTAAAACTGTCTTCTTTGGTGGTTCAGCTGTAGCAGCAAGAGTCTTCCCTGGTGGTGTTGGTAGTGGTTCATGAATGGTTGCAGGCTTGGTTACTACTTGTGATGATCCTTTTTGTGGTAATTTTTCGTCCACTTTCGAATGACCAGAAGAGGTTTCTACTGGTGGTGGTTCTTGCTTAGTGGTTGCAGCTGGTGTGGAAGTAGGCACGTGTGTTGGTGCAGAAAATGCAGCTTTAGCAACTGAAGTAGAGACAGGTTGGTTGTCACTGCCGACCATCTGGTTGAACAGTTGTACAAGCGAGTTAACAGCTGCTCCTTGCTTACCACTTCCATTAGGAGAAGTTGGTGAAAAGGTACCGAGATCAGAAGAACGCTTTCTTTCCTTCGTAGTGGAAGTGGTCGAAGGTAAGGTCATATCACTGCTCTTCCGTACTGGTGGTATGGCTTTTATCTGAGGTGGCGGAGGTGAACCTTGCTTACCACTTCCATTAGGAGAAGTTGGTGAAAAGGTACCGAGATCAGAAGAACGCTTTCTTTCCTTCGTGGTGGAAGTGGTTGAAGGTAAGGTCACATCACTGCTCTTCCGTACTGGTGGTATGGCTTTTATCTGAGGTGGCGGAGGTGAACCTTGCTTACCACTTCCATTAGGAGAAGTTGGTGAAAAGGTACCGAGATCAGAAGAACGCTTTCTTTCCTTCGTGGTGGAAGTGGTCAGAGGTAAGGTCACATCACTGCTCTTCCGTACTGGTGGTATGGCTTTCGTCTGAGGTGGTGGAGGTGAAGGAGTAGGAGATTGAACCTCGGATGCACTACTGATTGGGGACAATCGTGGTACGGAAATGACACGATGTTTCATTCCCTTTGGTTTGATGATCACAGCAGACGGAGGAGGACCAACTGCTTGAGAAGAAAGAAGAGGAGCGTTGCTTTTTGAAGCTGGTTGGTTATTAGTCGTGTGACCTTGTGTTTGCACAGATGAACTAGCAGTACTGTTGTATGAAGGAATAATGGTTTGTTGGTCATTTTTTCGAGACAAGGCTCTCTCTTGCAGAGCTGTATTTTCACTCTCTTTGTTGGTCTTGAGCTCTGCTTCATTCTTATCATTCTGTCCTTTGCTTGTAGGTAGCAACTGCCCAGTACTTGGAGAAGGCTGAGAATGATGCGGTGGATCGGAATCAAAGGAGACGCTTCTCTTTGGAGAGGCTCCAGGTGATGACTGCTTCTTGGTTGGAGAAGAGCCCTTGGGTTGAAACGAATAGTGAGTGATTGATCTTTCTCTACCTGGTGAAGACTCCTTGCTTACATCTCTTATTTGAGTAGGTCCAGTGGATGCTCTTTCTTTTCGTGGTGAAGGTGGCTCTTTGCTACTGCTTCTTCGTGACTTGGTAGGTGATGAAGGGGCTGAGCCCTGGCTGCTTTTCCTTTGCTTTTGAGGACTGGTCGGTGTAGGAGGGGTACCATCAAGACTACCGCGTCTTCCTGTGATGTTTGCAAAAATGGACGAATGTTGAGACTGTTGTCTTGGCGGAGAAGACTGATCGTGTGTGACTCTTCTCCACTTTGGAGGACTGTTTGGATCATAAGGTTTGCTGGCATCTTCACTGTTCATATGAGAAGAAACCTGTTGTGTATAAGCTATTTTCAATTCAGTAGCCAGCACTTCAACTTCTTCCTGTTTTCTTTGACAAAGAGCTCTAAGTTCATTTTCTCTGGCTTGTGTCTCACGCTTCATTTGGTGCATCTTTGAGCGGGCAGCAGCCATCTCTTCTGACTGCATCTGGTTCTCTTTTCTCAGTTTCTCAATCTCTTTGAGCAAAGATTCATGCAATTCTTGGTCATGATCAGATGGTTGACGACGGTGTCTCTTGGGACTGGCAGCTTTGCCTAGTCTCTTGTTTTCCTGCAATGCTGTATCCCTCTCTTTGGTTACAGTCTGGAGAGTAACTTTCATCGCGGAGCACTCATTAGTCAGCGTCTCGACTTTCTCCTCTGCTTTACTCAGTTCTTCTCTTAACTCTTCCAGCTTTCTCTCAAGTGTCACCCGCTCCTCAAGGGCTGATCTCATGTGAGACTGCAGAAGGCTCATGTCTCCTTTTGGTGGAGACACAGTACTTCGTCGCCCAATAGACAAACTGTGGAGGTCATTGTCAGACACTGATGCTTCCAACGGAACAGAAGACACAGAAGATCTACTTAAGGACTTCTTTGAAGATTTAGGGCTCGGTTCAGTTGAGTGCGAGACAGCGGGACCAGAACTGTCTTGACGCCGATTAGATCGACGGAAGAACCCGAATTTCTTGCGTGACTTTGATGGTTCTGGTGATGGCTCTCGAGAGGCTCTCTGTTGTTGCTGGAGATGTCTTAGTTCATTCTCGAGTAGAGCAACTTGGCTCTTAAGCTCAGAGTTCTCCTTGTTTATTAAGCTGCTTTCAGACAGCTGATGGTTATCTACAACACCTCCAGCCAAATGCAAGTCTAACTCCTGAGCTCCACTATTTTCTAACTGCTGGTGAGAATCACTGGATAGCAAACTGGTTGGACACATAGAGCTGTTCAAGTGCCTCTTTAGCTCAGCAATTTCTCTATCTCTCTCAGCCACAAGGTTCTCCATGGCAGTCAATTTGTTAGTAGCTTCATATTCAGACATTGTCTGCACACTTGTTGTAAGCACAGAATCCATTTCATCTCCTCCTTCACTCAAACTTCTTCCACTCCTTCTTGAACTGCTGCTGCTCTTCCTTCGACTCCCCAATGACTTCTTTCCTGCTTTCAGTTGTTCGTTCTCTTTTTTCAATGACTCAACTGACTTTGACAGCTGGTGGTTCCGCTTGGACAAGTCCTGATTGGCTCTTTGTAGCTTGCGGATGTTTGGCTTAGATGATGCTTGAGGTGAGTAATCTGCAGACTCTAACTCTGGCTCAGCACTGAAGCTTTTTATACCCGTCGGAGGCATCTCCATGGTGATTACATCAGCATCACAATCTCCCTGTTATGTGTAATGATAATAGCATCTTATAAAGTGGTACTAAATTGTCCTATACGTTTCTGTAACTAAGACCATAAACAAACAATATGAACAAGTAATGGGAGCTTTTGTAAGTGTCAAAGCAAGCGGTCTCACTTATTTACTATTTCAAAGTGGCTAATAACAATCATTACAGAAACTTTGTGGTGAGCTAGACTATTTAAATGTCAATCAAACTCCAATCACTTTTAAACAGCTTTCCAATCGTTGTGTGTACACAACTCTGTGACTACTCGACCCTACGCAGTGTCCTTTATGCTGAATGATATGGCTCACACACACACATGCAACTCCTCTGCATGAACTACACTCCCAGACTGTATGCTGATCGATCAAGAGGCATCTCAGGAACTTAGGTAGTTTGTACAGCTCACAGCTGCTGTGTACATTCATTAAAATTTGTACTTGTGGGAGTGTGTCACACACTCACACACATACCTGTTCTTTGTTTAGTGATGTGGTAGACTTCCCCTGTTTCCTCACGACAGAGTCATCTGTAGTGGCACCAGATAGCAAATTAGTGAGTACGTACCAAAACGACAGCTGGAATGAAGTACGCAAACCTTCTTTATCTTTGGGTTCTTTGATCACTGAAGAGCTCTTACTTTTCCACTTGAGCTTTCCTATAATTAGACCAATCAGTATCACATTGTATACACTCTTACATGTACTACTAAATCCTTACTACAATAGGAAGCCCTAGAAACAGCAATGAACACTACAAAATGATTGGCTGATAAGTTAGTTTGTTTTTATTGCATTACAAATCAGCACCATACTAGGCTTGATAAATTACGGAAAAGACTACAGTGATGGTGTGTGGTAGTGATGATCTTGGTTGACAGTACTTCCAAGCATCCGGCAATAGTATGCATCATTTGGTTCACCGGAGCCCAGAAAAATTTGCAGAAAGCTTTGGCATGTTTGCAAGGGTCAGCACTTACTAGTATGTAAATTTTCTACCAAAACTGCTGTTTCAGTACAATACTAGCTGTCTCGCTATTATAGTTCTAGAGTTCTAGTCCAGTAGCTAGGCAACGGGCAGCAAAATTTGATACCTGAAGCCATAGTGAGCATGTGATACAATTTCAACCTACTCACCGAAGCCGCTCTTTGACTTTTTTGGTTCCGCCATTATTTGATTCTTGGTTTCACCTAACAAAAGGAATGTTAAAATGAAGATGACCTCTTTAGACTAAAAAATCAGTTTTATAAATTCAATTATAACATAGACTCTATTGCACGTTACTATGGTTGCGTACCTGCTACTGGTAGGCACCGGTCAATTACTGGTACGTGTTTGCCGCCGATCAGTGAATATCTGACCAACACGACTGGATCTTCATTAAATCCAATATCACGAGGAAGATCTGCCATACGCACTCTGACCTGTATCGACAAGAGAGAGTGTATGATAATAATTTTGAACAATAATGAGCAAGTGAGGGAGGTGAGATGGAAAAGAGATTGGTCAAAGTTTTCTATAAGAGTGGGAGATTCAAAAGTGGTGGGAGAAACAAAACACTGAACTTTCTCGTAATGCAATAAATTCCAATGGCGCTCAAACGTGATCAGGTGTCTTATGCTGCAGCTGTGATGTTGCCATGGATACCATATCACTTCATGTGCTATAAACCATGCAGTCTACAATGACAAACATTTTAGTTTCTTTACTACGCGTATTATAGGACACTAAGATTCAAATAATCGCCATCCAATATCTTCAACATCAATCATTGTATACCCCGTATTATTTGCAGTTTGCCTAGACACCGTGTACACTGATCTGTCAACAAACCAACATTGTGCTAAGAGTTCACACTGTATTGAGTCTCTATTTAACCCACTGTCTGGATGGTACAAACAATAAGCTACAATGGACATACAGTATTCTGCAAATTCACAGTCTCTTTGTGCAAAGAAAAGACTCTGGGATGGGCGTGCTGTTTAGGCTACATGATAATTCATTACGTGTGGAAAAAATTTGAATGATAAGTGAGCTAGTCAACACAACGCACACTTGAGTCGAGGACGTTCTTTTACTGAGTAATGATACAAATGAGAGGGTGTAGTCAATATAATTCGATTATGGTTTGTATACATTGTGTGAGTCAGTGACTACATGCACAATGCATGCACTATCTCAGAGCTACTAAAACACATTTCCCTTTAAGCAATTTTAGCACTTAATAATTTGTCCTAAAGTACACTTGTTAGAACGCTAAAACAACTCAGTTCACTCCACATGCTATCACAATGGACTACATTGCATAGTACCACTTTTCCCATCAAGTAGTATGATTGAGGCACACAGCTTGATCACACGACCTGTGCAGACCCTGCTACCTATGAGCTCAGGATTCTGTGAACTGAGTGACCACAATGATTGTAGTTCTCACAATACCATAGCACATTGCTGACATATTTCTAGGGCAGGCACCCACATCACTCAGAACCCACTCTAAAAGAATGTCACTACCACTACTCTAACACATGTTCTGCAGTACCACTGATAAACACACGCAATTTTGAATTCACACAGCCTGCATGGAGCTGACAGTATTTGCAAAAAGCATCACTCTTTGCAGGAAAACGTGCTAATCAGCAAATGCTACACTTGTTGAAGTTTGCTAAAATAAGCAGTGTCTTGGTGTTCTAACAGGCAAACCAAACTGCTCCAGGTGTCTGTGGAATGTGCCTACTTAGAGGAATCCATAGCTGCGGTGTAGTACATGCAATGTGCTCAGACAACACACTAGAACAACAAGATAATGCGATAATGAATTTAACCGTAGTAGAACGTTTTTCCTGAGGTCGATCCTGCTCTGTAACGTTTCGAGCACAACACGTACACAGTACAAGCACACACAAATTGTCGTTCTCCACACGGTTTGATTTACACCACGAGTAAACACTCTTCTCACCTGCTGGTCAGTAAATTTGGCGGACTCTGTTCCACCGGCGACTGTCGGCAGTTGAGACAACACGTACTGTAGCGAACTGGGGCACCAATCCCTCGCACTGTCGCGCGGTGACACTTCTGACTTCAGACTAAACTCGCCGGGTGCTAACGATTCAAGTAGCGCACATTGATGACCGCGTGGGCGTTGAGTGCACGAGTATTAGCCGCACCCCTTAGCAAAATACAATTTTTTACATACAGTCAAGCACACATAATGTCTTCACGATGCTAGGTCACTGTGATCTGATATACTGATTGTGGGCGAGGAGTAAGACTCCAGTCGACCAGACGACTTCTCTCTATAGGTCTGAGGAGAGTTGCTGCTACTGCTGCAACCATTTTGAACCAACAGTCGAGGCGAGAGAGATTTCTTTGCAGCGAGAAGAGGGCTCTGCCGATGACCTGCAAGAGAAGTATCGCTAGCTGAACTATCAACAGAGAGTCTGGCAGGATAAGGGCTTGCTGCAGGAGAGGCGCTGGCACTGCTGTCGTCCGTGTTGTACTCCTTGAAATCAAGAAAGCTAAACCTAAGAAAAATGTGCATTGATCACTCGTAATATCAGGTACAGTACCATGCAAGTGTGTATGATGCAAACACTTGTTTTTAGACTATACCTTTCTTCCATGAGCTTGTCCATGTTCTCAAACACGGGGTTCTCCCATGACACTGCCTTCACGTCTTCTTCAGATGTCTAGCGATCGCAAAACAAAAAAATAATTATGCACCAGCAGTGGACCCAGTAAATTTTTTAAAGTACTGTAGTTATAGACTGGGTACGAGGCTAGTGTAGGCTGGGTATGAGGCTATACTGTATACAAACATGCTACATGTGTGTGAATTGGTAAGTATGTTACATGTAAAGCTAAAGTTATGTTTAGTTTCTAAGCATCATAACATACTACACATTGCACAAATCACACGATATACATGTATCACACAACCACAGTCTTGTCGCTACCAACACACTGCAGAATATCTAGACTGTGAGATAACACACGTACGGCTCATTGCACGAATATTTTACACTAGCAATACAGCACACTTGATGAGAGTAACTGGTGTACACTCAATTGACTGTAGCCTAGTGGAGTCACGCAGTCTCTGTAAGTGTAGGAATGACCATTACACAATGTGTGTTTGAATGCTGCAAGCCATATTAAAAAGATTAAGGAAAGTCACAAAGGTGTAAAATGTCATTGCATGAGTGCTAACAGCTTTGTGGTTGATAAAACTACTTGTACTGGCTCTACAAGGTATGTCTCCAGGGCATCTAGGACTGGGGGGCGTGTCACACTTACCAGTGGATTATCCAGCACGCTTGCCCAGTAGATGTGGTTGTACGTCAGTGACTGAGGTCTGACCTTGCCGGCTTGACCTGCCGCAAACCTGTGATAAGCTGCCTCCATCTCCTAAAAAGAAAAGAAAAATATAAAAAGGAGTATGAAGTATAAGACTTACTTCACTGAGCATATATTCTTGCTGTTGCTTGTATTGAGAGAGATCCGGTACAGAGGAACTCAATTCTCTATGACCTACAGCAACAAAAATGTTAAATATTCATCTCTTTCTCACTCTTATAATTTATAGTGATACTGTTAGCTTAGTAGCAGTGATAGTAGATAAACTGTGAATGTATCAAAATTAAAGTGTGTAAATGTACCATTTAGACAGTCAATCATCACAACTGCATATTCTGGTAGAGAGAGTTTAAGATGCTCCGTCACACCGTCCTTGGTAAAAGAGAGCTTCACCATGTCTGTTTCTGAGTCCTGAGAGAATAAGAGAAAGATAAATACAGGAGGGGGGCGAGGCTGGAACCAGTAATGTGACCTAATTAAGAATACATTAAAATGAGTTTAAATTACACAAAATGAACTCCCACACAATTAATAATTAACATAATTGTGGTACTGACATGTTCCCATTGCAATAAGCTGCTGTAATCCCATACGAGACTCTTCTTCTTTGTATTATAGAACAGAAACATGATCTATTTAGAGAAAGAGGAGGAGGATAGCAACAACTATGGCGTCACTACTTTACCTTGTGTCTCGAGACTCCAATGAGACCGCTGTCTTTAGTCTCGGTATTAATACTCGAGAAGAACTCCATCCCGAATAGCTCCATCGAAGACCACATTTTTACAAACCAATTTTTAGCATCGCAAGCTAAGCACAGATGAATACATCATTGTAGTGGTAGTCAAAACGTCTACATACCTACTAGGCCCTTCAATAAAGAGTGATGACTGGCAACCTCTTTGGCAACATTCTGATAAGATCATAGTTATACAGCTGCAAATAGAATCCATGCACACATGTATTATGAACATACTTTTATCTTGCACTTTGGTGGTACAATTAATCCCTTCATTTTGTGAATACGTTCAACAGTATCCCTACAAGAGGACAATATTCGCATGAAATAACGTCTGAGAACAAGTAGAGAGCATGCAAGCATATTGTTTTCGGAAAATAGTCACTATTTTGTGTAAGGGTATCTTGCTGCAGGCATCATGTCCAGCCAGTGGACTGAGACCAGGCAGCGCTGATAAATTAATCATGGAGACCATCTTCCTCTCAACTCATGCCTTCCAATCCCTTTCTCCCAGTCTTTCTTCCTTCCTTCCTCTCTCTCATTCTCTCCCTCCCCTCTGTTTCCCCCTCCCCATCTCTCTGGCTATAGTACAGCATACTCTTTCGAGCTAAAGTCTCCCATTGTTATCTGACACAGTAACGCTGACATCTTCACTAGATCTTGCTGTGAACAAAGCAGTTCTCCAGATAGAAAAGTCGCTCTGCATAAACAAGAGAGGAAAAAGAGAAAGCAGAGATGACAATCAAAGGAAATTAAATCAGTAAACCAACATATAAAATAGTCTAGACCTACCTTCCTTGTTTATAGAGGAGTTCATGTGTTGTCGATTCTCTATAAAAAACCAAGAGTACAGTGTACTTTTACATTTTTGAAGATGTTGTAGTCTCACCTCTCAAGGTCAGTGTGGTAGTGAAATCGGTACATCAGGATAACCTCGTCTTCCGCCATTACATCCTGTGTCAGCAGAGATTTGGTGGGGTCCAACCACGGCGTGTCAATGCGCATTTGATGCTTCTTGGAGATCTGTCTGTAGAGAAAACATAGCTGGTGATACAAACACATGAGAAAAAATTCAAAATAGCAGAGTGCCTTCAGTGCACATTTCAAATGTCTAAGATGGTCTGTTGTACCATACAATCCCTTCATTTCTATAGCAACTAGTCTAGCAGAAGCACTATTGATAGAGCAATGTTTATTAACACATCCTTAATCATGGCAGTAGAGATTGCCGAGGTCAATCAAATTAGTGATCATTTGAATCACACTACGTCAGGGACTGTACCACATTCTCTCTGATGTGAAACCACAGAGAGCAAGTCACACTTCAATATTATTACTGATGTTTATTGCAATGCGCTATACCCAATATAGTACTGTTTTCAACGAGGAATGCTCTGTTATTCGCAATTAAAACACACAGTCCATAGTGAAATCAAAACCAATTAAAAGTTTATGACATTAGTGAACGTACTTCTTCTTTGGTATAAGTTGAGAGGAAGATGGTCTCCGTGATTTACCAGCGCTGCCTGGTCTCATTCCACTGGCACTGGCTGGACGGGATACCTGCAGCAAGACACCATACACAAAACAGTGACTACTTTCCGGCATTTTTATTCAATTTGGCAAGTATGATTGTAAAGGTTTAGACAACAAGCCTTAATTTTTGACCAATTAAATAAATTGTGAACTATTGAATATAACTCACGGCTTTTCGTCTTATTTTTGGTGACACAGCAAGAGAGCTGTCACTGCCTGTTAGCTGCTTCTTCTTTCCAAGTCCAGGAGCTGTAAGCATAGAGACAGTGAGAGAAGATGAAGCAAGCATTGATTGATCTAATTACTCACATATTCCTTGAGGGGAAAGTTCAGTTGGCTTAGCAGGATGACTGGATGTGTGATAAGTACATGTAAGCATAATGCAAATGTGAGTAGCTATGTCTGTCTCTCACTCACTGCTTAGTAACAGCATAGTCCACTGCAACAACAAGAGACAGCTCCTCCTGCAGACACAAAAAGTAACTTGATTATATTCTTTTCTCTAGTTATGCTTACTGGATGATCGTAGTGTAATTTATTGCACACATCACGAACAACCTCTTCAACCTAAGACAAGGAGAGAGAGAGAGAGTGAGTGAGTGACATTGGGAGAGGGAGGGAGGGAGTGAGCAAGTGAGTGAGTGAGTGGAGTAGTGCTGTGTGACTATCTACTTACACTGGATGATTCGTCGATTGATATCTCTTGTGAAGAAGCGTCTAAAAACCTGCAGAATATGAAACAACAATCACACATTCCCAATAAAATGACTAAGAGAAGATACTAAGTGGAAACTGAATGGTGTGAAACAGGAGGGAAGTACATGGACGCCTCAAAGAACAGACAGGTTTTGCTAGACTGAGTACATCAACATGCATTGTACAGATACACCATACTAGGTAGTAAACAAGAGGTGCACACACACATGTGTGTGTCAGGAAACCAGTGGATGCAGGTGAGTATGAATATGGTGATACAGCAAGTGCATTCATGTACTGGAGACCATGAGCACCACATGATAAGAGGTGGGGGAGGTGGTGCTACTACACTAGCCATAATAAGACTTTCTGTTGACTAAAGGTCATGTAGAAAGAGAACACAAACGCCTCGAGACATGCTCTACAGCTTGTAGGGGAAGTTTGGTAGAGTGGTCGTGGGCTGACCGTATCTTGAGAGGTCTCATCTTCGGTCGATACTCTAAACGAGTGTTGCTGCTCTTCCTGAGCATTCTGCCGATATGGGAGCCGCTCTGCAGCCATACCTGTGGTCAGGGTGGATGCAGGAGTGAGTAAACACACCCACACACACGTGGTGCTTCACAAACCTTTTTTTCGGGCCAGAACAGTGCGTACGAGTCGGGAGGCAGTTTAACGTCTCCCTGGTCGGTCAGTTTCTGGTAGACAGTCCGGCATACTTCCTCTGTCGTTAGCAATCGAGATGCCTGCACGGAAATGGAGTTAACTCTGTTAGCACCTTGTAGGTATTTTCACACCAACACAGTCAAGTCATATGAACTCACGCACCTCTAACGATATGCTTGGGTCTCGCCGACTACTCTCGCCCTCTGTGTCGTATTCTATCTTGAGCGTGAGACTCATGATGGGCTGTGTACACCGAGTAGGCAGCTTTCTTTCCCGCGCCCGCCCTGCACAACTATTAGTCGATGACTGGCAGAGGGTGGAGCTCGTTATTACGTGACCGCATTCATAATGTCCGCAGGAAATGAGTACATAAAATACCACTTGCATATAAACGTGGTTGCAGTCAACATTTGCTATATTTCTCTGATTTGGCAGCGAGAGAAATCCGTATTTTGATTGCGGAGTACATCACCAGAGATCCGCGGCCGACCAGTGAACGGCGCCAGGCGAGAAGATGTCGCTTGTAGCGGTCGGTCGCAAAAACCCTCTGCAGCCCTGGTGGGTCTGTCCGCCAGATCGCGAGCTAGCATTGAGAGGAAAGTAAGTGGAGCTAAAAGTAATGCATGATGCAGCTGTCACAGTTTGCGCGTGTTCCATTAGTTATTTGTTGTATGTGACTTGACTCTTGGAAGTTATGATATTGTACCACTAATTATCTTGTTTTCGGTTTCACGTTGTAGTCAAAACAACAACTTTGGGAAATTCTGATGCAATTCAGTGTATCCATCAGTGCATGCTTGCATGATTTGAAATGAAACAAACCGTTCACAACATGACTGCCTATTTTGGCTGTTAGCCCCCAGGTTCACTGTAGTATTCTCTGTTTGTACATACACAGAATACCCATACATCAGATGGGATGGATGTTTGCACTCAATTTCCTGCCCATTAGTACTGATTCATGCCTTGCATTATCCCTCTTCGCTCATGATTAAGCATCTTTGTTTATTTATTACAGAATAAATACTGGCTACTCCACCATTGCCAGTAGAATACAGAAGAACAGGTATGCTCCTATCATCCGGTCAACTAATGTGGGAAAGCTGTCTGATGCTGAAGTTGAGATTATTAAAAGAGTGATAAAAAGAGCAGAAGAGATGGAACGGGCAGAGGAGATAAGAATTGGGTATGTAATGCATACTTGTCAGTGTGTACTAGAGCCCTGACTGCATGTGCATATAGGGAGGCATATGGTATAATAGACACGTAGGTCTTCACTTGCTAAGTTTCATTGGTGCAGAGGTGTCATGATTTTCTCCCGGTTTCCATTTACAGCTGTTTGATGCTGAAACACAAACAGATGCTGGAAGCCTCATGCGGAGACGGAGCCGCTACTTGCATACTCTGTGGCTGTGAACTAGGGGCGACACAGGAAGAAGGCCCAGTGCCAATGGTGTATTGCCATACTTGTGCAAAGGTAAGCAAGTGTTATTGTGTAAATACATGCTTCAAATACATTTCTGGTACATGTAACTATACAGCTATAGCCTACATATACTGCCAAAATAGTACGATTCGCATAATCACCTTGAAATAACATTTGCTTACGAGGAGAACAAACACTGTAATACTCACAACTATAACTGTCTGGTAAATATGGTTGGGAAGATTAGCAACAACATGGACTGTCTAGAATCATGAGCATACTCCCCGGCTTAATAATGTGCTTGAATAACACTTTCAAAATCTGCTGTTACAAAATAAATATTGAAGTAAACAACTGAGTAGACAAATAGTTCAGGAGTTAAACTTGTGCTCTCATGTACACAACATGGATACTGTTATTCATAGTTTCCTGTGCCTAAACTTTCAATGTACACATAATCACAAACACAACCCTTGTTGATGTGCATAATTATCCACTGTCTCTCTCTCTGCAGGCAGCATGTCATCGCTGCAGCTGTGAAACCAGGCTTCGTTCAGGCGAGAGAGTTACCATGTGCAGACTGTGCTTCGAAAAGCAAGAGGTAAGAACTGCTTGTATACCACTCACTTCCTTCCCTTCCTCTGGTTTCTATAAAAGCTGTTTATTTATACTTCTTTGATGTCAATTCACTGGGTCTTTTTACACAGCTTTGGTGTAAGAGCGGTTCATGGATGAGAAACTCAGCTCCAGACATATCCCTCCCAGATTCAGCATTAGAACAACTTCAAGATGAGGTATGAGGCACCACTTCACTGACATATGCTTCATTGCTATTGATGTTCTGTTTCTGTAGGTCAATATGGCTAGTACAAGTTTCAGTAGACCTTGTGAGTTCGAAACAACAACTAGATGATACATGGTTGTTTATGTGATTATTTCTCTTCTCCAGCTCTGGATATAATGCCATCATTGTGGGCAAACCAAGATACAGAGGACAGCGTCAGTGAAGATGACGATGATTCTAAGCATGGATTCTCGTACAATATCACATTCAATGACAGAGACACAGAGTCAGTCAACAGCGATGTAATAGCTACCTCATGGCGGAAGATTAATTCTCGGCCCAATTCTCGTTCTCGTTCCAACTCCCGTTCATCCAGCGCTTCTCTACCAGGGTTACCAGATAATGCTAGCAGTCCAGCAGAGTTCACTCCTGTCATGAGCCGCAAGCCCTTTGGTATGGTGGAACAGTTGAGTGTTGATGAGCCCACCATTGATGACGTCCCTCTTGTGAGTATGAGGAGCAAGTCTAGTTCTTTGAAGAGATCTGGCGCCATGACTCCCACGCAGCGTAACTCGTTCCGTCGTGTGAGAGAGAAAATGAAGGAAAAGCAGAATAGCCTTTCTGATGACAGAAGGAGTCGATCAGGATCACCAGCTGCACACTCTGACCTTGAAAACTCTTTAAAGTTTTCAGACCGTGGAAGGCGTTGGACCGCTGATACATCTGCTGCTAGTGGTAGCTATGATGTAGAAATGGCTAGTCGAGGCCGCTCATCTTCCTCACACAGTTCTGGACGAGCTGGTGACAGTGAGTCAGAATCAGAGCTCACTGCCAGTGCCTCCATACAAGCACGACCAACTGGTCGCAGCTCTCTTCCTATTATTGTTGTAGACAAACCACTGTCTGCAAGACTAGCAGCTCGAGCTACAAGACATTCTGAATCATTTGACTTAGACGACAGAAACGATTCAGTGGAAAAAGACGAACTACCAAAAGTGGACCACAAATGGAAACGAAAGAATGCCTCACGTATCGGTCGAAGGCAGCAACAGGAATCAGAGCCAGTTTTGACAAAATTCGAATCGAAAGTCACAGATCTTACAAACACAAGCATAGACACAGGAGAAAGAGATCCACCAGTTGTCAAGGATCCAGAAATGATCAGTGAAGAATCAAGTATCCCTCAGTCCAAACCATCAGAAGGTGACCAAGAAGAGAATCAAATAGAAGCCTTCCCAAGAAGAAGCATACAAGCAGACGACAACAAGATTAAAATGATGAGAGAGAAAGCTCGACTGTCTGCTCGCAGAGCTCGACAAGGAGGAATGTCACGTGCTGTTAGAGAGCAAGAAGATGAAGAATTCGCGCAGGCACCTTCACCAGTTCTTGGTGAAGAAGCAGTTGTGAACAATCAGTCTCAAGCTGACGCCATTGCACAAGAACCAGAGAGTAAAATACAGCAAGCTGTTGAACCTCCAATAGAGCAGCTTACTGAATCAAAGTCACCACCTCCTTCTGAAGCGGTCATACCTGCTGAAAAAGTGATAGAAAAACCTGTTGAAACAACTGTCGAAGAAGCTGCTGTTGAAACAACTGTCGAAGAAGCTGCTGCTGAAACAACTGTCGAAGAAGCTGCTGCTGAAACAACTGTTGAAGAAGCTGCTGTTGAAACACCTCCTGAGGAACCTGTTAGAGAGAAAGTAACTGCTGAAGAACTTGTTAAAGAAGAAACTGCTGAAGAACTTGTTAGAGAAGAAACTCCTGAAGTAATTGCAGAAGCACCTGTTGAAGAGCCTGCTGATGTACCTCCACCATTGCCGCCTCGAGATACAGAAGAAACAGAGGATAAGAATGAAATTGAACAGGCAACAACTGAAGTACCACCACAGCCATCACCAGAAGAGACACAGAGCAAAGAGGAAGAAGTCAAGGCTCTTCCTGTCAGTGAAACTACCCAGGAAGAGAAAACAGAGACCCAGGAGGAAGAAAAATCTCAAAATGTTTACAATGAGCCAGCATCGGTAGACACTGCTATTTCTACTGCAGCAAGTGATCAAACAGAATCCACAGGTGAAAAAGATAATTTTGAGAGCCCAGTGAGATCCTCATTTCATCGAAGAAACGTTACTCGCTCAAGAGTCAAGAGGCCTCCTCCACGAATGTCAATCTCGTCTGATACAAGTAAGACTGAATCTGAGGAGACACCATCAACCAAATCATCGGATATTACAGAAGAGACAAAAGAGGACAAAGAAGTGCAGAGGGTGTCTGAGAGATCCACTATACAAGCAGACGATGCTGAGCTACAGAGAAAGCGAGAAAAGGCTCGACAAGCTGCACGAAGGATGAGAGGAGGCAAGTACTATGCTCCTTCATCACAAGAAGACTCTCCAAGTGTACCAGCTGAACCTGCTGTTGGAGAAGAGACACAGAGTCCAGTCAGAGCTGACTCAGAAAGCAAGACAGAGAGATCCGAGTCCATTAGTAGCAGTCGTCGCTTACTGTCTACTGTCGCAAGCAAGCCTCCACCAAGATTACCAAGAAAGCTAGACACCGATACTAAGCCAGCTGCAGAAAGTTCACAAATGGACGATGAAGACTTACCAAAAGCCGGTCGGTTTCGTCGAAGAAATGCTACTCGATCAGAGCGACGTGGGTCATCAAGACGTCATTATCCTCCCTCCCCAGAGCATGCTGAGGAAGACTCCAGTCAGGCAGCAACCATTCAGAGCCAAGGAGATGAAAAACTTGTTTAAATGACATAATAATCCTCAAAAACTTCATCATCATGCAAATAAATATTCAATGCTGTATTTCATGCACTGTTTATAAAGCAGTACATTCGTTTTCTTTCATGTAAAATGATGTCAAAAATTATAGGCAATGAATATTGTAATTACTTCCTTATAAAGATACTATCTGTGTACACAGCTAATAGTACAGGTATTTGAAATCACTGGTAAACAAGTCAAGTAGTTGGCGGCTTCGGGCAATTGTCTTCTAGATCAACACCTGCCTGGTTCAAGCCTAGACCACCACAATGAGCACACCAAGTAAGCATTAACTAACTTTAAGGACTATGATCAAGGTGTTGGTGCTACACAGTCACACTAAATGCTCTTCAATTGTTGCCTCTTCTCCGGGGTCAACCCACCAACTGTTTTGAGTTTGGTGTCCACTTGAAGCTTGACTATGCTAAGTTAAAAGCACTGGAGAGAAGGTCAATGGGTCAAAAACCACTTATGGACTGCTTTACTGAGATGTGTAACTATTGGTTGGAGAATGATGAAGACAAGACCTGGTCTGTTGTATACATGGCTCTTGTACAGGAAGGCAACAAGGCACTGATGGAAAACCTGTCAAAGAAGTATCGTCCAACTTCAAAAGGTGAAAGCACTATAGCTAATTTGAGTCATTCACTGAGTGACTATAATATGCACAGTTAATCTACCATTGGTCGAATTCAAAAAGGCGCTAGATGTAATGGCTCATAAATGGTATCTTTTCGGAGGTGCCTTGCGCATACCACTGAGTATATTACATCAGATAGAGGAGTGCAGAGGAGGTCTTGATCGCTACAGGAAAGATGTATTAGAAGAGTGGCTGAACACAGGTGAAGCCACATGGGAGAAGCTGCAGACAACTCTCATTGAAGTAGGCAACAGAGCACTGGCGAATGAACTAGAGGAACACAAGAGAAAGGACTCACAGCAACAAAAATCACAACCACAGCGATCACAAGGACAGAAGCAAGAAGGTACGCTGATGTTACTGATGTGAATTATAGCTGAAATACTGATTCGAACTTCTAAAGTACATCAAGTAGGTGCAACTGATGCATCAGGAGCAACAGTCACTTCTTCAAGCTCATCATCACACGATGCTCTTGATCAAAAACTAAGTGAGTGCACCTTTCTCTCTATTCTGATGTGTTGATGCTATTCTGTACAGCCAGTGATGACCTACTTGATGTACTTGAGCAACTTATCAATCTCAGTCGAAGCAAATTTTGGAAACTTGGTCTCAAGCTGGGTCTGAAATCTTCTAATTTGGATAACCTCAAAGATTCTTGTAAAAGTGATGATTTTGGTCAGAGTGTCATGAAGGCATGGTTGAACCAGGAAGACAATGTGAAACAGCCATCATGGAGATCACTAGTTGATGCTCTGGAATCAAACTATGTCATGGAGAGAGTTACTGCACAGAATATTAGAGACTGGTTAAAACAGTAAAAAGTGTCAAAAATAATAATAAGACCCAAAATTTGACAATACTAATATTCACTAATTCGATATACGCTAACATTTTTATGCTGTTAGAGTGCCAAGTTACCATTCAGACAAAATTAGATATCGATTTCCAATTCATGAGCGGAAATCAGAGTGAAATTAATATCACTAGGATGAGAGTCCAAATGAGCAAACAAAGGGTAAGTAGGACCAAGCTCTTCATACAACAATATTATTTTTTTAATGTGCGATTGAAAATGAGAAAACAACCAACAAGTATCTTTGGCGTTGAGCACTTTAAAATGTGAACAATACTACTGCTGCTACCACCACCTATACGTTTCCTCTTGATCACTGCCCCATCGACAGTGATAATAGTAGTGATAAAATTAGTGCCAAAAAATGATAACACCAGAAGTACCGAGCATTTTATAAAAACTTCTCAATAATTGAAACACACAGCAAACCATACTAACCACGAAATGTTTGATCAAGCACTGTTTGCTTTCTGCACCTACTGGGCATACATGGTAACACAATTTGACTAACAAAATTCAAAACTAGGGAGTTTTGAATAACGATATTCAAAACTTCCTGGAATTCTTGATAAGCAAGTACACTCAGTGCAGTGTACACAGTATCTAAAGTCGAGCCTGACTCTCTCTAACTACTTGAGTTCCATCTCAGCATAAAGACTCTTAACAAGTACCACATGTCTACACCAAGTGAGTACTCATGGATTAGAGACTGGGTGTCTTAGTTTATAGTCTACTGTTCTAGCTGCTAGCTACATGCATAATGATGACATACATGCATTTTGCCTGTGACAGTTTCACTGAGTGCTGCTGAGCTAGAGCCACTTATCCAAGAAGAAAGAGCTAAATGTACTACACTAGGAATTGAACTTGGTATTACTTATTCACGGTTGGAGGAGCTAGAGAAAGATTCCAAAGCCAAAAAGCCAGTGACAGAGTGCTTTTTAAAAATGTGCAAGGTCTGGCTTATCGGGAAGAGACAGAAAGAAAGTGGTCTGAAGTCTTTAAGGCTCTGAGGCAACAGAAAAACAATAGACTTGAAGCAAGTCTGAAGAAAACATATGGAGAACATGAAACAGGTAATCATAGCTACTTAATAGTAATTAGCGGTTTAACAAAACTATTTTCAGTTGAGACTAGCAATTTGAAGAAGTTTGCAAGAGATCTTAGGGAAATGACACCAGAGTGGTATCCATTTGGTCTTGCTCTTGGTCTGACAATGACAGACCTAAATATCATTCAGGAACAGACAGGACTGCAATGCTACATGTTGGCTATGCTGGAGGAGTGGATGAGAACAAAAGGTGAAGAGGTCACTTGGGAGAG